>CAJGYO010000010.1:15064728-15503218 GCA_904845875.1 Miscanthus lutarioriparius
TTTTGTAACCTAAAGTTTTTAATTTCTTTTATGAATATAGATTATAAATGTTACTAATACTAAGTATTTTATCAATGCAAAAATATATTTATAACTTAAAATTAATAAAACTAATATTATTCGATAGGAAATTTATTATCACATTATTGTAACATCAATGTTTCAATTTATTCTCGGTTTTTGACCAAAATGACAGGAAATTTTTGTTAAACCTATAAAAATAAAGAAAATATAGTATTTTTGTTCCACAACTTTTTCAAATGAAAAAATGGCCTATATAAGGATTGTAGATCTTAATGAGTTGAACAAACTTATTATTCAAAACTTTTTAATTTGAGACAATCTAGGGTTCCGAAAACTAGTTTGTAGGCGTCGAAATTTAAAAATCATAAATTTGAACCGTCTAAATTTTCTCAAATGGAAAGTTGACCAAAACAATAATTGTATATCTTGATGAGCTGAACAAACTTGGTATTCAAAACTTTTCAATTTGAGACAATCTATGGTTCTGAAAACTAGTTTGTATGCGTCGAAATTTAAAAATCACAAATTTGAACCATCTAAACTTTCTCCAATCGAAAGTTGACCAAAACAACCATTGTATATCTTGATGAGCTGAACAAACTTGGTATTCAAAACTTTTCAATTTAAGACAATCGAGGGTTCCGAAAACTAGTTTGTAGGCGTCAAAATTTAAAAATCACAAATTGGAACCATACAAACTATCTCAAATGGAAATTTGACCAAAACAACAATTGTAGATCTTGATGAGTTTAACAAACTTGGTATTCAAAACTTTTCAATTGGAAGTCATTTAGAGTTCATAATACTAGAGTCAAAGTGTTGTTTTTTCATTTGACCAAATTTCACTTGGTCAAACTTGCTCAAATGAGACACTAAATGATCTCAGATGAAAAATCTCTGAATACCAAGTTTGATCATCTCAGCAAGATCTACAATTGTTACATAGCTCATTTTGCCATTTGAGAAAGTTTTATCAAACACTAGTCACAAATTCTTGAATCTCATATAGACTTTATAAAACTATGTCACACACTTGTGAAATTTGAACTACATTTTATTCAAACTTTCTCAAATGAAAAAAATGAACTATATAAGGATTGTAGATATTGATGAGCTGAACAAACTTGGTATTCAAAAATTTTCAATTTGAGACAATTTAGGGTTCCGAAAACTAGTTTGTAGGCGTCAAAAATTAAAAATCACAAATTTAAACCATCCAAACTTTCTCAAATGGAAAGTTGACCAAAACAACAATTGTAGATCTTGATGAGTTTAACAAACTTGGTATTCAAAACTTTTCAATTTGAAGTCATTTAGAGTTCATAATACTAGAGTCAAAGTGTTGTTTTTTCATTTAACCAAATTTCACTTGGTCAAACTTGCTGAAATGAGACACTAAATGACCTCAGATGAAAAAACTCTGAATACCAAGTTTGATCATCTCAGCAATATCTACAATTGTTACATAGCTCATTTCCCCATTTGAGAAAGTTTTATCAAACACTAGTCACAAATTCTTGAATCTCATATAGACTTTTCTGAAACTATGTCACACACTTGTGAAATTTGAACTACATTTTGTTCAAACTTTCTCAAATGAAAACATGGCCTATATAAGGATTGTAGATCTTGATGATCTGAACAAACTTGATATTCAAAACTTTTCAATTTGAGACAATCTAGGGTTCCGAAAACTAGTTTGTAGGCGTCAAAATTTAAAAATCACAAATTTGAACCATCCAAACTTTCTCAAATGGAAAGTTGACCAAAACAACAATTGTAGATCCTGATGAGTTTAACAAACTTGGTATTCAAAACTTTTCAATTTGAAATCATTTAGAGTTTAAAATACTCGAGTCAAAGTGTTGTTTTTTCATTTGACCAAATTTGACTTGGTCAAACTTGCTCAAATGAGACACTAAATGGCCTCAGATGAAAAAACTCTGAATACCAAGTTTGATCATCTCAGCAAGATCTACAATTGTTACATAGCTCATTTTCCCATTTGAGAAAGTTTTATCAAACACTAGTCACAAATTCTTGAATCTCATATAGACTTTCTGAAACTATGTCACACACTTGTGAAATTTGAAACATATATTAAACATATTACAATGTGAAGTCATAACATATTACATAATATCCATCTCTAAAACATAATATATTGAACATGCATCGTTGTATCATGCGGGTACAATAGTGAATTTCTTCTTGACGTATGACCCTTGGTTATGATCTTGTCGTAACCATGGAGTGTCTTCATCATTTAACATGATGCTTGGATCTTTCTTCACTATGAAGGGTGGAATTCGGACACTTCTTTCATAATCTTCTGATATGTCTGACTTGTCTTCAATTCCTACTATATTTATTTTCCAAGAAAGAACTATGTGGCGCTTTGGCTCATTGATCATTGAGTTGATGTCTTCGTTTTTTCCTCTCTTTGATTTTGTAGACATGTCTTTCACATAGAACACCTGACTCACATCGGCAGCAAGGATGAATGGTTCGTCTTTGTACCCAATATTGTTGAGGTCCACTGTTGCCATTCCATACTCTTTGTCGACTGTTACCGCTCCTCCGGTCAGCTTCACCCATTGACACCGGAACAAAGGGACTTTAAAATTAGGTGCGTAGTCTAGTTCCCATATCTCTTCTATGCGGCCATAATATGTTTGTATGTTCCCATTTGGATCTGTGCCATCTATGCGAACACCACTATTTTGATTGGTGCTCCTTTTATCTTGGGCAACTGTATAAAATATATTCCCATTTATCTCGTACCCTTGGTATGTGAGGATATGTCACGATGGTTGCCTAGCCAACAAATACAGTTGCTCATCAATATTGTCATCGCCTTGACATTCTTTTCGTAACCAACCACTGAAACTTTCCATGTGCTGACGCCTAATCCAAGCTTCAGTCTTCCCTTGAAACTTGGATCGTAAGAACTCCTTATGTATCTCGATGTACGGATGCACCAATGATGAGTTCTAAAGAACTGTGTAGTGTGCTTTATTAAAATAATCGTCTTCCATGCCAATATATGTTTTCTTCCCTAAAGTTCCTTTACCACTGAGTCTCCCCTTGTGTTGCGATTCGGGAACGCCAATCGGAGCAAGGTCAGGAATAAAGTCAACACAGAACTCAATGACCTTCTCTGTTCCATAGCCCTGGGCGATGCTTCCTTCAGGCTTAGAATGGACTTTCACATATTTCTTGAAGATTCCCATAAACCTCTCGAAGGGAAACATGTTATGTAAGAACAGAGGTCCAAGAATACTAATCTCCTTCACCAAATGAACTAGGAGGTGTGTCATGGTATTAAAGAAGGATGGAGGGAACACCAACTCAAAGCTGACAAGACATTGAACCACATCATTCTGTAGAGTAGCTAGTTCCACTGGATTGATTGCCTTCTGAGAAATTGCATTGAGGAATGCACATAGCTTCACGGTGGCTAGATGTACATGTGGAGGTAGAATTCCTTTTAAAGCAACTGGAAGCAATTGCGTCATAAGCACGTGGCAATCGTGGGACTTTAAGTTTAGGAATTTCTTCTCTGGCACATTTATTATACCCTTTATATTGGAGGAGAATCCTGATGGAACCTTGATGCTGCTTAGACATTCGAACATGCTGTCCCTCTCTTCTTTGCTAAGCGTGTAGCTAGCAGGACTTAAGTAATGACGTCCATCATCTATCTTCTCTGGATGAAGGTTGTCTCGTTCTTTCATGCCCTGCAAGTCCTAGCGTGCTTCAAGTGAATCATTTGGCTTTCCGTACACACCCATGAATCCTAACAGGTTCACACAAAGATTCTTTATCAGGTGCATCACGTCGATTGCGTTGCGGACCTCTAGGACTTGCCAATAGGGTAGCTCCCAAAAGATGGACTTCTTCTTCCACATGGGTGCGTGTCCCTTAGCATCTTTGGGAACAGATTCGCTGCCTTGTCCCTTTCCAAATACTACTTTCACATCCTTGACCATTGCGAGTACATCTTCCCCGGTTCGGTTATGAGGCTTCTTCCGGTGGTCTGGCTTACCTTTAAAATGCTTCCCTTTCTTTCTTACTTGGTGATTCAAAGGAAGGAATCGATGATGGCCAAGGTACACGACCTTTCGACATCTTTTCAAATATATACTGTCAAGGTCATCAAAACAATGTGTGCATGCATTATATCCTTTGTTTGTCTGACCTGAAAGATTACTTAAAGCAGGCCAATCATTGATTGTTACGAACAACATTGCTCGTAGGTCAAAGTGTTCTTGTTTGTACTCATCCCAGACATGTACACCTAGTTTGTTCTATAAAACTAGAAGTTCTTCAACTAATGGCTTCAGATAGACATCAATGTCATTGCCAGGTTGCCTCGGACCTTGGATGAGGATCGACATCATAATGAACATCTGCTTCATGCATAACCATGGAGGAAGGTTGTAGATACATAGAGTAACTGGCCAAGTGCTATGACTTGTGCTCTGCTCCCCAAAAGGATTCATACCATCTGTACTTAAGGCGAACCTTAAGTTTCTAGCCTCATTTGCAAACTCTGGAAATTCCCTGTCTATCGCTCTCCACTGGGACCCATCAGCTGGGTGTCTCAGCATATTGTCTACCTTACGGTCTTCTTTATGTCACCACAACAACTTTGCATGGTCTTTATTTTTGAACAAACGTTTTAAGCGTGGTATTATAGGAGCATACCACATAACCTTGGCAGGGATTTTCTTTCTAGGACGTTGTTCACCCTCGATGTCACCAGGATCATCGCGCCTGATCTTATACCGCGATGCTTTATAAACCGGGCATTCATCCAAATTCTCGTATTCATTGCCATGGTAGAGGATGTAGTCATTAGGACATGCATGTATCTTCTGGATTTTTAATCCCAAAGGGCAGACAACCTTTTTTGCTTCATACGTAGTGGTGGGCAATTCATTTGGCTTCGGAAGCATCTTCTTTATGAGGTTCAATAAATTCCCAAATGCCTTGTCGGATACACCGTTCTTTGCCTTCCACTGTAGCAATTCCAGTGTTGTACCCAGCTTTTTTTGCCCCTCTTCGACCGTCGGGTATATCAACTTCCTATGATCCTCAAGCATGCGCTCGAACTTAACTTTTTCTTTTTCACTTTCGCATTCTTGTTGTGCATCACGAATGGCATCGCCAAGAGCATCACCGAGATCATCTTCTGTCGCTACCTCTTCTTCATCTCCCCCATTGTAGTATCATCAAAGGCACCATACTGAGCAATAATGTCATCAATGTCTAAATCTTCTCCTTCACCTTCTTCCATCATGACCCCGCTTTCTCCATGCTTAGTCCAACATATATAGTTTGACATGAAACCTGGCTTAAGCAAATGTGAATGAAGACTCATTGAGCTTGAATATTCCTTTAAATTCTTACATAGGGCACATGGACAGCACATGAAATCATCCCGCTTATTTGCCTCGGCCACACCGAAGAAATAGTGCACGCCCTCAATAAAGTCTTGGGAGCGGCGATCGGCATTGTACATCCAATGGCGTGACATAATCTGTATTATACGACAAATTATGAAAACCTTGAACATAATTAAGTATTTTATTACACAACATAGATGACACACACACGGTTGATTAATTAACTAAGCCTGGCTACAACGTAAGCAATCCCAACTATCACTAAACAAACTAAAACTACAATGCACTTTAGTAACATAATTATTTTGTGACCGTACGCAACTAAAATAGACAAATCATTCGTCTGTTGAATATCAATAAGCTTCTCCTGCTGGTTCACTGCCTCCTCATCAGCAGCCGCTACCTCAAGCGCACCCGAATTCTGCACGTATATAGCATAATCTTCCTCCCAGTACCAACCATCGCATCCATTGCCCTCTCACTGAAATTAAAGCCAAAAAATATTTAGTCAAAAATATTAAAGAAAAGCAGGTCAATTAGCCATAATAATCAAATGCGTAAGAAACTCACATCGCGATCCGGGCACTTGTAGAAAACACGACCCTTCTTGGATTCCTGTCTCTTGACTCGGTACTCCATCACAATCTTCTGCTTACACTTGCCGCAGATAATGAGAGGGAGTTCTGGCCTCAGTCGTTTCGCAACTGAATGAGAGGCCGAGGATCCGGTACCAGTTGTCATCTACTTTCTATACATATTTTTTCAAACTAGTGTAAATTTCATATTTTCTAAAATAATATATTTAAACAAAACTAAAATTATTTATTTATCTAACTAAACCATGAAATATGTACTATGTATAATAGTAAAATACCAAACTATCAAGTGATTTTACTATTGTAAATCATCATGTGATTTTGAGCTAAAAATGACATAGAAATCATAATCAAATCCACCATATCAAGTTACTTTCTATACTTATTTTTGCAAACTATTGTAAATTTCTCATTTCTAAAGTAATATATTAAAAAAAATAAAAAATATTTATTTATCTAACTAAACCATAAAACGGTACTACATATACTAGCAATACTAAACTATCAAGTGATTTTGATGAACTAATTTAACTTTTGTTTATTCAAATATATATGCAAATCATCATGTGATTTTGAGCTAAAAATGACATAAAATCATAATAAAGTCCAACATATAAAGTTACACATGCATCTATATCGCAAAATGAGATAAGCTACTGATAAAACATAAGAGGATTAAGTTTGTTACCTCCAAAATCGAAGAGCAACACCAATGGAGAGGGAGAGAGCAAGAACAACAGCAAGCTGAAGAACAGAGGCAGTGAGTTTGAATGGAATGGCTCGGGCTCGGGAGGAAGAAATGAGCTGGTCTATAGGCCGGAATAATTAGTTCCGGTTAGGGGCCAAACCGGGACTAAAGATTAATCTTTATTCCCGGGACATCACCTAAACCAGGACTAAAAGCTTTAGTCCCGGCTGGTATTACCAACCGGGACTAAAGGTATACCTTAAAGGTACCTTTAGTTCCGGTTGGTAATACCAGCCGGGACTAAAGATCCCTGCCCCGCAGACGACCGTTGGGCAGGAACCTTTAGTCCCCGGAGCAAAAAAATACCGAGGCTAATGTCAAATTGGGACATCGTTCTAAAGTCTATTATCTAGTAGTGCGCCAACTTACGTGGGAGTGGTTTTTTAATTGTATAAAATGCGAACGAATTTCAAAATTCATGAAACTTGTCGAGTTGTCGCCGTATCGTATGCGTATGCCGTGGAAAAAAAATTGAAAAAAGTTTCGAGCACGTTGTCACGTACGATGCTCACAAATCAGGACATCTCCACTTGTGGTCACAAGTGACCGTCGGGTGAAGCCCAGCAGCACGAACGCACGCAAGTGACGGGCCAGACCTGTTAGACGCCTGCGTGAGATGTGTTGGCACACAGCCCAGTGTTCACGCCGTGTCGCGTGTGTACAAATAGCACGCGAATTCAAAACGACTGCAGTGGCGGACGGTAATATAACTGTTCTGAAATTCAATGCCAGCAAGCGCCTCCTCGAGCGGGCCTGCAGGACGACTGCAGTGGAGGATATGAAGGCAAGGAGGCTCCGATCCTACTGTGATCAGGTCACAGATAACATCATCCTTGAAAATTATGAGGTCATGCACGTAGAAAACGCCTCACCAGGGTCAAAACAAAGACGTTTCTTGATTTAATTCCACAATCCAATCTTTAGATGGTTCTTTGGTCTCTCCGCCAAAGAAAAAGTTTTACCATCTGTTTAAATGAAACATATCCACAGAGCATTCCTCAAAACAAAATGAACCTCGTTTCTTTTTTTTTTCGGGCCCTTCACAGGGCTGGCGACGATTGAACAAAAAAAAAATCCAGCTTAGCAACAGTTTTTTTTTTTTAAAGAATAGTGCAAAGTAACACCTGCTCTCCTGCATTTCACGTAGCAGCAAAAATACACGCCGGGGCTCCAAACAACGTATGCAATGTTTGGCACAACTTAAAAGAAAAAACAAGACTAAAAAACACCAGCAGTATATATCACGACCTTATTCACATACATACGCAAACAAAACACTGGTTATTCAGATACATGCGCCACTTGATCAGGAGACACCAAAACGCATCTTCTCCTTCCTCGATAAGCAGAGCACCAAATTCTTCAACTCCTTGCATCAGCTTGACACGAGACTAGCGTCCGTGCTATCCAGCCCAGCGTAATAAGGCACCTGATGGATATCAATGAGACAAATTCTAGACTCTAGTCGTCTCTTCCGTCCTCAATGCCAGATTACCTATAAAAAAATGAAAACGGGCATGGATAATTAAAAGCAGAGAAGATAAACATCTAACCAAATTAGAAAATTCAGACAAGGGTCATAGCTTACATATATCTTCATAGCCATCTGATTCGGCATGTCTGTACGTTCACTATATCCAAGTGTAGACATCCATGTCTTCTCCGTGCAGCTGTTGGTGATGCTCTTGGAGTCCAGGCAGCCACTGTGATGAGGCACCTTCCATATCCTCTGTCAGAAACAGCTGGTGCAAGTTGTCCATCCTGTCAACACACCTCAAGTTGGGACACAGCTGTACACGCAGCTCTCTCACTTGGGGAAGATTCGAAACTCTCTCTAGGCCATCGCAAACTAAGATTACAAGGGCCTCTGAGAGGAAACCGAGGTTCTCCACCACCTTAAGGCTGTGCACATGTCTTAATTGGAGATCCTTCAAACTGGTGGCCTCCTGTCCAAGCTGACGTGGGAGAGCTCTCAGCTTGGGGCAGCGGACCAGGACCAACTTCTTCAATCGTGGCAGCAGCTGTATCCTTGGAGGTGGGGCATCCCACTTTTGATTTGCAGCAGCCTTATCCTCTGCTCCTTCCGTGAATGCTGTTGTTGCTTCTTGTTTTTCTTCAGCAACAAAGGACCACTCCTGCCAGTTGGGCATATCCATGATGGCCAATGTTTCAAGCTTGGGGAAAGCTACTGCCTCTGTAGATCTGAGATTACCCATCCCAGAGCCAACAAATTCGGGTCCAATCATGGTGACTGCAGTGGTTCCTTCGATTTTCAGATATTTCAAGTTGGGGAGCTGACCGATTGGTGGAAGATGAACACATGATTTACAATCTATGAGCTGTAAGTATGTCAGTGAAGGCAAATGGGCAGCAGTATCTAGCCAGGTGGGAAACCTCCGACCAAAGAAATTCACAAGACAGAGATTCTCCAGGTTGTGTGCAGGGATTAGCAAATGAAAGGTTTCCTCAATATTGATTACAGCTTTTTCAGAATATGGCTCACCTATGTGTTCAGTGCAATGTAGCACTAATTGTCTGAGATGTTTTTTGTTTGCTAGCAGTGAATCTTTACTAGGAGGAACTGCGCTTTCCAGTTTGATCATACCAAGTCTCCTCATCTGCAAAAGCGGACCTAGTTCTTCTATATTCCATCCATCTTGCATTCTAGAATTGTTGCAAGAGCCGTCACCAACATGAAAGCCTTCTAAATCGTTGAGAGATATTAATCTGCCAATACCTTTTGGAACCTCATTTATTGGTGAGCTCCCTAGGCCAAGTCGCCTTAAGTTGCATAGCTGAGTTATTCCTGCAGGAAGACTATGCAAAGAATCACACCTCTGCAAATTCAATATCTGAAGGTTTATGAGACAACAGATGGACTCTGGAAGAGAAGATATGTTAGTCCCATCAAGGTCTAGTAACCGTAGGTGGATCAAACGTCCAATGCAAGGTGGAACAGCTTGTATCTCTGAACCTGTCAAATCCAAAACTCGAATGCATGGTAATCTTTCAAATATTGTATCATGGACTCTCAAAGACTTTGTATTAGATGTTCTCCAAGTTCTCACTTTACATTTCCCCTTATCTGTTCTAGGTAACACAACCATATCATTCATAGTGACTGCTGAAATACGGCGGAATTTACTCATAACAGTAACCCCTGCTGAATCTGGATCACCAACAAAAAGTTCTTCTCTGGATAAATGACAAGCAAGCTGCCTTAGTAGATCATGCATTCTACATTGAGTAAGATCAACAGAAGAGTAATAATCTGGTTGGAGGAGATTTCGATAGATTAGCTCATAGTAGTATTCTTCTGCTATATCTTCAAGGACTCGGTCATCTTGCTCATCTATAAAGCCTTCAGCGACCCACATCCTTACAATATCATCACGGTAGATTACCGAATCTTCAGGGAAAATAGCACAATAGATAAAACATTGCTTCAAATGGTGTGGCAGCTCTTCGTAACTTAGATATATAGGACTTGTTATTTCACTAGGAAGACTACTCATGGACCAAGCATCTTTTAGCAAAATCTTCTTCCACTCATTCTCAGTTTGATCTTTGGTTGCCAAAACTCTAGCAATGACTTTAATTGCAAGGGGAAGACCACCACATCTACGAACAACATCGATCCCTAAGTCATGTAGATTTTGTACTTCTTTTTCTTCTTTGATGCCCATGCTCTTCCATAGTAACTCCCATCCTATATCCAGTGACATTAAATCAACTCGATGTGTATAGTCCATTCCTGTTTCTACAGCAACAGTGTCAAATCGAGTTGTCAATAAAACTACTACTGAGGATGGAACATGTAGTGGGATTCTCAGTAGATTTGTCCATATGTCTGACTGCCACACGTCATCCAGCACAAGAAAAAAACTCTTATCCTTAATGGACAGTTCTAGCTTGCTTTGGAGCTCATCGGTTAATTCATCTGGCATGTACTGTACTTCAATTTTTCGTAGAATCTCCTTTAAAATAGCTATTTCAGAGAAATCTTGGGAAACACAAACCCATGCTTGTTTGTTGAAGCTCCCTTTTAGTTTTTGGTCATTGTATATTTTTTGTGCTAGTGTTGTCTTACCAACTCCTCCTGTTCCAACGATAGCAAGCTTATAAGACCTTTTTTCCTTATGTGCAAGCACCAAATCTACTACTTTTCTGCAAGCACGTAAGACCTCCTTACCAACAAGGTTTGGCTCAACAAGGCTGGAACTTCTTCTCTGTTTTGGTACAGAAACTGTTACAGTTGATTGTGTACTCTTGAGTGAAGTAAATACTTTATCCTTTGAAATATTATCAATTCTTTTGTTTAAGTTTTTAATCTTAACTGCAATCTCATGACGTGTCTGGATATTAAAAAAGCAAGAGGAAAGAGAAAGGCCACTGCATGTATTTGAACTGCTTGATACTAATGAAGAATGGTCTGGCAATAGCTTGCTTCCTTTGGATTTGGCCAAGTCAATGATATCATCAGCATCATACATAGCATGTCTTAGCTGACCAAGCCAATTGTTAACAGCAGATTCTTTTATGCTCCTTTTCTCTGCGTCATTAAGAAAGTCCCATATTTGCTCCATTCTTCTCTTCAGCTCTATGAGCTCTTCTTTAACACCTAAAATTAGTATGGCCTTCTCTGTAACAATATCTTGCAACTTCTTCGCGCATGATCCGACAAAAGATTCAAGTATGGTTGCCATCAGACCAAGATGGTTAGGGAGATCCACATAAAGAGTTGGAGGCTGGGCAATGAATGAGAAGACATGTTAACTTGGTCTCCAAATGTGATAACATTCATTAAATTTAACATATACCACTACTGATTTGTAGGGCAATGCTACGGTACTCGCATTACCTAATAGGAGGTAATAGCTCAAATCAGTCTGAACCGTTGATTTATTATTATTTAATAAAATAAATAAATATAACAAAAAAGTTTTTTCAAATGCTGTAATCACGGGAGTACAAGAAGCAAGCTGTCATTCATTTCTTAGTTCGTGTGCACGTTTCATGTTATTCAGCCTGTTCGTTTCGGCTTATTCGCTCGTATCTGGCTTATAATCCACAGCATAAACAGTGTTTTTCTCTCACACCAAACCAGCCAGCAGTACTTTCAGACATGGCTTATAAGCCAATTCAGCCGAAACGAACAGGCTGATTATATGCGTATACATATTATACATGCATAATACGCCTAAGCTTAACTCGCATATACATCTTAACGCTAGCTAACACAATTATACACAGGAGATGAATGTTACATGCGTATACATGTTATACATGCATCATACACCTAATCTTAACATGCATATACATCTTACATACATTTGAATACGCAAGTTAACACAGGAGGGACATGTTGCATCAAAAAATCGTGAGCTAACATGACAACGGTACCTAACACGGAGCGTTACATGCATCATCCAAAGACTAACATGCTAATTAAAATAGATCAATCCAAAGTTCCAAAATAAAAAGATTTAACATATCTAATAGATTACACATGCATCAATTAGATGTAGAAGAAAAGTTTTTTATATATCTAAAAATTACCTTATTTATCCTATTTTAGAAAATAAAAAATTAAAATAAATATATATTTTACATATTACTTCCTAGTAGTCATTTGGGAGTGTCAGAGCAATGCCCTTGTACAATAGGTTTTATATGAGTATAGTGAACTCACATCCAGAATTTTCGTGCACCTTGTTATTAAGTTATATAGGAATAAACATCATTCCTCTACCGTCAATAAATCATGCATAATGCCATTCCATATGGATTAGAAACTAATAATACACAAGGTACATGACGGTGGTGGTTGACATGATATATACAGGAATAAACATCTTTTGTCTACTGTCAGTAAATCACGCATAATGCCATGCCATATGGATTAGAAACTAATAATACACTAAGGAGATTTACTATGGTGCCTCCGAATGACTGTAAGCCCTTCATTAGATCAGACGGCTAGAATCATCTATTACTTTCTAAGAGGTAATAGGTCAAATAAATATTTAGTTAATTTTTAATTTTGGAAAATAGGATAAAATAAGGAAAGTTCTAGATGTAAAGATCATTTTTAGATCTTTGATGCATACAAGATCTATTGAATGTGATAAATCTTTTTATTTTTTTGTAACTTTGGATATGACATAATTTAGGTAGCATATATAAACTACCTATTTGTTTATGCAAGTAACCCTGTCGTACGTACATGTCCACAAGACATACTACAACGTGTACGTGTACATGCCAAAAGACGTGTCCAACATACATGAAATTTACGTGTATACGTAAAACTTCACGTTACATGCTCAATATATAATGTGACTGCTATTAACGTTGGACACAAAACTTCACGTTGTTGACATTATTCAAGTATGTAACATATTTTTTAACTGAGTATATAATATGAATGGTGTACAATTTTAACGTAACTGCTGACACTACTGGAGGCCGCGGCTTTGCCGAGTGTTTTTACACTCGGCAAAGAGCCCTTTGCACTCGGCAAAGGCTTTGCCGAGTGTAGCACTCGGCAAAGTCCGCTCGGCAAACTAATGAAATATATCAAAAAAGTCAAAATTGCCCCAAATTTTAAAATAGAGTTTGAAATACTGTCACAAGACCCCAGAAAAAAATTTGGGCCCAAAATAAAAAAAATATATTTTGCCGAGTGCCATGGGGGGCACTCGGCAAAGTTGATTTTCAAAAAAAAAAATTGCCGAGTGCCTGGCGCTGGCACTCGGCAAAATAAGTTAAAAAAAATTGTCGAGTGCCATGGGCTGACACTCGGCAAAATATGTTTTTAAAAAATTAAAAAAAATTGCCGAGTGCCTGGGGCTGGCACTCGGCAAAATAAGTTTTTAAAAATAAAAAAAAATTTGCCGAGTGCCAGCCGTTAGGCACTCGGCAAAATCTGACGGCAGGTGGCCGCCGTCACAGGCCGGCCACCTTTTGCCGAGTGGGATCTTTGCCGAGTGCCGCGGCACTCGGCAAAGCCCCGTTTTGCCGAGAGCCAGGCTTTACCGAGTGCCTGGCACTCGGCAAAGCCACCTTTGCCGAGTGCTTTATTTTGCCGAGTGCGGCACTCGGCAAAATATTGCTTTGCCGAGTGCCCCGATAAAAAGCACTCGGCAAAGTCTCAGGCACTCGGCAAAGTCCAGTTTTCCAGTGGTGTGAAAAGTTAGGCTGAAAAGTATTGTTCGCTGATTTGTTGTGAGAGAAAAACACTGTACCATAACTGATAAGTTCAAGCGAACAGGGAGGCCCCGTTTGGATCCTTGAATTGAATTCATTTTAAGAATCATAATTTAGACACATATTAATTAAGCTAATATGGTTGTATATAAATTATATTTGTATATTATTGTTGACTATATGAGAGAGATACTTATGTATTGCATTTCTACCGTAGGAGAGCGAGTTGAAGAGTGTATTATAAGTTGCAATATAGAAATATAACATAGCGATCTATAGAATCAATTTTTCATTTCACACATTATGAATTTGAGATAGGCTTATATGTGAACTCTGAAAAGTGGTGGAATGTCAAATTCCAAGCTCAATAGCCTAGTTTATTAAGTAGATTTTAATTCCTCCAAATAAAAAGGATCCAAACATCAGTCCAAATTTTTTTGTACATGTAGTGTATACATGTATATATTAGCAAAAAGTAAAAGTAGAACTAAAATAGCAACTTATTCACGTTGAACCCAAAAGAAGGGTCCGTCTGCACGGAAAAGGAAGGCGCCATGCGCTTGATTCTCTCTTCCGTGACGTGAGGATTTAATGATGTTTATTTTATTTTCTTATATTAATTAATTAGATAATTAACTCAAAAATCCTTAAAATATCAATGACTCAGATTTATTTGAGATATTACCTCTTAATAAGTAAAGAGGGTACCGTAGCATTGCCCTACACTAGGTACATGACGTTGGTGGTTGACAAAATGAGTAGTAAGGTAAAATATTGAGGTATAAACCCCTGTCTTAGCTTCGTTCTTGTCCCTTTCTATTTCAGGTGTTGTAAGTTAAGGTACTCTAGATTTGATGTTATCAATTTCAAAAAGTACTTGGCATGTTGAACTTGCACGTAAAACCTCTACTAATACTTCCATTAGTTACACATTTCGGTCTGGTAAAACATGATAATGGTCAGATTGCAGGTACATGTTGGATGTCTTACCTTAGAAATCTATCTTCCAACTAGAGTCAATAGTAATCCTCTTGTTGGCATATACAGTTCGTTTGGATTGTCGACCCATCCAGCGTACTGCACCGATGCTATGCGTGCAGATCAAAAGTAAATCCTTTGGAAAAAAACCAATTTATTAAGTGGATAGAAGAAATTATCCGCCAATCACCAACAGAGAACTACAGATATCACAGCTAATTAAACCTGCAAAAACGAGAAAGAATTAAATGGCAAATCTCTTGCTTGTCAAAACAAAGGTTGTTCAATGACTGGCAATTACTAGATGGTACCCATAACTAGAATAGTTCAGCAGAAAGTTAAAGCAAGAAGAGTATCACTGTATTTAAGCTATGATGGTGGAGCAGTAAGTACCTGATTACAGGTCAACTGATAAGCCACTAATCAGATGGTACACATCAAATAGATCAGTATGTGTCGATGCTATTTTTCCTTTTTTTCTCCCAACAGGATCACTTTGGTGAGAGATGAACTCGCTCAACAGAAATGGGCACACAGAGCATTAAACCTGTGCCAGCTCTGCTTGATCAGCACATGCAAGTCTAGGAATCATCTTCAATGAAGGAAATGAGTGTGACAATATATAAGAACTAGTAGTAACCATCTTGCAGAAGCAGTTCCTCCAGATCATTACAGGTGAGTACGTTCAAGATCTTCAATACTGAGGGAAGATCTTTAGACACCAATGTATAGAATAAATAATGGAGGACAATCACCGGATGCCACGGCAAGTCCTGCAAAATGTGGTGACAACTAGAACAGTTTAGCAGGATCAGTGACAGCCTCGTTGATCAATACCTACAACTAGGACAGCCAACTAGAAGAATTATTACCACTGAATCAGAACTTTCAGCACAATTAGAACTAGAAAACGTAGGTCAACACAGGACAACTGGAAAGGCACTGATCAGACTGCTTCTTATGGAGATCAATTTGTCCCAATGTAAATTGTTGTGGTCCCGATAGTAGGATCTCTTCAATCTGTAGTCCTACAGAAACGGATGTAGCCTCAAGCTTCTGCTATCTCTGCATCACCAGGCAATACTATGAGAACAGAAACCAACTAAATCAGACTACCTTCTTAACTAAGTAGAGGCCATGAAGGTTTTTCAAGAAATGACAACATACCTTAGGAAGAGCATCGTGCACGACGAAAGGTTGCAGCAATGGAGGAGCAAATGGAAACTAGAGAGACCTTGTGGCAAAATGCCTCTTACGAGTGGGAAATAAGATGTGTGGAAAAGCGTAGACTATAAGGCAGTGTGTGCAAAGACCGCTGAACCTATGGTATTTGATTATTGAGAATACTAAGCAGCCTATTGGCTGTTTAATGGCATCGATAAGCCTATGGTTAGTTGCCCATGTGATTTGTTTACCTCGAGATTCGACAAGCACATGTGAAACTGGCAGTCACCGTAACCTAGACAGTTTTCGGTCCACGGATTGGATTCAGGTTTCTTTAATAGAGTGTTTGGTTTGAAAAATAAACTAGTCCGTCGTCTTCTCACTTCTCACTTCATCAGCCCAGTGCTTACAAACTAATAATTAGTACTCGTAGGAGAAATGAAGTTATTTGAGTATTTGATCAAATTTGAGAAATAAACTCATGACACGCCACCTAATCTAGAAAGAAGTTACTCCTCAAACCTAACACACTACAAGTGTTAACCAAATGAAGACAGCTTCTCAGTTTGATTTTTGTTTGTACGAACTCGAACTGAACATGAAAATAAAACATGCTGCCAATGGCAGGTAGCTTAGCCATGTGCATCGATTTAATTAACATAAAAAGTCGCGAAAGTCCATGTGCTAAAGTCAAGAGAAAGAAGCAAACACTGCTGGACATCGACGACCCCCCAGACCCTGTCCTTTGTGTGTGCTTCTTTCAAATTTTGAAAGCAGTCAAAATATAGGAAAGAGAGTAATTAAATTGGACTGTGCACGGCAACCACAGGCAGATGCTCCCACTCTCACGAAAATTTAATAGCAAACAACACTAGAGTAGATAAACATGAACTAATTCGATTTGAGGCAACAAGAAACAAGCATGGAGCCGCCTAGAGCCCACGGCATACTAGGAGCTGAGCAGGGGGGGGGGGTTGCTAAGCAACGGGGTCCTTCGAAAGTAGTGAGCACTTGCTGCCTAAGAACTGTAAACTAGGACGCCAGCCTAGGTTTTGCCTGCTTATTGCCATCGACATTAGTTAAGTATATACAAGCGGTAGCATTCCTATGGTTAGTGCACATGTGGGCCTTTTTCCTAGAGATTCCACGAGCTGTCAGAGTGCATTTGATACCTACTACTCATACCGGCCAGCTTCATACTGATTTTAGGTTGCATGAAAAAAAAATTACATGGCAGCAGTGACAACACGACCGCCGAGGTAATATATTGGCATTGGAGCAGCGCCGTTGTTAGCGTTGAGTGTGGCCCCATCATGCAGGAGAAATGCGCATGTGACGGCCGGCTCAGCTCAGTGTTAATACAAGCGTGAGTGTTGGCAGACACACGCTTGTATTGTCCCGTGTGAACTAATAGAAAGCTATCGACTTTCTTGTAAAGAAATCTGCTGCCCTCCCATCTCTGAACGTGCGGCAGGGGCAGACGCCGAAAGGGATCCCTGTTGTTGCACTGTAGCCGCGGCAGGGGCAGGTGCCGAAAGGGTCCCCTGCCGTACTGTAGCCACAGCAGGGGCAGACACAAAGGTTAGCCCTACTGTTATATATAACCACTGTAGCAGCATGGCATATCTGTGTAGTAGGATTAGATGGGTAAAGTTGTATATATAGCTTTCCACTGTAACTCAGTAAAGTGAGCGAGTTCAGTTTTGCCATCTCCTCTGCAGGTTCTGGCCAACGCTTGTGCTTGTGCTATGTGTGTGCGCTCTGTTATCCCTTTCTTTTTCTACCTCTAGCCGTAGTGTGTGTGGTCGGCAACGACGGTGAGCGGTCGGCTCACCCGTGCCGGAGATCTCAGGACCAACAAGTGGTATTAGAGCCGTACAAGCGTCATCGCCGGACTAACCGCTGGCGATGACGGACGGTTTGGAGATGGGCGACAGCAGCGGCTCTGCTATGGCTATCCAGCCACGACAGGATGTCATCGTGCGCACGGTGCGGGAGGTCAGCGGCACCAGTTGGCCGACACTGACTCGCACCAACTATGGCAAGTGGGCGGTTACCATGAAGGTCAAGCTCAGAGCCCGAAGGCTCTGCAATGCCATTGACAAGGGCACCGACAATGAAGAAGACGGCATATCAGCGTTGGAGGCTATCCTCGCTGCTGTGCCAGCGGAGTACAGGGAACCGTTGGGGGCGAAGAACTCTACTAAGGAGGCGTGGGAGGCCATTGCCACGATGTGCGTCGGCTCCGACCGCACATAGAAGACGACGGCCCAGCTACTGAAGTAGAAGTACGCCACCCTCAAGTTCAAGGATGGTGAGTTGGTGGAGGACTTCTCCCTCCGCTTGCAGTCGCTCATCAGCAAGCTGAGGAGCCACGGCGTCACCATCGACGAAGAAGAGGTGGTCTCCAGGTACCTCCACTCCGTGCCGGTGAAGTACATCCAGATCGCTCTCTCCATAGAGATGATGCTAGATTTGTCCACCCTCACCATTGAGGATGTGACAGGCTGTCTGCGGGCGGTGGACGAGCGCATGGAGCAGGCCACTGCAACGACGGACAGTGGCAAGCTGCTGCTGACAGAGGAGGAGTGGGCTACCCAGAAGAAGTCCAGAGAAGTCTCCTCCAGCCGTGGAGGCAATGGCAAGCACCGCGGCAAGGCTTCTTCGGAGAAGAAGAAGAAGAGGGTTGACCCCAACGCCTGTCGGCGCGGCAGGAAGACGGCCATGGGCAAAGAAGTGCCCAAATCGCAAGAAGGAGAAGAAGGCTGAGGCTCATTTAGCGCAGGCTGATGAGGAGGATGAGGCCACTCTCCTGATGGCGACGTTCTGTACACTGCGCGACATTGAGGCCAAGGAGAAGGGAGAGGTGATGGCGGTGAAAGGGCACGGCAAGGCTCTGAAGGATGTCAACCTCGACGAACCGTGCGCCCAAGTCCACATCGGTTGTGTGGGCGGCGAACAGGAGCAGTGGTGGTACCTGGACTCCGGCGCCAGCAACCACATGACGGGCTCCAAGGAAGCCTCCTCTGAGCTCGACGGTAACGTGACCGGCACGGTGAAGTTCTGTGATGGCTCAAGGGTGGCGATCCGAGAGCACGGCACCATCATCTTCAGGTGCCAGAACGGTGAGCACCGCGCGCTAACGGATGTGTACTACATCCCGCAGCTGCGTTCAAGCATCGTCAACATCGGGCAGCTGGACGAGCGCTGATGCGAGGTACTGATCGAGAGCGGGATCCTAAAGATTTGGGATCAAGAGCGGCGTCTTCTCGTGAAGGTAAAACGCTCACGTAATCGATTGTACCTGCTCGACTTGAAGGCGGAGCAGCTGGTGTGTCTGGCAGCACGGCACACCGAGGAGCCGTGACTGTGGCATGTCAGGTTCGGCCATCTCAGCTTCGACGTGCTCGGTCGACTGGAGAAGATGGTCCGAGGGCTGCCCCACAAGCACGAAGGTGAGCTGCCAGCAGGATCTATTTGATGAGAGATTGACTCGTTCAACAGAAATGGGTACACAGATCATCAAGCCTGTGCCATATCTGATTGACCAGCGCACATGCAAGTCTGAAGCACGACTAGGAATCATCTCCCATGAAGGAAATGAGTGTGACAATAAGAACAAGTAGTAACCATCTTGCAGAAGCAGTTCCTTCAGATCATTACATGTGTGTACGTTTAAGATCTTCAATAGTGAGGGAAGGTCTTTAGACACCAATTTACAGAATAAATAATGGAGGACAATCACTCGATGCCACAACAACTCCTGCAAAATGTGGGGACAACTAGAACAGTTTAGCAGATTCAGTGACAGTGCGGTTGATCAATACCTATAACTAGAACGGCCAACTAGAAGAATTACCGCTGAATCAGAATTTTCGGCACAATTATTAGAACGAGAAAATGTAGGTCAATACAGGACAACTGGAAAGGCACTCATCCGACTGCTGCTTATGGAGATCAGTTTGTCCCAATGTAAAAGTGTTCTGGTCCGGACAGTAGGATCTCTTCAATCTGTAGTCCTACAGAAACGGGTGTACTGCCCAGCCTCAAGCTTCTGCTATCTCTGCATCACCAGGGAATTATATGTGAACAGAAACAACGAGATCGAACACATTCTTAACTATGTACAGGCCATGAAGTTTTTTCAGGAGATGACACATACCTTGGGAAGAGCACAGTGAAAGGATGCAGCAATGGAGGAGCAAATGGAAACTAGAGAGACCTTGTGGCAAAATGCCTCTTGCGAGTGGGAAATAAGCTGGGCTGAAAACGTAGACTAAAAGGCAGTTTCTGCAAAGACCGCTGAACCTATGGTATTTTAGAATTGAGAATACTAAGCAGCCTATTGGCTGTATACTGACATCGATTATCCTAAGCTTGGTTGCCCATGTGATTTGTTTACCTCAAGATTCGACCAGCACATGTGAACCGGCACTCACTGTAACCAAGACAGTTTTCCGACCATGGGTTGGACTCAGCAGGTTTCGTTAATAGAGTGTTTGATTTGAAAATAAATTAGTCCATCATCTTCTCACTGGTCACTTCAACACCTCATTGCCCACAAACTAATGATTAGTACGTGTATGAGAAATGAAGTCATTTGAGTGTTTGACTAAATTTGAGAAATAAACTCATGACACACTACCTCATCTAGAAGGCATTTATGCCTAACACTCTATGGATGTTAGTCAAATGAAGACAACTTTTCTGTTTGTAGCTTATTAGCCATGTGGAGCCATTTAATTAACCTAAAAAATCGAGAATGTCCATGTGCTAGAATCAAGAGAAAGAAGAAAGTACAGCTGGATATTCCATCGACGACCCCGCAGACTCAGTCCTTCGTTTGTGCTTCTTTCAAATTTTGAAAGCAGTCAAAATATAGGAAAGAGAGTGACACATACCTATGTACACGGCAACCACAGCCAGGTCCTAATTCCCACGAAAATTTAAGAGTGGAGACAACTAGACTAGATAAACTTTAACTAGATGTGAGCCAGCAAGAAACAAAGCATGGAACAGCCTCCTAGAGCCAACGGCATTCTAGGGGCTGAACAGAGGGGAACAAGCCGGGGCCTCCATTGAAAGTAGTGAGCACTTGCTGGTTGCTGCCTAAAAAACAGTAAACTAAGACGCCAGCCTAGCTTTTGCCTGCTTATTGGCATCGACTTTATATAGTTAACTATATTGAACTAGTAGTAGGTTTAGTATTCCTTAGGTTAGTGCACATGTGAGCCTTTTTCCTAGAGATTCCACGTGCTGTCAGAGCGCATGTGGTACTCAACTACGCATACTACGAATTGCGCTGGATCTTGTCAGTTTCACATTAATTTTAGGTTGCGTGAAGAAAAATAACCATAATGGGGACAACATGATGCGGCGAGATAATATATTGGCATTGGAGCAGTGCAGTTGTTAGCGTTGAGTAAGGACCATCACATGTAGGGGAAACGCGCATTAGATCTATTCAGTTTATCTACAAAATTACCCACCTGCCATTATGAAAATAACTCACGTTCATTTTAATAGCCATTAGATCTATTCAGTTTTTCTACAAAATTACCCACCTGCCATTATCAAAATCACGCATAATAGTGGATCTAACTGAAAAGGAAAACATAAATTTTATTGTTATCCCATCTATCTCACGTGGTATTAGCCAAGCCCTGCTGTCGCAGCCGCCGTCCATTGTCACGCAGATTCAATCAATCAGGGATCGACCTTAATTCCAATCCTGCACTAATGCTACGCCAGGCTTCCCTTCCTGTCACGTTGATCTTTCTTGGGCTTCCCTCCCAGTCATGCCTTGCTGTTTTTTGGCAGCCCCTGTGATCGATAGCCTAGGTGAGCTCTTTGGAGTAGTAGTTGTTCTTTCGATTGCCTAATCAATCTCCAATCTGATCGAGTTTGGACGTACAGGTTTTCATATATAAACCAGTGACCGAGGCAGAATATATAGCAAGCCTGATTGTTATGTTCTGAACAAGCTGGTGCTGGACATCCCGCAGCTAAACCTAGCATCCTTCGTCAAAGCATGGATGGAGGCATGGAGCTACAGGCATGCTCCTCTTGCTGCACGTGCGGGCTTACGGCGACATCTCTGTCTACATTGTTGGCATGTCACTGCTGAGCTGCAGGTATGCTACTCTTGCTCACTCATACTGCCATGCATCCGTGCCAATCTCTACTATGCAGTTTTGGTCATACGCATATGCAAATTCAAGTAAAAAATCAAATATGTCCCATGTTTATATATAAATCATCCCATGTTTATTATTAATTAATAAGATTGAAGGAGGGAAATTGATGATAAGACGAGACGACCTATCTGAAAAGACCTATGTGAAAAAGGTGCACCAGAAGGAAGAGGAAAGAACGCTAATCTTCATATATTCATATATTTTGTTAATTAGACATTTCTACAATTGTTAAATTAAAAGTAAGCATGATTATATGTTCACCATGTCGACCACGTACACATTTACACATTAGGATAAATATTTATTTTAATAGTTTATCAAGTGTGTAAAAACTATTTATAAAAAAGGTGTACCAAATGTTCCCTTAATAAACAATGTAGCAAAGACAATGATAATTAACTTTAAGTTATATTATATTAACACTCTATGACATATAATAAATTCCACAGGTTGTTGTTCTAAACAGCTTTATAAATTTTGATGAAAATATAATGTCCTATCAATATAGGTAATTTAGTTTTAAGCACTCTATATTTTATAAAACAATGCTACTGCAGATAAAATTATGTGATAGTGCTACAGTGCAAGGTGAAACAACTATTTATACAATGAGAACCGAGAGAGTAACCTAGGACCTATAATCTTTCTCAATTAAATAAAAGATGAAAAATTGTGAATAAAGTATGAAATAAGCACTAGAAATTCAACTTAACATGTGGATAAAAAGAATTGCAATATATATAGACTAAAAGTTGAATTTAAAGTATAGATTCATCATGGCACACAAAGGTATGGAATAATAACACATATAACAAAATCTTAGGTTTCCACCAAATTAGTATCACGCTACGAAATAAAAACAAATCATGTAAATTGTAAATATACGTCACTGATGGAGCATCCATGTTAATCCTTACGGACCCCCACTAGAAAAAATATAATGTCTATAAATTCTCACAAAAATTAGGAGCATTCAATCTCCAATTGTGTAGACTATAATCAACATCGATAATAATAATAACCATAGGATCTTGCTATTTTCTAAATAATTACCCACCTCTATGAATGTTTATTTAAATTACCACTTATGCTATTAGATACATAATATATGCGACCCCTTAAATTTTACATCTAAATTACCATTTCTGACATTATTAAATCTACATCAAACTTATCGATATATTGTATTGCAAAAAAAAAAATGGCAATATATTAAAATTTGATTAAAGTACATGCACATTATATACTTGTGCATACGTGATACATAAATATATATGTTATGTTTTAGCAATCATGTAAAAGACTTCCTACACTAATGATACTGACAGATTATTTAAAATTATTAATAAACATGACATATAATGTATAAATTATTACTTACATAATTTATACACTTCAACTAAAACATTTCACATATCTTTATTAATAGTATAATCATTACTGCATAAGTAACTCTTTGGCAATAAAATTCAAATGTCTTGACAAGGTGGGGACGATATTGTAGAGTACACGTGGCTATATCTTCCTGTTCTTTGAGATTTCTTAGGTGCAAAAAGTCATTATAAGGCTTAAACATTAATATCCTCTTGAGTTTAGCACAACTACCCATCCTAGATCTCTTGCCAAGCTCTAAACTGTTCGCTAAGCAATGTGGTGTAGGTTTGAAGTGACCATTTAGGCCATCATTGTACTTAAGAGTGCAATCGGTGTGTCTATCGTGTTAGAAAATGAACAAAGAGAAGTACAATTTAATGCAAGTACTTTTAAACATCTAGAGACATTAGACAATAAACTAATATCTCTTATAAGATTCTAGCCCGTGGGAGAGCACGGGTTGATGGACTAGTCCCAAACTAACCTAGAAGCACAGTGGATGTAGTTTGTGGGATTTTGGATTAAAGAGCACTATGTGAAAAACGATCTTTAGCAACGGAACAAATTTTTTGTAGGGGCGGCTGGTGATGGAGCCGCCCCTACAGTGACGTTTTGGGAGGCCATAAACCAGCCGCCCCTACAAATAGAACAGCAGGGGCGGCTCGATCACCGACCGCCCCTACCAATTGCTGCACGTATAAAAAGCCTCCTCGTGTCTCTCACTCCCGCACCGCCTCCACCCGCTCGCAGCTCCCTCCCTCCCTCCCTCCCTCCCTCGGCTCCGCTGCCCTCCTCCTCGCCTTTTCCGCCAGATCCGGCTTCCCGCCCTCATCGCCTTTCCCGCTTGCAGATCCGGCCTCCTCCTCGCCTCCCCGCCCTCCTCCTCGCCTTTCCCCAGACAATCAAGGGCGGCGGCTTGAGCCCCGGCCGCGGTGCACGGTCTTTGGCTGGTGGCCGCCGGCAGATCCGACCATGGCAGCCTAGATCCAGTCCCCACCCCCACGCCTTCCTTCCCGCCTCACCGAGGCAGGCGGAGAGGGGACGCTACTGGCGACTTGGAGCGGCAATCGATGGGCATGGTGGTGCTGCGTTGCCGGGTAGTTGAAGAGGAAGCGGCAGGAGATGCGGGTCCAGAAGCTGGAGCGAGGTGAAGATGCCGACCTTCCGGTGGTGCGCGCTTTGTTGCCGAAGAGGTCGAGCGGCACGACGGACTCCCGGAGCGCCGCCGGTCCCCATTGCCATCTTGATGCACCACGCCGATCTCCCACAGCCCCGCGATCGCCATAGCTCGCAGCCCGCACCGCGCCCTCGCCACATCCCGCAGCCCGCACCGTGCCCTCTCCCCACAGCCCCATACCTCGCCCTCTCACCACAGCCCATGGCGCTTGGCGTGGATCGAGTGAGGCATGGATCCGCCATCTGTTCCCCTAGGCATGCCTCTCGTGGCGGGCGCGGCCAGATCTGCTTGTCGATGACCTCGGCGCCGTGGAGCTCCTCCGGTTGCGGTGCTTTTAGGAGCTTATGACGGCAAAGAATGGCGGTGTGAAATCAGAGATTCGTTCTTCCCTTCTTGGACAATGCCTCTGCTCAAAGGAAGATATGGCCAAATGTGTGTAAAGAGATGGCTGAATCATCATATTCTATCATCTCTATACTAGTAGAGATTAGAAATTTGATATGTATTTTCCTTCAGAAGGATATGATAGGTTTTTTAGTCTATCCGCTCTGTACTAGTAGAGATTAAAAATTGGCTAAGAACATTATGTTGTCACTTACAGTTGGTCTTTGAAACCGAACAACGGAGTAAGAATATGAAGATGTTGTGCGTTGATCTCGAACTATGCATGTTATCACCTTAAGAAAGGAGAAATTAGGTGTACCATCCTAATCTGTAATAGCTATTGAACTCGGATGTCTTTTCATATAAGCTCGAGATTGAACTCTACATGTTCTCAGCCTATTCAGAATAACTTCATTCATATTGTGGTCACATAGGGATATAGGTTTGGCTCGAGAAGAGGCTAGCGCATTGAACACATATGTTGTAATGAAGTCCGGTGGTGGCACAGGGCTCGGAGTCCGGATCGATGTCGAGGCGTGGTGAGCTCAAGGCGGCCAGGAGCTCCTCCTCCGGGTGGCTACATCCACTCTGGTATGAAATATTGTTAGTGTCAAGAAAGTAGGAAATATTTTTAGTTTGTTGTAGATGGCAAGCGAAACGTTGGTCTGTTGATCCACCATTTTACCTTGAGTAATAGTTAGTTGTATCCTACTTGATGCTTTCAACTGGAATGCTTAATAACCAAGTAGTGTTTTATTTTTCATTCTTGTTGTTAATAATGATTAGTTATATTTTCTAAGGGAGTTTATTCATCATATGTTGCTCTCCTTTTCAATTTCATTGATAATGATAATTAGATTTGCTTATAGAGAATAGAAGCTACAAGACGATAGAAACCTGAAGAACATTATCCTGGAAAAAAGATAAAAGATAGAAAGGTACTCATCCTTTCATTATTTTTATAACCTAACTTCTGTGTTTTTCTGCTTTTAATTAATAGAATGTGTGCCAACGATCAACAATCTGAAACTGTGGGTTTAGGAAAACTGTAGGCATCCTTTTGAACTGGTCCTTCTATGAACGGTCATACCAAGAAAACATATATTTTCTTTATGTCTGATCCCTTCACAATATGTTTTTGTGATGGCAATGTCATTATATCTTTGCTCTTCTGCATATGTTCTTTTATTTTTATTAGTTCCTGCATTTTTTTGTCATGGACTTCAGATTGATTTCTTTTTTGTTTTTGTATACAGGTTTAGTTTGAGTGATCCTTATCTATACAAGTTTAGTATTTCTTCCATCTTATATGCCCAAACTGCAAAGAAAAAGTTACATTTTTTTCTTAGTGAAGTAGTTTGACTTTGTAGGCAATAGCTCGATAGATTGCCATGGTGTTCCTGTGAATATTTTCCCTACTTCTATACTTGCTGCAGAGCTGTCATACCTTTATATTTAGTTTTTAAATGTTATATCATTGTTTAAATCCTCATATTTGAAGGGCAGTGTATGGGCTTCATTACCGCCACTTCAAAATGGATCTACAGAGCATCGAAACCTTTAATATTGGCTATTGCATCCCAAGACTCTGCATCGCTTTTTTCGGGACCGTAGTCTTGGTTCAGATTCTCCATATCTCGTAAGTTGCTAGTTTGCTAACGGTTTGCGATTGTCCTATTCATATTATTTACTTATGCGGATAAATAATTTCTTGAGTTGTTTCACAGGATTGATTGCCTTGCTCACTGCTATTGATGCTCTTTCTCACATTCATGATTTAAGCAACCTTAAGAAACAGTGTATGATATGACCACTGATTTTGTTTGCTAGTTGCTCCCATGTTATTATTTGGATATTCTTTTCTCTCTTACTTAGAGCAGGTATCCAGCAAATCTTATCCACCAATTTATCTTTTCTTCTATTATACTTGTCGTGAGGTCCAACCCTCTGGTTTCATTCATTTCGATACACACTGTAGAAGGATTGAGAGAATGGTGGATGTTGTTCAGACAAAGAGGATACCTTGTCTTTGTCACATCATCCCTTGACAGGAGATGCATGATCAAAGCTTTGGATCGGATGGCACTAAGCAAATATTTCAAGGTGATTTGAGCTACCGTTTGAGCTTTTCAAGTTTATTACTGAATTATCTGTTGCCTGAAAAGCATGCTGCTTAGCAAAGTTCATTTGATTCACTTCAGCTTGTTGACTACAAAGCGATTGTGGTAGCGAAGATGATATGGAGTCGATAGCAAATAGGTTTCGTCATTTGATATGGACTTGCGAAGCGAGATAATCGAGAAGTCACCTCCCAAGAGGAGGGTGACAGATGAGACACCATTTTCGATGGATATACTTTTTATTTGGTGTCTTTGTTGTTCTTGAGTAGCCAACCACCTTCGACATTGTGTGTTGGCATTGTATATAAGATAGTGCTAATGTTGGGTGATCTGCTGTGCCCCTCCTTGTGAATGCAATGCAGTAGTTCCATCAAGGTACCATGAAGAAGATTGCTGCATCAATGTTGCTGTTGATGTAAGCTGATATTATTGTAAATTTAATTTTTTTTTGGCGGAAAAATGATTTGTAGGGGCGGTTGGTACTATAGCCGCCCCTACAAATCGATTTGTAGGGGCGGCTCGTGTTCCCAGACCGCCCCTACAAATCGATTTGTAGGGGCGGTTACAGTACCAGCCGCCTCTACAAATCGATTTGTAGGGACGGCTACAGTACCAGCCGCCCCTACAAAGCGATTTGTAGGGGCGGTCTGGGAACCGCCCCTACAAATCAGTGATTTGTAGCCACCCTTTCATAGGGGCGGCTGGTAAAACCGCCCCTACAAAGGCTTACCAACCGCCCCTAAAAAATGTTTTTTACGTAGTGGAGCAGATATGAATCAACCGATGGGCACAGTGGAATATGTATGTACCTCAGCCTATACATTCACCAATATTTTTCCCATGCAACATTGCCAGCTCAGATATACTCCCTCGCTCCGTCTTAAATAAATTATAAATCTCCTCATAAGGAGTCAAACAGTATCAAGTTTCACTACTACAAAATTCAATTTGCGCAGCGTCGTCCCAAAGGTCTCCATGGCGGGCTCGTATTTTTGTCCGTCACGGTAAATCCCACGATTTAACGCGGCGGGCACTTTTTATTTTCCGCAGCGGGCATTTTTGCCCGCCACGGTAAAAGATTTACCGTGGCGAGCATATTAAGATGCCCGCCACAGAAAATACCCTATTAACTGTGGCGGCCGTCTTAAGGTGCCCGCCACGGTAAATCGATTTTCCGTGGCGGACACATTATAAGGCCCGCCACGGAAAAGGCCACGGCCCAATAGGCACACCAGCGAGGCCCGTATCCAATTCTGATTTATCGGGCTTATATATACGGGGGTTTTAGGGTTTTCACTCCACCTCTCTCTCTCTCCACCACTCCTCCCTCAACCGGCAGCCACTCTCTCCCTCTCCTCCGATCCTCTCCTCCCTCAACCGGTGGTAGCCACCACTCCTCTCGGTCCTCTCGCACGAGGCACGGCGTCCCTCTTCCTCCCTTCCTCTCCTCCTCGTCCTCCCTCAACCGGCGACCCTCCTCCTCCCTCAACAGGCGGTGGATGGTGGCTTGAGGCACGCGGTGGCGCGGCATCGCGGTCGCGGATCCAGGCGAGGGCACCGGTGTGGACGGACGCGGATCCAAGCGTGGATCGAGGGCGCTGGCCGCGGATCCAGGCGTGGACGACCGCGGGTCCTGCGGTGGCGCGGCCGGGGAGGCCGGATCTGCCGCGAGCCCCTCCTTCCCCTTCTCGACCAGGCAGATCCAGGCGATGGCGGCCCTGGCGGAGGCCCCGACGGCGGATCCGGCGGTGGCGTGGCCGGGGAGGCCGGATCCGCCGCGAGCCCCTCCTTCCCCTTCTCCGCTGGGCAGATCCAGGCGACGGCGGCCCTGCCGGAGGTCTCGGCGGCGGATCCGGCAGTGGCGCGGCCGGGGAGGCCGGATCCGCCGCAAGCTCCTCCTTCCCCTTCTCCACTGGGCAGATCCAGGTGCCGGCGGGCAGATCCAGGCGGGGGCGGCCCCGGTGGAGGCCCCGGCGGCGGATCCGGTGGTGGCATGGCCTGGGAGGCCTGATCTGCCGCGAGTGCCTCCTTCCTCTTCTACATCGGGCGGATCCAGGCGGGGTCGTTCCGGGCGGAGGCGCCGACGGCGGATCTGACGGTGGCGCGACCAGGCTGGAGCTGCGGCGGATCCAGGTGACGGCGGCGGATCGACGTCGACGGCAAGATCTAGGTCCAGTGCGGCCTAGATCCAAGCCCGTGTGGGCTTTTCTTTTTTTTTCCAAATGATTTACCGTGGTGGGCTTCCTTAGGTGCCCGCCACGGTAAATCGATTAACCGCGATGGGCAAAGCAACCCGCCGCAGGAAGGCCACGATTTACCGTGACTTCCCAGCAGCGGCGGACTGGTTTGCCCGCCGCGGGAAACCAAAAACGGCCGCCGCGGATAAACATTTTGTAGTAGTGTTTGACAAGATTTATTGAAAATAGTATGCATATTTGTATTTTCAAATAGGTTTGTTATGAAATTATATTTGATTATTAATCTAGTGATAATTAATACGCATGACAAATATTAGTATTTTTGTATATATTTGGTTAAACCTGGAATTTTTTTTTCTTGAAAAATGAGTATATTGTGTTATTGTTAGGATAGAGCGAGAGCTTGCGATGCCAGTGCGGTGGCGGCTCAACCTTTGGTAGAAAGGGCAACCACTGCAGGGCTGCGGGCTTTATTGGTCGGCTCCATTTGCCTCGTGCTGAGGAGCGAGACCGTGGTGGTCTGGTAGATGGCTTTTCTTTTGGACACGCATGCAGTAACTCTGCGGTGGACCAAGCAACCATGGAGGTTAGTCCGTCCATGGTTGGTGGAGATCATTCAAACTACTGGTAGCTGATGATCAAGCCATTCTTTTTTACTTGTGTAATTGTGCGTTGGTGATGGTATGAGGATTCGATGGAAAACGCATGCAAGAAAGCTTATTTGTTTCCGTTCCCCCAATTTCGTCAGATGAGAACCGATCACAATCAGGAATAAAAGACAACCTTAACATTAAATAAAACTTGGCCTAGAAAAATTTGTGATGATGGGAGTCATCGAGGTGCTCAAGTAGCCACAGTCATAGAACAGTGGAACGTTGCATGGGCATATGTACATACACGTGGTACACGTAGGCCAAAAATCTGACTCTGCACATCTTCAGAAATGAAATGGGAAGAATCCTTTGGCCATTTACCTAGCTCTTCTGATGATGCTATATGAAAAAAAATTTGGAAGCTAGAGGTCACTCCCAAAGTTGGAGTGTTCTGGTGGCGTGTTTTGCACGAATTCCTACCGACGAAGCAAATTTTATTCAGAAGGCACATAGAACCGGAGGCCTTCTGTGAGGTCTGTGGGGAGCCAGAAGAATCGATCAGGCATGTACTCTTGGACTGTACAGTGGCGAGGCAGTTCTGGCAATATACAAGATGGGCAACAGGGGTCAAATTACCAAGCCTGAATGCTGAGACGTGGGCTGCTGATTTGATGTCACAGCTTTGCCCAAGACGAGATCGTGCTCTGATTATGATTGGAATGTGGGTGGTCTGGATGCTGAGAAACCGGCGACGCCATGGAGAGCTGACGATGCCGGTTCAGCAGGCGGTGATCTGGGCCAAAGATACAGCTTATGATTTATGGCAGCTGAGCCACCAATTTGACAAACCAGCTCCAGCATACAATAGGGATAAATGGAGAAAGCCGGAGGTGGGATGGTCGAAGATTAATACGGATGCTGCGTTCTCTGAAGAAAGCAAGCAATGAGCAACCTCGTCCATTATCAGAGATGATCAAGGCGCGTTCTATTCGGCACAAGCAATCTGGTATGAGCGTGGTCTTGATGTTTGCTCCATGGAGGCCTTGGCGGGGATGGCATGAAGCTTGCTGCACAGATGGGTTTACGTCGGGTGGCCTTGGAAACCGACTGTCTCCAGGTTGTGCAATTGTGGAAGGAGTCACAAAGATCCATCATTGATCCTATTCTGAAGGAGATGGAGGAAATTAGCCTTGCCTTTCAAGAGTTTTCTTTCTCTTTTATTAGTAGAAGTTCTAATAAGGTTGCACATTTGGTAGCTCATCAGGTTTCTAGTTCACATTGCTCGGAGGTGTGGCGTGTTACTCCAGCATGTGTGTATGACTTGATCATGGTTGAGGCTTCGGCCGGCTGATTTACGAAAGGCAAGCAATTCAAAAAAAAAAAAACCCTCCTCGATGCACTGTGAATTCCCTTGCAAAGAAATCGAGTTCGATTCGCGGCGGATCGGCACACACGCAGCTGCAACGCCACAAGATATAACCCTCCGTGATGTGTTGAGCTTGGCATCAGAAATGACAAACAGTAGCACTTGCAACACCTCTCTGCAGTTTGCCTGCCGTCAGCAGAGTTGGTAGTGTGGAAAACAGAGTAGCGTGTCCACGCCGTGTCGCGTGTGTACAAATAGCACGCGAATTCAAAACGACTGCAGTGGCGGACGGTAATATAACTGTTCTGAAATTCAATGTCAGCAATGTCCTCCTCGAGCGGGCCTGCAGGACGACTGCAGTGGAGGATATGAAGGCAAGGAGGCTCCGATCCTACTGTGATCAGGTCACAGATAACAGCATCCTTGAAAATTATGAGGTCATGCACGTAGAAAACGCCTCACCAGAGTCAAAACAAAGACGTTTCTTGATTTAATTCAACAATCCAATCTTTAGATGGTTCTTTGGTCTCTCCGCCAAAGAAAAAGTTTTACCATCTGTCCACTGAGCATTCCTCAAACAAAATTCACGTAGCAGCATACACGCTGGGGCTCCAAACAGCGTATGTAATGTTTGGCACAACTTAAAGAAAAAACAAGACTAAAAAACACCAGCAGTATATATCACGACCTTATTCAGATACATACGCAAACAAAACACTGGTTATTCAGATACATGCGCCACTTGATCAGGAGACACCAAAACGGATCTTCTCCTTCCTCGATAAGCAGAGCACCAAATTCTTCAACTCCTTGCATCAGCTTGACACGAGACACGCGTCCGTGCTATCCAGCCCAGCGTAATAAGGCACCTGATGGATATCAATGAGACAAATTCTAGACTCTAGTCGTCTCTTCCGCCCTCAATGCCAGATTACCTATAAATAATTGAAAACGGGCATGGATAATTAAAAGCAGAGAAGATAAACATCTAACCAAATTAGAAAATTCAGACAAGGGTCATAGCATACATATATCTTCATAGCCATCTCATTCGGCATGTCTGTACGTTCACTATATCCAAGTGTAGACATCCATGTCTTCTCCGTGCAGCTGTTGGTGCTGCTCTTGGAGCCCAGGCAGCCACTGTGAGGAAGCATCTTCCATATCCTCTGTATGCAACAGCTGGTGCAAGTTGTCCATCCTGTCAACACACCTCAAGTTGGGACACAGCTGTACAAGCAGCTCTCTCACTTGGGGAAGATTGGAGACCCTCTCTAGGCCTTCACAATCTGAGATTAAAAGGTACTCAGAGAGGAAACGGAGGTTCTCCACCACCTTGAGGCTGCGCACATCTCTTAATTGGATCACCTTCAAGCTGGTGGCCTCCTGTCCAAGCTGCCGTGGGAGAGCGCTCAGCTTGGGGCAGCGGACCAGGTCCAACTTCTTCAATCGTGGCAGCAGCTGCATCCTTGGAGGTGGGGCATCCCACTTTTGATTTGCAGCAGCCTTATCCTCTGCTCCTTCCGTGAATGCTGTTGTTGCTTCTTGTTTTTCTTCAGCAACAAAGGACCACTCCTGCCAGTTGGGCATATCCATGATGACCAATGTTTCAAGCTTGGGGAAAGCTACTGCCTCTGTAGATCTGAGATTACCCATCCCAGAGCCAACAAATTCGGGTCCAATCATGGTGACTGCAGTGGTTCCTTCGATTTTCAGATATTTCAAGTTGGGGAGCTGACCGATTGGTGGAAGATGAACACATGATTTACAATCTATGAGCTGTAAGTATGTCAGTGAAGGCAAATGGGCAGCAGTATCTAGCCAGGTGGGAAACCTCCGACCAAAGAAATTCACAAGACAGAGATTCTCCAGGTTGTGTGCAGGGATTAGCAAATGAAAGGTTTCCTCAATATTGATTACAGCTTTTTCAGAATATGGCTCACCTATGTGTTCAGTGCAATGTAGCACTAATTGTCTGAGATGTTTTTTGTTTGCTAGCAGTGAATCTTTACTAGGAGGAACTGCTCTTTCCAGTTTGATCATACCAAGTCTCCTCATCTGCAAAAGCAGACCTAGTTCTTCTAGGTTCCATCCATCTTGCATTCTAGAATTGTTGCAAGAGCCGTCACCAACATGAAAGCCTTCTAAATCGTTGAGATAAATTAATCTGCCAATACCTTTTGGAACCTCATTTATTGGTGAGCTCCCTAGGCCAAGTCGCCTTAAGTTGCATAGCTGAGTTATTCCTGAAGGAAGACTATGCAAAGAATCACACCCCTGCAAATTCAATATCTGAAGGTTTATGAGACAACAGATGGACTCTGGAAGGGAAGATATGTCAGTCCCATCAAGGTCTAGCAACCGTAGGTGGATCAAACGTCCAATGCAAGGTGGAACAGCTTGTATCTGTGAATCTGTCAAATCCAAAACTCGAATGCATGGTAATCTTTCAAATATTGTATCATGGACTCTCAAAGACTTTGTATAAGATGTTCTCCAAGTTCTCACTTTACATTTCCCCTTATCTGTTCTAGGTAACACAACCATATCATTCATAGTGACTGTTGAAAGACGGCGGAATTTACTCATAACAGTAACCCCTGCTGAATCTGGATCACCAACAAAAAGTTCTTCTCTGGATAAATGACAAGCAAGCTGCCTTAGTAGATCATGCATTTTGCATTGACTAAGGTCAGCATAGTGATAATCTGGTTGGAGGAGATTTCTGTAGATCAGCTCATAGTAGTGTTCTTCTGCTATATCTTCAAGAACTTGGTCATCTTGCTCATCTATAAAGCCTTCAGCGACCCACATCCTTACAACATCATCACGGTAGATTACCGAATCTTCAGGTAAAATAGCACAATAGATAAAACATTGCTTCAAATGGTGTGGCAGCTCTTCGTAACTTAGATATATAGGACTTGTTATTTCACTAGGAAGACTACTCATGGAGCAAGCATCTTTTACCAAAATCTTCTTCCACTCATTCTCAGTTTGATCTTTGGTTGCCAAAACTCTAGCAATGACTTTAATTGCAAGGGGAAGACCACCACATCTACGAACAATATCGATCCCTAAGTCATGTAGATTTTGTACTTCTTTTTCTTCTTTGATGCCCATGCTCTTCCATAGTAACTCCCATCCTATATCCAGTGACATTAAATCAACTCGATGTGTATAGTCCATTCCTGTTTCTACAGCAACAGTGTCAAATCGAGTTGTCAATAAAACTACTACTGAGGATGCAACATGTGGTGGGATTCTCAGTAGATTTGTCCATATGTATGACTGCCACACATCATCTAGCACAAGAAAAAAACTCTTATCCTTAATGGACAGTTCTAGCTTGCTTTGGAGCTCATCGGTTAATTCATCTGGCATGTATTGTACTTCAATTTTTCGTAGAATCTCCTTTAAAATAGCTATTTCAGAGAATTCTTGGGAAACACAAACCCATGCTTGTTTGTTGAAGCTCCCTTTTAGTTTTTGGTCATTGTATATTTTTTGTGCTAGTGTTGTTTTACCAACTCCTCCTGTTCCAACGATAGCAAGCTTATAAGACCTTTTTTCCTTATGTGCAAGCACCAAATCTACTACTTTTCTGCAAGCACGTAAGACCTCCTTACCAACAAGGTTTGGCTCAACAAGGCTGGAACTTCTTCTCTTTGGTACAGAAACTGTTACAGTTGATTGTGTACTCTTGAGTGAAGTAAATACTTTATCCTTTGAAATATTATCAATTCTTTTGTTTAAGTTTTTAATCTTAACTGCAATCTCATGACGTGTCTGGATATTAAAAAAGCAAGAGGAAAGAAAAAGGCCACTGCATGTATTTGAACTGCTTGATACTAATGAAGAATGGTCTGGCAATAGCTTGCTTCCTTTGGATTTGGCCAAGTCAATGATATCATCAGCATCATACATAGCATCTCTTAGCTGACCAAGCCAATTGTTAACAGCAGATTCCTTTATGCTCCTTTTCTCTGCATCATTAAGAAAGTACCATATTTGCTCCGTTCTTCCCTTCAGATCTATGAGCTCTTCTTTAACACCTAAAATTAGTATGGCCTCCTCTGTAACAATATCTTGCAACTTCTTCGCGCATGATCCGACAAAAGATTCAAGTATGGTTGCCATCAGACCAAGATGGTTAGGGAGATCCACATAAAGAGTTGGAGGCTGGGCAATGAATGAGAAGACATGTTAACTTGGTCTCCAAATGTGATAACATTCGCTAAATTTAACATATACCACTACTGATTTGTAGGGCAATGCTACGGTACTCGCATTACCTAATAGGAGGTAATAGCTCAAATCAGTCTGAACCGTTGATTTTTTATCATTTAATAAAATAAATAAATAAATAAATATAACAAAAAAGATTTTTCAAATCCTGTAATCACGGGGGTACAAGAAGCAAGCGGTCATTCATTTCTTAGTTCGTGTGCACGTTACATGTTATTATATGCGTATACATATTATACATGCATAATTCGCCTAAGCTTAACTCGCATATACATCTTAACGCTAGCTCACACAATACACAGGAGATGTATGTTACATGCGTATACATGTTATACATGCATCATACACCTAATCTTAACATGCATATACATCTTACATATATTTAAATACGCAAGTTAACACAGGAGGGACATGTTGCATCAAAAAATCGTGAGCTAACATGACGGTGGTGGTTGACATCACTAGTAGAGAACAGACCTTTGATCCTCTTCCAAAATAGACTCTAGTCCCAGCATTTTTTACGCCCGGGACTAGAGATACCTTTAGTTCTGGTTGGTGGCTCCAACCAGGACTAAATGTCCCTGCCCAACGGCTACTGCGCCAGGCAGAGGTGGCAAGGACCTTTAGTCCCGGTTGGAGCCACCAACCGGGACTGAAGGTATACTTTTACTCCCGGTTGGTGGCTCCAACCGGGAGTAAAGGTCTACTCCCGGGCCGTGGCTGCGCCCGGGGTTGGAAAGTTACCTTTAGTCCCGGTTGGAGCCACCAACCGGGACTAAAGGTCCCCCTTTATATCCCGTCCGTCTCTTCTTCCTCCCCGAGCCCGAGCTCAGCACATTTTGAAGCTCACTGCACTAGTGTTCTTGCTTCCTCCCTCCCTCCATTGTTCCTCCATCCATTCTTCGATTCCTCCGTCGATTTCTTCGTCGATTCTTCAGTTGTAAAGGTTACCAATCTCATACTCTTATTTTTCACCATTGTCTTATCTCATTTTGTTCACTATATATATATGGTTCTTTATTGTAGTTTTTTTCATTTGTAAGTAATTTGAGCTCAAAATCACTTCAAGCTTGCATATTTACATGAAACAAGGTTAAAGTAGCTAGTTGAACTTGCGGACCGTGTTTATCTCGGCGAGCATGTTCTCTGCCGAGCGGTAACGGACGTCAAGGAGGAGCTTTGATTCTACGAGGGAGAGCGGCAACGGTCGTGGAAGACCGTGTTCCCTTCCTCGTAGAATCGGAGCTCTTCCGTGGCCAAGTACGGTGCCGTCCGGTGGAGAAATGCTCGTTGAGATGATCACGTAAGCAAGTTCAACTAGTACGGATGGTTATTTATTCATATGTCTCGATATCGTTGCAGTAGTCTGTCAATCACCGTACCCAAACGTAGTATATATATAAATATAAACTTAGAAAATAGTTAGAAAATTATAGAAAATCCGTACTAGTTGAACTTGCGGACCGTGTTCATCTCGGCGAGCATGTTCTCTGCCGAGCAGTAACGGACGTCGAGGAGGAGCTTTGATTCTACGAGGGAGAGCGGCAACGGTCGTGGAAGACCGTGTTCCCTTCCTCGTAGAATCGAAGCTCTTCCTTGACCAAGTACGGTGCCGTCCGGTGGAGAAATGCTTGCCGAAATGATCACGTAAGCAAGGTCAACTAGTACGGATGGTTATTTATTCACATGTCCCGATATCGTCGCAGTAGTCTATCAATCACCGTACCCAAACGTAGTATATATATAAATATAAACTTAGAAAATAGTTAGAAAATTATAGAAAATCCGTACTAGTTGAAATTGCGGACCGTGTTCATCTCAGCGAGCATGTTCTCTGCCGAGCGGTAACGGACGTCAAGGAGGAGCTTTGATTCTACGAGGGAGAGTGGCAACGGTCGTGGAAGACCGTGTTCCCTTCCTCGTAGAATCGGAGCTCTTCCTTGACCAAGTACGGTGCCGTCCGGTGGGGAAATGCTCGCCGAGATGATCACGTAAGCAAGGTCAACTAATACGGATGGTTATTTATTCACATGTCCCAATATCGTCGCAGTAGTCTGTCAATCACCGTACCCAAACGTAGTATATATATAAATATAAACTTAGAAAATAGTTAGAAAATTATAGAAAATCCATACTAGTTGAACTTGCGGACCGTGTTCATCTCGGCGAGCATGTTCTCTGCCGAGCGGTAACGGACGTCAAGGAGGAGCTTTGATTCTACGAGGGAGAGCGGCAATGGTCGTGGAAGACCGTGTTCCCTTCCTCGTAGAATCGGAGCTCTTCCTTGACCAAGTACGGTGCCGTCCGGTGGAGAAATGCTCGCCGAGATGATCACATAAGCAAGGTCAACTAGTACAGATAGTTATTTATTCACATGTCCTGATATCGTCACAGTAGTCTGTCAATCACCGTACCCAAACGTAGTATATTTATAAATATAAACTTAGAAAATAGTTAGAAATTATAGAAAATCCGTACTAGTTGAACTTGCGGACCGTGTTCAGCTCGGCGAGCATGTTCTCTGTCGAGCGGTAACGGATATCAAGGAGGAGCTTTGATTCTATGAGGGAGAGCGACAACGGTCGTGGAAGACCGTGTTCCCTTCCTCCTAGAATTGGAGCTCTTCCTTGACCAAGTACGGTGTCGTCCGGTGGAGAAATGCTCATCGAGATGATCATGTAAGCAAGGTCAACTAGTACGGATGGTTATTTATTAAAACATGTTTTTGAGATATAGATAATTTTATAGTTTCTTAATTTTATTTGTTTATAAAATGAGAAATTTATAGTGTATTAAAAATGAGTATAGAGAGTAGATGGCAACTGCTTCCGGGTCATCGGCCTCTCATGGGTTTCCAAAGCGACTTAGGCCGGGCCTCCCTCTCATTCCATGCAGCAAGTGTTGTGATGATATGAAGATTGTGATGGAGTATCAAGTGAAGAAGGAGGGTCCCAACAAGGATCGTATCTTCTACAAGTGTCTGGATCGCAATGTGAGTTATTTTATCATATTTAATGATTATGGTTAGTTTATACCTATTTTCATGATGGTTGTGATTAAAGTTCTAATTTTTTGTTTTAATTTCAGTGGGATGGCAGTGGACGATGTTCAGGCTTCTACTGGGAGGAAGAGTATGTTGAACTCGTGCAAAAATATCTTGCACAACAGGCAGATACGGCGGCTAATGAGGCAGTGATCCAGCCGAAGAAGCCCAAAGATGTTGCACAATCGGGGGATCTGTCTGTTTTAGTTGAGATTGGTCGTGAAATCCTTGTGCTCCTGAAATGTATTTTAGCTTTAGTTCTTTTAGTGGTAGTTGGGATTGTCTACATTGTAGCGATGCTTTCATAAATTTGTACCTTTTGTGGTGGCACACATGTTGTATAAATAATTAATTATGATCTAGGTTTTAATATGGTATTTATGTCATGTAATGCAGATGAGCCGGCATTGGATGTACAATGCTGATCACCGCTCCCAAGAGTTCATTGACGGCGTGCATTCTTTGTTACGTGCGGCCGAGGCAAACAAACGCGACGGTTTCATGTGCTGCCCATGTGCCATATGTAAGAATACGGTGGAATATCCTTGCTCAAGGACTCTTCATTCACACTTGTTCAAGTCGGGTTTCATGCCAAACTATATTTGTTGGACGAAGCACGGAGAAACCGGCGTTGTAATGGAAGAAGGTGAAGAAGAACAATGGGACGACAATGATATTATTCCCAATGGTGCGTGCTTCAATGATACTGCAATGGGAGAAGCTAAAGAAGAGGTAGCCACAGAAGATGAGCCTACGAATGATCTTTGTCAGGTCATTCGTGATGCACAAAGAGAATGTGAAAGTGAAAAGGAGAAGATCAAGTTCGAGCGGATGCTAGAAGATCACAACAAATTGTTGTACCCAACTTGTGATGCAGGGCAGAAAAAGTTGGGAACCACACTAGAATTGCTGCAATGGAAGGCAAAGAATGGTGTATCTGACAAGGGATTTGGAGAGTTACTAAAAATCCAAAAGAAGATGCTTTCGAAGGACAATGAATTGCCCGCCACTACCTACGAAGCAAAACAAGTTGTCTGTCCTATGGGGCTAGAAATCAAGAAGATACATGCATATCCTAATGACTGCATCCTATACCGTGGCAAAGAGTACGAGAAATTGGATGCATGCCCGGTATGCCATGCATCGCGGTATAAGATTAGGCGAGATGACCCTGGTGATGTTGAGGGCGAACGTCTGTGGAAGAAAATCCCTGCCAAGGTTATGTGGTATGCTCCTATAATACCACGCTTGAAACGTCTGTTCAGAAACAAAGAACATGCAAAATTGTTGCGATGGCACAAAGAAGACCGTAAGGTAGACAATATGTTGAGACACCCTGCTGATGGGTCCCAGTGGAGAGCAATCGACAGAGAATTCCTGAAGTTTGCAAATGACGCAAGAAACTTAAGGTTTGCTTTAAGTATAGATGGTATCAATCCTTTTGGAGAGCAGAACAGTAGTCATAACACTTGGCCTGTTACTCTAAGTATCTACAACATTCCTCCTTGGTTATGCATGAAGCGGAAGTTCATTATGATGCCTGTGCTCATCCAAGGCCCGAAGCAACCTGGCAATGACATCGATGTGTACGTGAGACCACTTATTGACGAACTTCTCATTTTGTGGAATAAAGAAGGTGTATGTGTGTGGGATGAGTACAAGCAGGAACACTTTGATCTACGAGCATTGTTGTTCGTAACAATCAATGATTGACCTACTCTAAGTAATCTTTCAGGACAGTCAAACAAGGGATATAATGCATGCACACACTGCTTCGGTGATATTAGAGGTGTATTCTTGAAAAAATATCGAAAGGTCGTGTACCTTGGCCATCGTCGATTTCTTCCTGCAAATCACCCCGTAAGAAAGAAAGACAAGCATTTTAAAGGGAAGGCAGACCACCTGACCAAGCCTCGCAACCGAACCGGTGAGGATGTACTCGATATGGTCAATGATGTGAAAGTCGTCTTTGGAAAAGGACATGGAAGCCAACCTGTTCTGAACAACGCGAACGGTCACGCACCCATGTGGAAGAAGAAGTCCATATTTTGGGACCTACCCTATTGGCAAGTCCTAGAGGTCCGCAGCTCGATCGACGTGATGCACCTGATGAAGAATCTTTGTGTGAACCTGCTAGGCTTCATGGGTGTGTATGGAAAGCCTAAGGACACATTTGAAGCACGACAGGACCTGCGTTGTTTGAGAGAAAGAGACAACCTGCATCCAGAGAAGACAGATGATGGGCGCCATTACTTACGTCCTGCCAGCTACACTCTAAGCAAAGAGGAGAAGGAAATCATGTTTAAATGCTTAAACAACATCAAGGTACCATCTAGATTCTCCTCGAATATAAAGGGTATTATAAATGTGCCAGAGAAGAAATTCTATAACTTAAAGTCCCATGACTGTCACGTTCTCATGACGCAATTACTTCTAGTTGCATTAAGAGGAATTCTACCTCCAAATGTACGTCTAGCCACCGTGAAGCTATGTACATTCCTCAATGCAATTTCTCAGAAGGCAATTGATCCAACTGATCTAGCTATACTACAGAATGATGTGGTTCAATGTCTCGTCAGCTTTGAGTTGGTGTTCCCTCCTTCTTTGATATCATGACACACCTCTTAGTTCACCTAGTCAAGGAGATTTTCATTCTCGGTTCTGTGTTCCTACACAACATGTTCCCCTTAGAGAGATTCATGGGAGTCCTAAAGAAATATGTTCATAACCGTGCTCGCCCAGAAGGAAGCATTGCCAAGGGCTATGGAACAGAAGAGGTCATTGAGTTCTGTGTTGACTTTATTCCCGACCTTGACTCGATTGGTGTTCCTGAATCAAGACATGAGGGGAGACTAAGCGGAAAGGGGACACTAGGGAGGAAAACATATATTGATACGGATGATGATTATTTCAATAAAGCGCACTACACGGTTCTACAGAACTCCTCTTTGATAGATCCGTATATTGAGACACACAAGGATCTCTTACGATCCGAGTTTCCAGGGAAGACTGAAGCTTGGATTACGCGTAAGCACATGGAAACTTTCAGCGGTTGGTTGCGAAAAAAATGTCAAGGTGATGAGAGCATCCATGAGCAACTGTATTTATTGGCTATGCAACCATCGTGGCATATCGTCACATACAAAGGGTACGAGATAAATGGGAACATATTCTACACAGTAGCCCAAGATAAAAGGAGTACCAACCAAAATAGTGGTGTCCGCATAGATGCCACAGACCCGAATGGGAATAAGCAGCATATTATGGACACATAGATGAAATATGGGAACTAGAATATGCACCTACTTTGAAGATCCCATTGTTCAAGTGCCAATGGGTCAAGGTGACCGGAGGTGGGGTAACAGTAGACAACGAGTATGGAATGACAACAGTAGACCTTAGTAATATTGGGTACAAAGACGAACCATTCGTCCTTGCCAAGTATGTGAATCAGGTGTTCTATGTCAATGATATGTCTACCAAACCAAAAAGAGGGAAAAACGATAATGACTCAACCAAAGAGCCAAAGCGCCACATAGTTCTTTCAGGGAAAAGAGTCATCGTGGGAATTGAGGACAAGTCGGACATGTCAGAAGATTATAAAAAGGATGACCGAATTCCGCCCTTCAAAGTGAACAAAGACCCTAGCATCTTGGTAAATGATGAGGACGCACCATGGCTACGACGCGATCATAACCAAGGGACATACGTAAAGAAGCAGTTCACTGCTGTGCCCACTTGATGATATAGTGATTTAATGTAGTGTGTGTTTGAGATATTATATAATAATTGTGAATTCAGATGTTTATTATGTCATGTTTCAAATTAAATCAATGTTTGATTTGGTGGGATTTCTCTCTCAAAAAGGTAAATTAGGATATTGAGTGATGAAAAATTAAAATATTAACGTTAAAATGATGTGAAAACAAATTTCCTGTCCAAAACCAATAGTTTTAATAATTTTAATTAAACACTACATTTTTGCATTAACGAAATAATAAATATTAGTTACATTATGTTTTATAATTGTAACAAAAAATAAAAAAGTTAGGTTATAGATTTTCCTATGTGCAATAAAGAAAAAGAAAATCCATATTTTTAACAAAATAATTTTATGCCTTTTATTTAATTTACTATGTATTTAACAAGACTATTGCATTTCTATTAAAAAATTGCTTAAAACACGCGGGAAAGTAAAGCTGCAGCCCACCTTTACTCCGGGTTGGAAGCCCACCCGGAGTAAAGGTGGCTGCAGCTGCGGGTTCGCTAAAACTTTTACTCCCGGTGCTTATTACCAACCGGGAGTAAAGTAATGGCTACTTTACTCCGTGCGTGTTACCAACCAGGAGTAAAGCTTACTCCCGGTTGGTAACACGCGACCGGGAGTAAAGGACCAGTACTCACACGGTGGGGGATGGCACCGAGGGAGTAAGGGGCGTGGTATATATATACCATCGCCATCTTCTTCCTTGTGTTCTTCGCCGATTCTCTCCCCCGCGCCACGCCACTCGGCCCGCCACACCGAGGACGCCGCCACCACCCCCCCGACGCCGGTCGTCGCCGCCACCGCCGCTGCTGGTCCACGGTCCCCACGCCACCACACGCGCCGACGACCTCGCAGCGCCACTGCTGCCCGGCCGCCCCCGCCAGACGCGTGGCCACACCGGTACCGTACCCTCTCCGCGTTGACACGGCTCGACGATGAGGCCACCAACGCGCGCGCGGCTTCCTCTCCTCCATTCCCAAGGTACGCTGCTTGCTCCGTTCCATCTCCAGGCTACACCATGACCAATAGATCGATGATGATGAGCACGCTATGCTTGCTCCAATCCGCCTATTCCATCTCCATGCATGAAACACACTGTTTTAGGCAAGTTCACTCATGGTAACCGTACGTACTGTTGTTCATGTTTTCTTTTCCTACGTGCATGCTCCTCTATCGATACAGTAGCTACTGAAACTTTGGTTGTCACTTTGGTTTGCATACGTACGTACGTCAACAAATGTGTGTATCGATCACAAACCCAAACGTATACTTAACTTTTTTTCATGGCACGTCGCACACGGCGTTCAGACGGGCATTATTCTCTGTCGCGCTAACTATTATAAGAAAGAAAGCGCCAAAGGAACAGAAAAAAAATTCCAGTGTATACGCGCCATCCATAAGCGCCATGCGTTTCTATGTATACGGCGGAGCACCACCGCCCTCGTTCGCCCTAGGGTTTATACGGCGGAGCACCGCTGCCCTCGTTCGCCCTAGGGTTTAGGGTTTATACGGCGGAGCACCGCTGCCCTCGTTCGCCCTAGGGTTTAGGGTTCCGCTACCCTCGTTCGATCATTTTTGGTGGGTGAAGGTTGGTTTGCAGGTGGTTGTGGATGATATAGCTGAGTCTATGGAGGGTGTAGCAGATGAAGTGGTTGAGAGTGTGCTTGAAAATACAGTTATGGAGATGGCGAGGGATATGGCATGCGAGGTGTGTTTTGAAGAGGATGCTCCCGATGTTTGGGAGTTCCAACGCCAAGGGTCGACTTGATGTCTATTTTTTATCGATGTAACGTGTGTTGTTGTATTTGTTGTAAATTTGGCGTGTTGTTGTGAACCTCTTCGAGGGTTCCAATCATTGTAAACATTATTTGGAGCTGTTTACTCGACGAGTCAGGATGCAGTGCGATTTTGTTGTCACTTTGGTTTGCAGCAACGCCCCCCTTTTCTTTTAGGCGAGGCTCATCGTTTATTGTTCTCAGAAACTTGACGCGCAACGATGCCCCCTTTCTTTCAGGCGAGGCTCGCTATTTTCTGTTTAATAAAACCTAATGCATAGCGACACCCCCCTTTTGTTTCAGGCGGGACCGCCGCCAAAACCTACTCGCTTCCTGATTCTTCTTATCATACAAACCAACCTTCACCCATCAAAACCTACTCGTTTAGGGTTTAGGGTTTATACGGCGGAGCACCGCCGCCCTAGAATTGCGTCCGTGACCGAGGGGCAAGATTTAATAATGCATATTGTTCGTAGATTTTACGCATGTAAGCAAAGATTTGACGTACTATATATTGGTTTTGTTTTTTGAAGCTAGATGGCTGACCCGAGAAACATGGATGAGGAGGAGTTGATGATGAATTTGATCAACACTGACACTCAAGTTGCCGGCGATGATGGTGCTAAAAATAACATGCAAGAGGATGCAGATGACGGGAGTCAGTACTTAGCTCTTGAACAAAATGAGCAACAACATATTGGCCAAGTATATATTTTTTATTATTAGCTATATATATTATCATATGTCTTATGTGTGCTCATGACATTAAAAATAATGTTTATGTTTTGTAGCCCTTTGGATCGACATCAACAACTACAACGAAGAGTAAAAATGTTCGAGGTCCCAAAAAGCCATTGGAGGGCCGCTTCATCATCTCGGAGTTCAATGTGGATACAGGCGAACCGGGGGAGCCAAATAAAATGAAATTCGTGCACCACTGTGGTTACCTTGTATGAGACCGGCTCCCGATCAGTACCCGCGAATGGAAGAAGAAGACCAATGCTCCTCATATCAGTTTTGTCTCTGATCGTGACAAGACGTTAATTTGGAAAGATATCTTGGTACATTTCACGCTCCAAACAGATGGTTATGATGATATAATAGATGGTGATGAATTGAAGGAGCGAGTTAGGGATTATGCAATGAAGAAGATGGCCACCCAGTTTTAGACTTGGAAGAAACACCTATACACGACGTATGTCAAGAAGAATATAGCACCAGATTTTACTGTCCCAGGCCCGATCTCAAAGCAGAGGCCCTATTAGGATGAGTTTGTACAGTACAAGACGTCAGAAGAGGGTGTGAGTCGGGTGATAAAGAACCAACGTAATGCCCAACAGAAGACATACCACCATAACTTGGGATCAGGTGGCTACCCGATTGCCATTAAGAAGTGGAACAAAATGGAAGCAGACCTTCTTGCCAAGGGTATCACACCCGAATCACTCGAGTGGGGAGAGTGTGCAAAGAATTGGTTTTTCGCTCATGGGGGAACACTGGACCAGAAGACAGGGAAGTGCGTTTATGGTGCAAGACTGCAAAACGCAGCAGAAAGATTGTTTTATGCTCAGAGAGCTATTGCTAGTGGTGCGTTCAGGCCCAACAGAGAGAAGGATGAGCTGACATACGCCATCAGGACTATTGAACATAGTGGCCGAACTAGAGGCAAAGGAAGTGTCTCGTGCGAGCATGGATTCCCTCAGGACAGACCTTCCTACAGAAGCCGCCAGAGAAAGAAGGAAGAAGAGGCACAGCGGCTCCAGAGGTTGGAGGAAGCGGTGCGTGAAGTATAGGAGCGGGTAAAAAACCTTGAAGCGAGAATGCAGAAGGAAATCAGAAGGCAAGTGCAAATAGCATTGAGTGCAAGCAAACAGGCATCAGAGCCAGGAATCAACATTAGCCAATCTGCTCAGTTGAAAAGCAGCTGCGCTTACACGAAGATACCAAATCAAGGGGACACAGGACTGCGCTTCCCTATGGATGACATCACTGAACCTTGTACATCATGTGAGCTACACATTCCGAAGGGGAATTCGACAATCAAGGTGGCTATCGGTCTTGTTAACCCTATCGACCGAACCAAGACACCAAGGATTCATGGGAATATAATCCAAGAAGGATATGCTACCATCTCGGTAGATAAAGCTAAAAAAGGTTTTAGTGATTTGCCTCTTGACATTCCTGGAGGTGATGGCGAGAAGACACTAGGAGAAGCAGAGAAGACATTCATTCTATGGCGCAAGCGCTACATCATCATTCCCGGGATGTCGGCTCCACCTCCTCCTGAACTACCTCACCATAGGTGCGGATGAAAACACTACATCATTAATTTATATTGGCTTAAATAATTAACAATCTACTAATAATAATATGTCATTCCTTTTTTTATAGCAGATCCTCCCCCAACCTAAATCCAATTGTTCAATCGCCAGATCAACATAGTGCTCTGTACGATGACATTGTGTTGGAAGGCGAGGCTGCATCCACACCATCTCCAAGGAGGTCTCCAACGCCGCAGCCGCCACCTCCAAGGAGGTCTCCAACGCCTCCCCCGCCCCCGCCTACCAAGAAGCCAAGTGCTAGCAAGAGGCCAGCCCCGCAAACGAAGAATCAGTCCCCGCTGGCAAAGAAAGCTACCGTGAAACCAAGGACTATTCCCAAAATAATATCTGAAGAGAAGGAAGAAGGAACTGATGCATATAAAAAAGATATGTCCAGATTCTATGACAAACTTAAAAAGAATCAAGAAGTAAGGAGAAACCCGGAGAAACCGTACTTCTTCGTAGCTCCAGATATTCTAAGAAAAAAGGTGGCTTCTTACCAGCAATAACAGCGGGAATCTCATAAACCGTCCAAATCAACGTTAACGGACTATGAACGCACTCTCACCAAGTCAATTGAGGCGGCACAGAAAAAGAAGCGGGCAGGGAAAGGAGTTGCCCAACTCGGACAACAATCGCACCAATTAGTCCCCCCGCTAGTTGTTGGTAATGAATATGGTTCGAATTTAGGATTAATGCATCAGGCAAACATACCTTCGGATGTCGATTTGGATCACCTTGGTGAATTTATTGATGAGACTGGTCTCGACCTTTACCCTTTACCAGATGTTTGGTGATGGAAACATTGAGAGTGCGGCGGAGGTTGATATTTGGAAGAAAAAATTTATACTAGGCCAGAGTCTATACAACCCTCATGCCTTATCTGATCTAGGGACGCAAATGTACCTGCTAAACAAGTGGTATATGCAGGCGTCTACCGGTGGAGACTTCTGCGTTGGTGTCAGAATTAGAGACGAACATTGGTTCCGTGGCGATGATGTTATGTATGTTGACTTTGCAGAATTTCATCAACTATGCCACCTGACCTCTCTGGACAAAGTTATCATTAGCTGCTATTGCCTGTAAGTAATAATTCTTTTGATCTATTATTAAACTCATCATATGTGTGTATATGCATATAAATTATCCTAACAAGTACTATATATATGCAGATTTACAATGACAGAGCTCAGAAAGATAGGCTGCAATGAAATTGGTTTTGTTGATCCCCATATAGTATTCAAAGACCCAGTTACTCCAAAGACTAATTGGAAGTCTGAGTCAGAGAGAAACCTCATGAACTTCTTAGTGAACCAACGCCACAAGAAGGATATACTCTTTCCCTACAACTTCAAGTGAGTGTTAATAATGTCGATCATCCTTAATGGCTCATATGTTGATTTGAGTTAATTAAAGAGTGTTATGCGTTATATCCTATAAACACATGCAACAATCACTGGATATTGATGGACATCGATCTGGTGAAAAGTCACTTGATAATCTATGACTCGATGAGAAAACCACAACAAGACTACTAAGATATGATAGATATTATCCAGAGGTAATTTCGGTATCTCTAGCAACTATATATACACACAAACATGATGATTAACTATATCTGATGACGTGGCAAATTTTTTATTGGGCAGTGTTTGGAAAACCTTTATTGAGAAGCAACACATGGAAAAATGCAAAGCGCCACTGAATGTAATCCCTTTGAAAGTAAGTCCCCTAAATCGCATCATCTTTTTTAATTAAACATATAGCTTTCACCGGATCACCAGATTAGATGATAAATCTTTTTCTCGTAAAGTGGTGTCTGAGGCAGGAACAGGGGAACAACTACTGTGGTTACTATGTTTGCAAGTTTATCAAGGTGGTCTCCCAAAGAACTCCTACAGAGAGACTCAAAGTACGTTAAAAATACACTATATATTCATTTAATTATTATTATTAATTGTGTTACTATGTCTTTATATATATATATATACATATATTAATTTATTTTCCTTTAATTCAAACCTGTAGGCTCGATGGTTGGAGGAAAAGGTCATACGGCAAGACCAAATCAAAGCAATTCAAGAGTCTATACCCGGATTTTTTAATGAGCAGGTCATCGATTCCAAGGGCGAGTTCTACTTCGACCCAACACTGCCATGGAAGCCAAGCTAGAGGATGAGAGAAAACTTGTTATATCACAACAACTGTAATGCAATCTTTTGTAATATATGCACATGAAATAATATAATATAAAATACACATATGCATGCATGCATGTAAATATATATGTATATATATATATATATATATATATATTTCTATGCTTGAATTGTGTGATTTAATACGTTCATTGTGCTTTAACCGAAACATACCATACGCGCATATAAATGTATAATTAGCAGCGTACAATACGACTTCGAAAACCTATTTTGAAAAGAAAACAAAAAAATGAAAAGAAAAGAAAAAAGTTGTCCCGGTTCGTATTACCAACCGGGACTAAAGGTGCCGGCCATCGTGGCATGTCAGGAGGCACCTTTAGTCCCGGTTGGTGTTATCCACCGGGACTAAAGGACCCCCCTTTAGTCCCGGTTTCTGACCCGGGACTAAAGGACCCCCCTTTAGTCCCGGATGCTTGCTCCCGGGTGGGGAACCAGAACTAGAGGGGGTTCCCCACCAGGAGTAAAGCTCTGTTCTCTACCAGTGCATGATATATACAGGAATAAACATCTTTTGTCTACTGTCAGTAAATCACGCATAATGCCATGCCATATGGATTAGAAACTAATAATACACTAAGGAGATTTAATATGGTGCCTCCAAATGACGTTAAGCCCTTCATTAGATCAGACGGCTAGAATAATCTATTAGTTTCTAAGAGGTAATAGGTCAAATAAATATTTAGTTAATTTTTAATTTTGGACAATAGGATAAAATAAGGAAAGTTCTAGATGTAAAGAGCATTTTTAGATCTTTGATGTATACAAGATCTATTGAATGTGATAAATCTTTTTATTTTTGTAACTTTGGATATGACATAATTTAGGTAGCATATATAAACTACCTATTTGTTTATGCAAGTAACCCTGTCTTACGTACATGTCCACAAGACATACTACAACGTGTACGTGTACATGCCAAAAGACGTGTCCAACATACATGAAATTTACGTGTATACGTAAAACTTCATGTTACATGCTCAATATATAATGTGACAGCTATTAACGTTGGACACTAAACTTCACGTTGTTGATATTATTCAAGTATGTAACATATTTTTTTAACTGAGTATATAATATGAATGGTGTACAACTTTAACGTAACTGTTGAAAAGCCAGGCTGAAAAGTATTGTTCGCGGATTTATTGTGAGAGAAAAATATTGTATCATGACTGATAAGTTCAAGCGAACAGGGAGGCCCCGTTTAGATCCTTGCATTGAATTCATTTTAAGAATCATAATTTAGACACATATTAATTAAGTTAATATGGTTCTATATGAATTATATTTGTATATTATTGTTGACTATACGAGAGAGATACTTATATATTGCATTTCTACCGTAAGAGAGCGAGTTGAAGAGCGTATTATAAGTTGCAAAGTAGAAATATAACATAGCGATCTATAGAACCAATTTCCATCTCACACCTTATGAATTTGAGATAGACTTATATGTGAACTTTGAAAAGTGGTGGAATATCAAATTCCAAGCTAAATAGCCTAGTTTATTAAGTAGATTTCAATTCCTCCAAATGAAAGATCCAAACATCAGTCCAATTTTTTTTTGTAGGTGTAGTGTATACATGTATATATTAGTAAAAAATAAAAATAGAACTAAAATAGCAACTTATTCACGTTGAACCCAAAAGGAAGGGTCCATCTGCACGGAATAGGAAGGCGCCATGCGCTTGATTCTCTCTTCCGTGACGTGAGGATTTAATGATGTTTATTTTCTTTTCTTATATTAATTAATTATATAATTAACTCAAAAATTCTTAAAAAATCATTGGCTCAAATTTATTTGAGATATTACCTCTTAATAATTAAAGGGGTACCGTAGCATTGCCCTACACTAGGTACATGACGTTGGTGGTTGACAAAATGAGTAGTAAGGTAAAATATTGAGGTATAAACCCCTGTCTTAGCTTCATTCTTGTCCCTTTCTATTTCAAGTGTTGTAAGTTAAGGTACTCTAGATTTGATGTTATCAATTTCAAAAAGTACTTGGCATGTTGAACTTGCACGTAAAACCTCTACTAATACTTCCATTAGTTACACATTTCGATCTGGTAAAACATGATAATGGTGAGATTGCAGGTACATGTTGGATGTCTTACCTTAGAAATCTATCTTCCAACTAGAGTCAATAGTAATCCTCTTGTTGGCATATACAGTTCGTTTGGATTGTCGACCCATCCAGCGTACTGCACCGATGCTATGCGTGCAGATGAAAAGTAAATCCTTTGGAAAAAAAACCAATTTATTAAGTGGATAGAAGAAATTATCCGCCAATCACCAACAGAGAACCACAGATATCACAGCTAATTAAACCTGCAAAAACGAGAAAGAATTAAATGGCAAACCTCTTGCTTGTCAAAACAAAGGTTGTTCAATGACTGGCAATTACTAGATGGTACCCATAACTAGAATAGTTCAGCAGAAAGTTAAAGCAAGAAGAGTATCACTGTATTTAAGCTATTATGGTGGAGCAGTAAGTACCTGATTACAGGTCAACTGATAAGCCACTAATCAGATGGTACACATCAAATAGATCAGTATGCGTCGATGCTATTTTTCCTTTTTTGCTCCCAACAGGATCACTTTGGTGAGAGATGAACTCGCTCAACAGAAATGGGCACACAGAGCATTAAACCTCTGCCAGCTCTGCTTGATCAGCACATGCAAGTCTAGGAATCATCTTCAATGAAGGAAATGAGTGTGACAATATATAAGAACTAGTGGTAACCATCTTGCAGAAGCAGTTCCTCCAGATCATTACAGGTGTGTACGTTTAAGATCTTCAATACTGATGGAAGGTCTTTAGACACCAATGTATAGAATAAATAATGGAGGACAATCACCGGATGCCACGGCAAGTCCTGCAAAATGTGGTGACAACTAGAACAGTTTAGCAGGATCAGTGACAGCCTCGTTGATCAATACCTACAACTAGGACAGCCAACTAGAAGAATTATTACCACTGAATCAGAATTTTCAGCACAATTAGAACTAGAAAACGTAGGTCAACACAGGACAATTGGAAAGGCACTGATCAGACTGCTTCTTATGGAGATCAATTTGTCCCGATGTAAATTGTTGTGGTCCCGATAGTAGGATCTCTTCAATCAGTAGTCCTATGACAAATGAATTAGTACTCGTATGACAAATGATTAGTACTCGTGTGACAAATGAAGTTATTTGAGTATTTGATCAAATTTGAGAAATAAATTCATGACACGCCACCTAATCTAGAATGAAGTTACTCCTCGAACCTAAAACACTACAAGTGTTAACCAAATGAAGACAGCTTCTCTGTTTGATTTTTGTTTGTACGAACTCGAACTGAACATGAAAATAAAACATGCTGCCAATGTCAGGTAGCTTAGCCATGTGCATCGATTTAATTAACATAAAAAGTCGAGAAAGTCCATGTGCTAGAGTCAAGAGAAAGAAGCAAACACAGCTGGACATCGACGACCCCCCAGACCCTGTCCTTTGTGTGTGCTTCTTTCAAATTTTGAAAGCAGTCAAAATATAGGAAAGAGAGTAATTAAATTGGACTGTGCACGGCAACCACAGGCAGATGCTCCCACTCTCACGAAAATTTAATAGCAAACAACACTAGAGTAGATAAACATGAACTAATTCGATTTGAGGCAACAAGAAACAAGCATGGAGCCTCCTCGAGCCCACGGCATACTAGGAGCTGAGCAGAGGGGGCGGGGGTAACCAACGGGGTCCTTCGAAAGTAGCGAGCACTTGCTGCCAGAACTGTAAACTAGGACGCCAGCCTAGGTTTTGCCAGCTTATTGCCATCGACATTAGTTAAGTATATACAGGCGGTAGCATTCCTAAGGTTAGTGCACATGTGGGCCTTTTTCCTAGAGATTCCACGAGCTGTCAGAGTGCATTTGATACCTACTACTCATACCGGCCAGCTTCATACTGATATTAGGTTGCATGAAAAAAAAATTACATGGCAGCAGTGACAAACACGATGCACCGACCGCCGAGGTAATATATTGGCATTGGAGCAGCGCCGTTGTTAGTGTTGAGTGTGGCCCCATCACGCCGGAGAAATGCGCATGTGACGGCCGGCTCAGCTCAGTGTTAATACAGGCGTGAGTGTTGGCAGGCACACAACCGAGTGTTCACACCATGTCCCGTGTGAACTAAGTAGAAAGCTATCGACTTTCTTGTAAAGTAATCTGCTGCTCTCCTATCTCTGAACGCACGGCAGGGGCAGGCGCAGAAAAGGCTCCCTGCTGCTGCACTGCAGCCTGGCATGTCTGTGTACTAGGATTAGATGGGTAGAGTTATATATATAGCTTGCCATTGCAGCTTAGTAAAGTGAGCGAGTTCAGTTTTGCCATCTTCTCTGCAGGTTCCGACCAACGCTGGTGCTTGTGCTGTGTGTGTGCGCTTTATTCTCCATCCCTTCTTCTATGTCCAACCGTAGTGTGAGTGGTCGGCAACGACGGTGAGCGGTCGGTTCACCCGTGCCGGAGATCTCAGGACCAACAAGTGGTATCAGAGCCGTATTGATAAGGACATGAGCTCCATACATACGACCATGCTTCGAGATAGAGGACAAGGAGATCAACGAGGGTGTCCTAACCGAGAAGGAGGCTCGAAGCTCATCCGGTTCGAGTCACCAAGGTGGAGGCCCAAATCAAGTTCAAGCCTATCTCAGGATCCAGGACCAGTCTGTCATAAAACTAGTCACACGGGCGCGTCCGGACTCCGTTTTCGACGATCCATATATGGATGGAAAGCTAATTAGATAAGGAAGCCAATGCAAATGGTCTCACATCAAAAGCCCTTCGGAATCAACGGGAATCATCGAAATAAGTCAGCGTCCAGAATCTGCCAAGGTGCTGCGACACCGTCTTTTGGTCCGTTGGACCATGTATCGTGTTTGTGCCCATTAGAGGCGCGTCCAGGGGGTGACGCCCAAGACTCTATAATTAGCAGTCGTCGCTCTCTTTAGGGGGGGTTTTGTTTAGTTTTTGATTTCCTTTTGAAACAGACGTCGTTTTGCTGCAACTGTGCCACCAAGGCTGCTTGCTGTGAACCAGAGCCCCTGTTCATGATCTTGTTCGCCTGTGGCGATTAGTCCTTTCGAATTAAGACTTGAACTTCTTCTCGTTATCTTAAGCCTCATATTTATTTATAATTTTAGATTGCATTCATCCCGTTCTTGTTTGTGTTCTCGATTCGCTTGAAGGAAAGCCTTCTCGGCGAGATTAATCTCGTTCGCGTGGTTGATAACCAACGGAGCAGTGGTGTAACGGTTGCGGGGGTCCGAACTAGTCTTGGTTCGAAGCCCAGATCGTGAACGTCGAGTCTCCATCAATCGACGCTATCATACCTTTCGGAAGATTGGGCCTTGTCTACATCACGTATAAGCGTCGTCGCTGGAATAACCGCTGGCGATGACGGACAATTTGGAGATGGACAATAGCAGTGGCGCTGCTGTGGCTGCCCAACTATGACAGGAGGTCGTCGTGCGCATGGTGCAGGAGGTCAGTGGCACCAATTGGCTGACGCTGACTCGCACCAACTATGGCGAGTGGGCGGTTACCATGAAGGTCAAGCTCAGAGCCCGATGGTTCTGGAATGCCATTGACAAGGGCACCAACAATGAAGAAGACGACATGTTAGCGTTGGAGGCTATCCTCGCTGCTGTGCCAGCGGAGTACAGGGAGGCGTTGGGGGCGAAGAACTCTGCTAAGGAGGCGTGGGAGGCCATTGCAGCGATGCACATCGGCTCTGACCGCGCAAAGAAGGTGACGGCCTAGCTGCTGAAGCAGAAGTACGCCACCCTCAAGTTCAAGGATGGTGAGTCGGTGGAGGACTTCTCCCTCTGCTTGCAGTCGCTCATCAGCAAGCTGAGGAGCCACGGCGTCACCATCGACGAAGAAGAGGCAGTCTCCAAGGACCTCCACTCCGTGTCGGTGAAGTACATCCAGATCGCTCTCTCCATAGAGACCATGTTGGACTTGTCCACCGTCACCATTGAGGGTGTGACAGGCCGTCTATGGGCGGTGGACGAGCGCATGGAGCAGGCCACAGCAATGACGGACAGCGGCAAGCTGTTGCTGACAGAGGAGGAGTGGGCTGCCCGAAAGAAGTCCGGGGAAGCCTCCTCCAGCTGCGGTGGCCATGGCAAGAGCCGCAGCAAGGCTTTTTCGGAGAAGAAGAAGAAGAAGAAGAAGAAGAAGGTCGACCCCAACGCCTGTCGGCGTTGCGGGAAGACGGGCCATTGGGCAAAGAAGTGCCCAAATCACAAGCAGGAGAAGAAGGTTGAGGCCCATTTATTACAGGCTGATGAGGATGATGAGGCCACTCTCTTGATGACGACGTTCTGTGCACTGCACGACGTTGAGGCCAAGGAGAAGTGAAATGTGATGGTGGTGAAAGAGCACGGCAAGGCTCTGAAGGCTGTCAACCTCGACGAACCGCGCGCCCAAATCTACCTCGGACGTGTGGGCGGCGAATAGGAGTAGTGGTGGTACCTGGACTCCGGCGCCGGTAACCACATGACGGGCTCCAAGGAAGCCTTCTCTGAGCTCGACGGTAACGTGACCGGCACGATGAAGTTCGGTGACGGCTCAAGGGTGACGATCCGAGGGCGCGGTACCATCATCTTCAGGTGCCAGAACGGTGAGCACCGCGCGCTGACGGATATGACTACATCCCGCAGCTGCGTTCAAGTGTCGTCAGCATCGGGCAGCTGGACGAGCGCGGATGCGAGGTACTGATCGAGAGCGGGATCCTGAAGATTCAGGATCAGGAGCGGCGTCTTCTCGCGAAGATAAAACGCTCACGTAATCGATTGTACCTGCTCGACTTGAAGGTGGAGCAGCTGGTGTGTCTGGCAGCACGGCACACCGAGGAGCCGTGGTTGTGGCATGCCAGGTTCGGCCATCTCAGCTTCAATGTGCTCGGTCGACTAGAGAAGATGGTCCAAGGGCTGCCCCACAAGCACAGAGGCGAGCTGCCAGCAGGATCTATTTGATGAGAGATTGACTCGTTCAACAGAAATGGGTACACAGAGCATCAAGCCTGTGCCATATCTGATTGACCAGCACATGCAAGTCTGAAGCACGACTAGGAATCATCTCCCATGAAGGAAATGAGTGTGACAATAAGAACAAGTAGTAACCATCTTGCAGAAGCAGTTCCTTCAGATCATTACATGTGTGTACGTTTAAGATCTTCAATACTGAGGGAAGGTCTTTAGACACCAATTTACAGAATAAATAATGGAGGACAATCACTCGATGCCACAGGAACTCCTGCAAAATGTGGGGACAACTAGAACAGTTTAGCAGATTCAGTGACAGTGCGGTTGATCAATACCTATAACTAGAACGGCCAGCTAGAAGAATTACCGCTGAATCAGAATTTTCGGCACAATTATTAGAACTAGAAAATGTAGGTCAATACAGGACAACTGGAAAGGCACTCGTCCGACTGCTGCTTATGGAGATCAGTTTGTCCCAATGTAAAAGTGTTCTGGTCCGGACAGTAGGATCTCTTCAATCTGTAGTCCTACAGAAACGGGTGTACTGCCCAGCCTCAAGCTTCTGCTATCTCTGCATCACCAGGGAATTATATGTGAACAGAAACAACGAGATCGAACACATTCTTAACTATGTACAGGCCATGAAGTTTTTTCAGGAGATGACACATACCTTGGGAAGAGCACAGTGAAAGGATGCAGCAATGGAGGAGCAAATGGAAACTAGAGAGACCTTATGGCAAAATGCCTCTTGCGAGTGGGAAATAAGCTGTGCTGAAAACGTAGACTAAAAGGCAGTTTCTGCAAAGACTGCTGAACCTATGGTATTTTAGAATTGAGAATAGTAAGCAGCCTATTGGTTGTATACTGACATCGATTATCCTAAGCTTGGTTGCCCATGTGATTTGTTTACCTCAAGATTCGACGAGCACATGTGAACCGGCACTCACTGTAACCAAGACAGTTTTCCGACCATGGGTTGGACTCAGCAGGTTTCGTTAATAGAGTGTTTGATTTGAAAAATAAATTAGTCCATCATCTTCTCACTCCTCACTTCATCACCTCATTGCCCACAAACTAATGATTAGTACGTGTATGAGAAATGAAGTCATTTGAGTGTTTGACCAAATTTGAGAAATAAATTCATGACACACTACCTCATCTAGAAGGCATTTATGCCTAACACTCTATGGATGTTAGCCAAATGAAGACAGCTTTTCTGTTTGTTTTTTCTATGAAAATAAAACATGCTGCCAATGACAGGTAGCTTAGCCATGTGGAGACATTTAATTAACCTAAAAAATCGAGAATGTCCATGTGCTAGAGTCAAGAGAAAGAAGAAAGTACAGCTGGATATTCCATCGACGACCCCCGCAGACTCAGTCCTTCGTTTGTGCTTCTTTCAAATTTTGAAAGCAGTCAAAATATAGGAAAGAGAGTGGCACATACCTATGTACACGGCAACCACAGCCAGTTCCTAATTCCCACGAAAATTTAAGAGTGGAGACAACTAGACTAGATAAACTTTAACTAATTCGATGTGAGCCAGCAAGAAACAAAGCATGGAACAGCCTCCTACAGCCAACGGCATTCTAGGGGCTGAACAGAGGGGAACAAGCAGGGGCCTCCATTGAAAGTAGTGAGCACTCGTCAGATGAGAACCGATCACAATCAGGAATAAAAGACAACCTTAACATTAAATAAAACTTGGCCTAGAAAAATTTGTGATGATGGGAGTCATCGATGTGCTCAAGTAGCCTGACATATGTACATACACGTGGTACACGTAGGCCAAAAATCTGACTCTGCACATGGAACAGCAAGTGACTTTGCACTCACTGAGCAGGAGAGTGTTACTCTGTCTCTGTCAGCAGGACAGGAGGGCCACGATTGGAGCAAAAGCAGAGCAAGGCAAGCCCCCTACTACCATGACACTCTTCGGACGCATGGAAAAGACAGAGAAACATATGTTTCCATTTGGTTGAAGCACAGCGCTGTCGTCAGCGTTGACCGTCGGGTGAAGCCCAGCAGCACGAACGCACGCAACTGACGGGCCAGACCTGTTAGACGCCTGCGTGAGATGTGTTGGCACACAGCCCAGTGTTCACGCCGTGTCGCGTGTGTACAAATAGCACGCGAATTCAAAACGACTGCAGTGGCGGACGGTAATATAACTGTTCTGAAATTCAATGTCAGCAAGAGCCTCCTCGAGCGGGCCTGCAGGACGACTGCAGTGGAGGATATGAACACAAGGTCCTCCGATCCTACTGTGATCCGGTCACAGATAACAGCGTCCTTGAAAATTTTTAGGTCATGCACGTATAAAACGCCTCACCGGGGTCAAACACAAAGACGTTTCTTGATTTAATTCAGCAATCCAAACTTTAAATGGTTGTTTGGCCTCTCTGCCAAAGAAAAAGTTTGACCATCTGTTTAAATGAAAAACATATCCACAGAGCAATAATCCTCAAACAAAACGCACCTCGTTTCTTTTTTTTTCCCGGGCCCTTCACAGGGCAGGTGACGATTGAACGAAAAAAAAAATCCAGCTTAGCAACAGTTTTTTTTTAAAAGAATAGTGCAAAGTAACACCTGCTCTCCTGCAGAAAGGATTGTACTCAGAATTCACGAGCACATTTCATGTAGCGGCAAAAGTACGCGCTAGCACTCCACAAACAACGTATGCAATGTTTCGCACAACTTAATAAAAAACAAGACTAAAAAACATCAGTAGTATATATCACGACCTTATTTAGATACATACGCATACAAAACACTGGTTATTCAGATACATGCGCCACTTGATCAGGAGACACCAAAACGCATCTTCTCCTTCCTCGATAAACAGAGCACCAAATTCTTCAACTCCTTGCATCAGCTTGACACGAGACACGCGTCCGTACTATCCAGCCCAGCCTAATAAGGCACCTGATGGATATCAAGGAGACAAATTCTAGACTCTAGTCGTCTCTTCCGTCCTCAATGCCAGATTACCTATAAATAATTGAAAACGGGCATGGATAATTAAAAGCAGAGAAGATAAACATCTAACCAAATTAGAAAATTCAGACAAGGGTCATAGCTTACATATATCTTCATAGCCATCTGATTCGGCATGTCTGTACGTTCACTATATCCAAGTGTGGACATCCATGTCTTCTCCGTGCAGCTGTTGGTGCTGCTCTTGGAGCCCAGTCAGCCACTGTGAGGAAGCATCTTCCATATCCTCTGTCTGCAACAGCTGGTGCAAGTTGTCCATCCTGTCAACACACCTCAAGTTGGGACACAGCTGTACACGCAGCTCTCTCACTTGGGGAAGATTTGAGACCCTCTCTAGGCCTTCACAATCTGAGATTAAAAGGTACTCAGAGAGGAAACGGAGGTTCTCCACCACCTTGAGGCTGTGAACATCTCTTAAATGGATCACCTTCAAACTGGTGGCCTCCTGTCCAAGCTGCCGTGGGAGAGCTCTCAGCTTGGGGCAGCGGGCAAGCTGCAGCTCCTTCAATCGTGGCAGCAGCTGCATCCTTGGAAGTGGGGCATCTCCCTTTTGATTTGCAGCAGCCTCATCGTCTCCCCCTTCCTTACCTGTTGTTGTTGCTTCTTGTTCTTCTTCAGCAACAAAGGACCACTCCTCCCAGTTGGGCATATCCCTGATGAACAATGTTTCAAGCTTGGGAAAAGCTACTGCCTCTGTAGATCTGAGATTACCCATCCCAGAGCCAACAAATTCGGGTCCAATCATGGTGACTGCAGTGGTTCCTTTGATGTACAGATATTTCAAGTTGGGGAGCTGACCGATTGGTGGAAGATGAACACATGATTTACAATCTATGAGGTTCAAGTATGTCAGTGAAGGCAAATGGGCAGCACTACCTAGCCAGACGGGAAACCTCCGACCAAAGAAATTCACAAGACTGAGACCCTCCAGGTTGTGTGCAGGGATTAGCAAATCAAAGGTTTCCTCAATATTCATTACAGCTTTTTCAGAATATGGCTCACCTATGTGTTCAGTGCAACGTAGCACTAATTCTCTGAGATGTTTTTTGTTTGCTAGCAGTGAATCTTTACTAGGAGGAACTGCTCTTTCCAGTTTGATCATATAAAGCCTCCTCAACTGCCAAAGGGGATCCAATTCTTCTATATTCCATCCATCTTGCATTACAGAATTGTTATAAGAGCCGTCACCAACAGGAAAGCCTTGTAAATCGTTGAGAGATATTAATCTGCCAATACCTTTTGGAACCTCATTTATTGGTGAGCTCCCTAGGCCAAGTCGCCTTAAGTTGCATAGCTGAGTTATTCCTGCAGGAAGACTATGCAAAGAATCACACCTCTGCAAATTCAATATCTGAAGGTTTATGAGACAACAGATGGACTCTGGAAGAGAAGATATGTTAGTCCCATCAAGGTCTAGTAACCGTAGGTGGATCAAACGTCCAATGCAAGGTGGAACAGCTTGTATCTCTGAACCTGTCAAATCCAAAACTCGAATGCATGGTAATCTTTCAAATATTGTATCATGGACTCTCAAAGACTTTGTATTAGATGTTCTCCAAGTTCTCACTTTACATTTCCCCTTATCTGTTCTAGGTAACACAACCATATCATTCATAGTGACTGCTGAAATACGGCGGAATTTACTCATAACAGTAACCCCTGCTGAATCTGGATCACCAACAAAAAGTTCTTCTCTGGACAAATGACAAGCAAGCTGCCTTAGTAGATCATGCATTCTACATTGAGTAAGATCAACAGAAGAGTAATAATCTGGTTGGAGGAGATTTCGATAGATTAGCTCATAGTAGTATTCTTCTGCTATATCTTCAAGGACTCGGTCATCTTGCTCATCTATAAAGCCTTCAGCGACCCACATCCTTACAATATCATCACGGTAGATTACCGAATCTTCAGGAAAATAGCACAATAGATAAAACATTGCTTCAAATGGTGTGGCAGCTCTTCGTAACTTAGATATATAGGACTTGTTATTTCACTAGGAAGACTACTCATGGACCAAGCATCTTTTAGCAAAATCTTCTTCCACTCATTCTCAGTTTGATCTTTGGTTGCCAAAACTCTAGCAATGACTTTAATTGCAAGGGAAGACCACCACATCTACTGAACAACATCGATCCCTAAGTCATGTAGATTTTGTACTTCTTTTTCTTCTTTGATGCCCATGCTCTTCCATAGTAACTCCCATCCTATATCCAGTGACATTAAATCAACTCGATGTGTATAGTCCATTCCTGTTTCTACTGACAACAAGTGTCAAATCGAGTTGTCAATAAAACTACTACTGAGGATGGAACATGTAGTGGGATTCTCAGTAGATTTGTCCATATGTCTGACTGCCACACGTCATCCAGCACAAGAAAAAACTCTTATCCTTAATGGACAGTTCTAGCTTGCTTTGGAGCTCATCGGTTAATTCATCTGGCATGTACTGTACTTCAATTTTTCGTAGAATCTCCTTTAAAATAGCTATTTCAGAGAAATCTTGGGAAACACAAACCCATGCTTGTTTGTTGAAGCTCCCTTTTAGTTTTTGGTCATTGTATATTTTTTGTGCTAGTGTTGTCTTACCAACTCCTCCTGTTCCAACGATAGCAAGCTTATAAGACCTTTTTTCCTTATGTGCAAGCACCAAATCTACTACTTTTCTGCAAGCACGTAAGACCTCCTTACCAACAAGGTTTGGCTCAACAAGGCTGGAACTTCTTCTCTGTTTTGGTACAGAAACTGTTACAGTTGATTGTGTACTCTTGAGTGAAGTAAATACTTTATCCTTTGAAATATTATCAATTCTTTTGTTTAAGTTTTTAATCTTAACTGCAATCTCATGACGTGTCTGGATATTAAAAAAGCAAGAGGAAAGAGAAAGGCCACTGCATGTATTTGAACTGCTTGATACTAATGAAGAATGGTCTGGCAATAGCTTGCTTCCTTTGGATTTGGCCAAGTCAATGATATCATCAGCATCATACATAGCATCTCTTAGCTGACCAAGCCAATTGTTAACAGCAGATTCTTTTATGCTCCTTTTCTCTGCATCATTAAGAAAGTACCATATTTGCTCCATTCTTCTCTTCAGCTCTATGAGCTCTTCTTTAACACCTAAAATTAGTATGGCCTCCTCTGTAACAATATCTTGCAACTTCTTCACGCATGATCCGACAAAAGATTCAAGTATGGTTGCCATCAGACCAAGATGGTTAGGGAGATCCACATAAAGAGTTGGAGGCTGGGCAATGAATGAGAAGACATCTTAACTTGGTCTCCAAATGTGATAACATTCATTAAATTTAACATATACCACTACTGATTTGTAGGGCAATGCTGCGGTACTCGCATTACCTAATAGGAGGTAATAGCACAAATCAGTCTGAACCGTTGATTTTTTATTATTTAATAAAATAAATAAATATAACAAAAAAGATTTTTCAAATCCTGTAATCACAGGAGTACAAGAAGCAAGCGGTCATTCATTTCTTAGTTCGTGTGCACGTTGCATGTTATTATATGCGTATACATATTATACATGCATAATACGCCTCAGCTTAACTCGCATATACATCTTAACGCTAGCTAACACAATACACAGGAGATGTATGTTACATGCGTATACATGTTATACATGCATCATACACCTAATCTTAACTTGCATATACATCTTACATTCATTTAAATACGCAAGTGAACACAGGAGGGACATGTTGCATCAAAAAATCGTGAGCTAACATGACGACGGTACCTAACACGGAGCGTTACATGCATCATCAAAAGACTAACATGCTAATTAAAATAGATCAGTCCAAAGTTCCAAAATAAAAAGATTTACCATATCTAATAGATTACACATGCATCAATTAGATGTAGAAAAAAGATTTTTATATATCTAAAAATTACCTTATTTATCCTATTTTACAAAATAAAAAATTAAAATAAATATATATTTTACATATTACTTCCTAGTAGTCATTTGGGAGTGTAAGAGCAAAGCCCTTGTACAATAGGTTTTATATGAGTATAGTGAACTCACATCCAGATTTTTCGTGCACCTTGTTATTAAGTTATATAGGAATAAACATCATTTCTCTACCGTCAATAAATCGTGCATAATGCCATTCCATATGGAATAGAAACTAATAATACACTAGGTACACTACCAGAATCGAAGGCTTTGCCAAGTGTCATATTCTTTGCCGAGTGTATTTTAACGGACACTCGGCAAACCATCTCTTTGCCGAGTGCCAAACTAAAAACACTCGGCAAAGATTCTGCACTTGGCAAACTCTCTGTTTGCCGAGTGCCTTACTAAAAAACACTCGGCAAACATTCTGACACTCGGCAATTCTACTAAAAAATACTCGGCAAACTCCGGCACTCGGTAAATATGGGAAAAACACTCGGCAAATTATGGCGCTCGGCAAACATGGCGCCACGTGTCCCTCCATGAAAAGAGAAAAATAAAAAAAATAATAAAAAAAGTCCTTTGCCGAGTGTCTAATATCTAACCCTCACTCGGCAAACTCGGGCACCACCCGTCACGAGAGCTTCATCTTTCCCTGCGTTTGCGTTGCACTGATAGGAAAGCTTTTCACACCGTCAGGGAGGCCAGCCCCGCACCCGAAATACATCAGCCCGCGCTCAAGTCGTATGGCTTGGCCCACGTCTCAGAGAGCCGGGTGAAAATATTGGCACGTAGCAGAGGTAGACGGACGCGCGAGGCGAAAAATTGCCGGACTTATCCTTTCCGCACACGCCCATGAGTCATCCCCCAGATCCATTCGTTCCCAATCTTCCTCCTCGCCAATCGCTGCTCCCCTGCTCCCCCGCGCCCCCCGCAGCTCTCCCTCCTCACCACGGTCCCTGCCACCTTCTGCGGGCTCTCTGCTCCTCACCGCACCCCCATAACCCCCCTCCTCTTGGACTCCTTTCTCTTCTTTTCCCTCGCCTCACCCATGAGATCCAGATCTGCTTGTGAGTAGTTGTGGCGCGAGCCGGCGGCGACCTGCGAGCACGCAAGGAGGAGCACCCCGCCGAAGTGGAGGGCGCGGTGGCGGCCTAGCAAACGTCAGTGAGAAGGTGCGGCTGATTCGCGCTGATGGCAGCGTTGCGGAGATGGCGCTCCTCTGTGTCTCTCTGCTCCTCTTGCGCCCTTCCCCCATGACCCCATCTGTTCTTCCCCAAGTACTCTAATCCCTTCTCTCTTCAATCAAATCACTAATCAGGTTTAGTGGACAGGTGCACTCCGTCCTCCGCATCAGGCTTTGGGGGCCATCCCTGCCCAATCTCAGATTAGGGTCACCTGCCCTTCGTGAAAGGTACTTCTACTTCCATTACTCGTCCATTTTTTCAATTTGATGCACAGATTCGTTCCCCATACTTCCAATTGAATTTCGCTTCAACTTTTTTTTTGATTTGATGCACAGATTCATTTTTCCAGTTAAAAGGGTCAATTATTTGACATTTGGTTTAGTGGAAAATCCATCAAGTGCTAGCAAGCATAACTCATTCTGTGTCAAAAAAAAACTGAGTTGTACAGCAATGCAAATGAATCCATCAAGTACCAGCAGGCATTTAAATAATCCATGTATTCAGTATTTTTTGCTGTTTAATACTACACTGGAATCATCAGTGCGCACATGACACAATGATGCTTCTTGTAAAATAAAATATATGTTTTCAGATTATTAATCTCCATCTGCCTACCATCTTTCGACTGCTATTAAATCATAACATTGGTTGTTTTCTTATAGGAAAAAGTCTATTTAACTCCCCACCTTTCATACTTGGTCTACTTCACCCCCAACTATGAAACCGTCTATTTTACCCTGAACTTTCTAAAACCGTCTATTTTACCCCCTGGATGGTTTTCAACGGCGGTTCTGCTACAGTAACAGTAACAGTGGTTTTGAATTTTTTTATTTATTTTCGGTGATTTTTTGAAGAATCATAGAAAAATCATAAAATGAAAAAATCTAATTTTATTGGACTCCACATGAATAGATCTACACAGTGAATATATAATACGGTATGCTTTAGTACAAATTTTTTTTTGTAGCTTTAGATTAATTGGAAAATCCAATTTTGTCTGTAATTAATTAGAATTTATCTATAACTAAGTTATACATAGTCCAATGAGTACGAAATTTTTACTATAGTTCAAGCATATAATAATTAGCGTACCATAAAAATTTCACCACAATTGGATCATAGAAGCTGCAGCTATGAATTATTCCAATTAATTACAGACAAAATTAGATTTCCCAATTAATCTAAGGCTACAGTAAAAATTTTGTACGAAAGCATACTGTATTATATATTCACTATGTAGATCTACTCATGTGGAGTCCAACAAAATTAGATTTTTCATTTTATGATTTTTCTATTATTTACTATGATTTTTCAAAAAGTCACCGAAAATAAATGAAAAAAAGGAAATTCAAAACCACTGTTACTGTACCAACCCCGCTGTTACTGTAGCAACAGCCATTGAAAACCGCCCAGAGGGTAAAATAGACGGTTTTAGAAAGTTCAGGGGGTAAAACAGACGGTTTCATAGTTGGAGGTGAAGTAGACCAAGTATAAAAGGTGGGGGGTTAAGTAGACTTTTTCCTTTTCTTATATCAAGGAATACTATAGAACACTAAATTAAGCATTTATCCTGTGTCTGTGGTCACACCCATCCGGCATTTTGGTCGGTACCATTTAGAGAGAGATAAGATACTGTTTTCCTCATAATGTGGGATCTAACTGTTCTCCATGCTTATCTAGGTTGAGCAGATCGTTTGTTATTTTTCTCTGATTACATTGATAGTGCTAGGTGTTGCTGTTAACTTTATAGCTTTATGATTGAATAACAAAAGAGGGGAAAGCTTCGTGTACATATATTAGTAATCGGGATGAAAAATTCTTAAATTGTAAGTGCAGAACCTAATTTTTGCTTCCTGAGTTCAAGTAGTGTATGGCATATGGTGGTCTTAAATTTGTTTTGGGACAAAATTAAATATCTACTTATATTCTAATGCTGCATGAAACATGGCAGTTTTAATCTGACTATCTGAAGCAGATTGTGCAGGTGGGAAAGGGGAAGTGTTGATTTTATTTCAGTTGCTTGAGCTCCAATCGTCGATCTCAGATTTGTCCAGGCGCTGCTGCCATCTCCTTCCAGACCTCACTTAAATGATAGACATTTTAAATAGCCAATAAATTTTTTTCCTCTGATATCTTGCCTTACATCACTATAACTGTGATGATGTTCCTCTCATAAAAAATTGAGACTTTAGCTCTTGCAAAATTAGTAGGTTGTGATGACATTCTATGGATTGCTTGTGGGTGATAAACTGCTTGTTATTACTAGTTGTTTATTTGGTCTATACAAAATTGTTACTGTTAATATCAGGTTAATTTTTTACTGCTTTAGTTAATGTTAGAATGCTTGTTAGTTATTTGTTTTAGCAGGCTGTCCTTGAGGTACAATTCTACTTTGGTCAATTATTTGGTTGCAGCCTTATGCCCAAAATATGTATGAATCATATTGGTACTTTGCTTGTGGCTCATTTGTCAAATGGTTCAAATAGGCATACCACCAGAATTAACTAGCCCTTGTGAATCACAATAATTGTTACATCACTGGCTCAGATTTATTTTAGATATTACCTCTTAATAAGTAAAGAGTGTACTGTAGAATTGCCCTACACTAGGTACATGACGTTGGTGGTTGACAAAATGAGTAGTAAGGTAAAATATTGAAGTATAAAGCCCTGTCTTAGCTTCATTCTTGTCCCTTTCTATTTCAAGTGTTGTAAGTTAAGGTACTCTAGATTTGATGTTATCAATTTCAAAAAGTACTTGGCATGTTGAACTTGCACGTAAAACCTCTACTAATACTTCCATTAGTTACACATTTCGATCTGGTAAAACATGATAATGGTCAGATTGCAGGTACATGTTGGATGTCTTACCTTAGAAATCTATCTTCCAACTAGAGTCAATAGTAATCCTCTTGTTGGCATATACAGTTCTTTTGGATTGTCGACCCATCCAGCGTACTGCACCGATGATATGCGTGCAGATCAAAAGTAAATCCTTTGGAAAAAAACAATTTATTAAGTGGATAGAAGAAATTATCCGCCAATCACCAACAGAGAACCACAGATATCACAGCTAATTGAACCTGCAAAAACGAGAAAGAATTAAATGGCAAACCTCTTGCTTGTCAAAACAAGGTTGTTCAATGACTGGCAATTACTAGATGGTAGCCATAACTAGAATAGTTCAGCAGAAAGTTAAAGCAAAAAGAGTATCACTGTATTTAAGCTATGATGGTGGAGCAGTAAGTACCTGATTACAGGTCAACTGATAAGCCACTAATCAGATGGTACACATCAAATAGATCAGTATGTGTCGATGCTATTTTTCCTTTTTTGCTCCCAACAGGATCACTTTGGTCAGAGATGAACTCGCTCAACAGAAATGGGCACACAGAGCATTAAACCTGTGCCAGCTCTGCTTGATCAGCACATGCAAGTCTAGGAATCATCTTCAATGAAGGAAATGAGTGTGACAATATATAAGAACTAGTAGTAACCATCTTGCAGAAGCAGTTCCTCCAGATCATTACAGGTGAGTACGTTTAAGATCTTCAATACTGAGGGAAGGTCTTTAGACACCAATGTATAGAATAAATAATGGAGGACAATCACCGGATGCCACCGCAAGTCCTGCAAAATGTGGTGACAACTAGAACAGTTTAGCAAGATCAGTGACAGCCTCGTTGATCAATACCTACAACTAGGACAGCCAACTAGAAGAATTATTACCACTGAATCAGAATTTTCAGCACAATTAGAACTAGAAAACGTAGGTCAACACAGGACAACTGGAAAGGCACTGATCAGACTGCTTCTTATGGAGATCAATTTGTCCCGATGTAAATTGTTGTGGTCCCGATAGTAGGATCTCTTCAATCTGTAGTCCTACAGAAACGGATGTAGCCTCAAGCTTCTGCTATCTCTGCATCACCAGGCAATACTATGAGAACAGAAACCAGCTAAATCAGACTACCTTCTTAACTAAGTAGAGGCCATGAAGGTTTTTCAAGAAATGACAACATACCTTAGGAAGAGGATCGTGCACGACGAAAGGTTGCAGCAATGGAGGAGCAAATGGAAACTAGAGAGACCTTGTGGCAAAATGCCTCTTACGAGTGGGAAATAAGATGTGTGGAAAAGCGTAGACTAAAAGGCTGTGTGTGCAAAGACCGCTGAACCTATGGTATTTGATTATTGAGAATACTAAGCAGCCTATTGGCTGTTTAATGGCATCGATAAGCCTATGGTTAGTTGCCCATGTGATTTGTTTACCTCGAGAACCTGGACAGTTTTGGGACCACGGATTGGATTCAGGTTTCTTTAATAGAGTGTTTGGTTTGAAAAATAAACTAGTCCGTCGTCTTCTCACTTCTCACTTCATCAGCCCATTGCTTACAAACTAATAATTAGTACTCGTATGAGAAATGAAGTTATTTGAGTATTTGATCAAATTTGAGAAATAAACTCATGACACGCCACCTAATCTAGAATGAAGTTACTCCTCGAACCTAACACACTACAAGTGTTAACCAAATGAAGACAGCTTCTCTGTTTGATTTTTGTTTGTACGAACTCGAACTGAACATGAAAATAAAACATGCTGCCAATGGCAGGTAGCTTAGCCATGTGCAGCGATTTAATTAACATAAAAAGTCGAGAAAGTCCATGTGCTAGAGTCAAGAGAAAGAAGCAAACACAGCTGGATATTCCATCGACGACCCCTCAGACCCTGTCCTTTGTGTGTGCTTCTTTCAAATTTTGAAAGCAGTCAAAATATAGGAAAGAGAGTAATCAAATTGGACTGTGCACGGCAACCGTACCACAGCCAGATGCTCCCACTCTCACGAAAATTTAATATCAAACAACAATCGCACTACGGGATACAGTAGCTTTGCCGAGTGCCAGGGCTTAAAAACACTCGGCAAAGGCTTTGCCGAGTGTAACACTCGGCATAGAGAACACGGCATCTACAGTATCGGCAAAAAACACTCAGCAAAAATAAACTCTCGGCAAAAAAAAAAGTTAACGGGATGGCACGGTGACGGTGCTTTTGCCGAGTGCACGACGGAAAAACACTCGACAAAGTTTCTCAACTTTGTCGAGTGTCAAGCCCAAAACACTCGGCAAACACTTGCTCAACGACCATATTGTATGGTTACTTTGCCGAGTGTCCATTAGAATGTACACTCGGCAAAGAAGGTTCCCAGAATAACAGAAAATGGCCTCTTCGCCGAGTATTTTGCCTTGACACTCGGCAACTCCGCTCTTTGCCGAGTGTTACACTCGGCAAAGCGACCAAGACCCCCTTTTTTACTAATCTATCACGTATAACGGACCCTTCTCAATTCACAATAAACCATCACAATTCACAACAAACCATCATCACAGGCATAATTATATGTCACGGGCATAATAAACCATCATCATAATTCACAATAAACCATCATTACAATTCATAATAAACCATCATCACAAGTCACAACTAAGTCACAATAAGCCACAAATACAAATGCAATCACTGTGGAGGCCCTTGGAACCACTGCGACAAATCCGGGTCTTGAGACTGATTATTTGATGCCGCTGATTGATTCTGCACAAAAGAGAAGTATTCGAAACAGTGTTAGCTTCCTTTTTAAGTTGCAAGAAAATGATATATAGGTTAGTACTAACAACTCTAGCAATGTTCACTGACAATAAAACATATATATTTTTGTTAAATTCAGTATATTATTTTGAACGAGGCACGTGCTTTTTATTTCGCCCATATGGAATCCCAACTTCATGCGTATGCACTGCATTTGAATTGTGATTCGCCAAACAAAAAAATCTAATCTCTTCTGTACATCAAATTCTTTTAATAGAAAACAATCAAGCTAATTGCATTATTCAATCCCGCCCAGTGGATCGAGATTTTATATTATTCGACGACAAATCATGCATCTACCTGGCGGCAGCCGGCCACGGACAGCGACCTCCGACGACGTGGACATGTGTCGATCTTGTGGTCGAGGGTGACGGGGAAACAAAGCTGCACAAGCTTAGCAAACGAGTCATCCCGTCCTGTGGGCTCTGGGAGGGGGACAACCCGGCGGTGGCCACTGGGAGGCAGGGGCACCGGGTGGCCGGGCCGCCGTGCGACGGCTGGGGGGCCGGGAGTCGCGCCGACGCGCCGTGAAGGCGGGGGCCGCCGGCGGCGGCACAGGAAGGCGGGGGCCCGGCAGCGGGGGGTGGCCGTCCAGTGGTGGAGGGTGGAGGCCCGGCTGCAGGGGGTATGCCTAGTGCTAGATTCAAAACACTTGGCAAAGTAAAGGTATGCCGAGTGTTAGATTCAAAACACTCGGCATTGTTTTTTTCAAATTTCCAACCGGTACGGTACTGGTAAGTAGGGCCCGGCTTGGGTATTTTGCCGAGTGTCCATTATACGACACTCGGCAACTATATTGTTTGCCGAGTGTCGTACAGTTAACACTCGGCAAAATAAATTGATATTTCATGTCCACCCATCCTCCTTCATAACGTGTTTTACTAAATTTGTTACGATGTAATTTGAAAATACCTTGTCAAATTCACTCAACAATGCATATTTGATTTTTCTACGAATATTAATCCATTATTTCATGCAGTTATAGCTCAAATTCAATTTATATCAATTAAAATTCTATAATTGCAGTTAATAAATTAAAATTATCAAACGGATACGAAAAATTACAAAAATTTGACGTGAACCAATCTATGTTGTCTATTGCCTATACAAAAAGTTTTGAAGTCAAACCCCAATTCGACCGTCACTTTGACACCAAATCTTACCAGATTCTTCTCAACTCCTTGATTCTTCTTCGGAGATGCTTCGGTTTGTAAAGGTCGTACATGACAAATTGTGCGAAACCTTCTCAATTTTTCCACAGTCTCCATGTATGATATCATTAGATCCTGACAAATCTCGTGATTTTTAGACTTCGTTTGCTTTTTTTAGAATTTAAAAACCATTCGGCCACACGTTTGTGGTCGTGTTTCCTGAACAAAATGTTCGAAATTTCTTTTCATTTCCCAGGTAAGGCCCCAAAATGGACTCAATAACATGAATATGATTTTTCCACTCAATTTATTCCATTATTTGAATCACTTGTAGTTCAAATTTGACTTAAACCAAAAAAATTCTCTAAATGCAATAAATTAATTAAATATAGCAAACAGATCGATAAATATACCAAATTTTAAAATGTAGTACCACATGTTGTATGCGGAGAGTAGAAAAAGTTTGGAGGGCAGGAGAGGAAAAAAATTATTATTTTGCTGAGTGCCAATAAAAAACACTCGGCAACAACATTATTTTGCCGAGTGCCAATAAGAAACACTCGGCAAAAACATTATTTTGCCGAGTGTCAATAAAAAACACTCGGCAAACATTGTCTTTGCCGAGTGTCTCTAACGGACACTCGTTAAAGTTATAATGGCAGGCCGGCGCACCCAACGGCCGTCACATGGCCGCCACACGCCCAGCGCACGTGCCTCTACTTTGCCGAGTGTCCGTGTTTGCCAAGTGTTTCGTTGTAGTTTGCCGAATGTTTTTTATTAGGCACTCGGTAAAGTTAGGTTTTGCCGAGTGCCCGATGGAATGCACTCGGCAAACCCTCAGGCACTAGGCAATTCTACTGTTTCCGGTAGTGTAGAGTAGATAAACATGAACTAATTCGATTTGAGTCAACAAGAAACCAGCATGGAGCCTCCTAGAGCCCACGGCATAATAGGAGCTGAGCAGAGGGGGGGGTAAGCAACGGGGTCCTTCGAAAGTAGTGAGCACTTGCTGCCTAAGAACTGTAAACTAGGACGCCAGCCTAGGTTTTGCCTGCTTATTGCCATCGACATTAGTTAAGTATATACAGGCGGTAGCATTCCTAAGGTTAGTGCACATGTGGGCCTTTTTCCTATAGATTCCACGAGCTGTCAGAGTGCATTTGATACCTACTACTCATACCGGCCAGCTTCATACTGATTTTAGGTTGCATGAAAAAAAAATTACATGGCAGCAGTGACAACACGATGCACCGACCGCCGAGGTAATATATTGGCATTGGAGCAGCGCCGTTGTTAGCGTTGAGTGTGGCCCCACCATGCAGGAGAAATGCGCATAAGTGACGGCCGGCTCAGCTCAGTGTTAATACAAGCGTGAGTGTTGGCAGGCACACAGAGTGTTCACACCGTGTCCCGTGTGAACTAGTAGAAAGCTATCGACTTTCTCGGCGCAAACCTCTCAAACGACTCCTAGATTTGGCAATCCAACCTTCACTATTGCACTTGTGCCAATAAGAACTAGTAGTGAGTAGTAACTGTTTTGAAGAAGCAGTTCGCAGATCATTACCGGTGAGTACTTTTCATATCTTCAAGACTGAGGGGAATTAATGACAGGGGACAATCCCTCGATCACAATAAGATGCAAAAACCACAGATCACATGGCAGCTCCTGCAAAATCTGGGGACAACTAGAACAGTTTAGCTGGTTCAGCGGCACATTGGCTGATCAATACCAATAACTACAAATGCTTAGCTGGTAGAATAATTACCGCTGAATCAGAATTTTCAGAACAATTACAACTAGAAAACGTAGGTCAACACAGGACAACTGGAAAGGCACTGGTCAGAGTGCTGCTTATGGGGATCAGTTTGTCTAAATGTAGATTGTCCTGCACCCGTTAGGATCTTTTCAATCTGTAGACCTATAGAAACACGGGTGTACTGTCCAGCATCAAGGTTCTGCTATCTCTGCATCACCAGGCAATTGTATTGTATGAGAACAAAACCGATGAAGTCAGAACACCTTGTTGACTATGTGGTGACCATTAAGTTTTCCATTGATGGCAACATATATACCTTGGGAAGAGCACTGCAAATGGATCGGCAGTGGAGGATCAAATGGAAACTAGAGAGACCTTGTGGCAAATGACTTACGAGTTATGTGTGGAAAATAATCTGTGTATAAAACGTGGACTTAAAGGCAGTGTCTGCAAAGACAGGTAACCTATGGTATTTGAGTATTGCGAATACAAACGAGCAGCCTAGCTATTCGCTGTTTATTGGCATCAATAGTTCTAAGGTTGGTTGTCCACATGTGATCTGTTTACCTCGCGATTCGACGAGCACATGTGAAACCAGCACTCACTCTAACCAAACCAAGCCAGTTTTTCTGACTAACGATTGGATTCAGGTTTCGCTAACTAACCCAAACGAAGACTGCTTTTCTGGATTGTAATTAGTCTGCGTGGAGTGAACATGAAAATGTCTTAACATGCTGCCAAGGCCAGGTTTCCTATTCCATGCCATGATGACGAAGCTCAATTAAACTACACGTCACTACAGGAAAACGCCTCTTTGCCGACTGCTTGCCCCGGTCGGCAAAGGCATAAACCCAGTCGGCAAAGGCTTTGCCGACCGCAAAGCCACGTGGCAGTCGGCAAAGAGCAGTCGGCAAAGCCTGGGTCGGCAAAGGCGAATTTGCCGACCGCCACGTGGCACACATAACGGCAAAGCCTTTGCCAACCCGCCACGCCAAAGATCGGCATAGCCACGTGGCGTCACTACCGACGGCGGGCTTTTGCCGATCATTGGTTCTTCGGCGATCGGCAAAGAATTTTTTTTTTTCAAAATTGTTTTTGTTGAATCGCCGCCAAACTTCAGCGATCGGCAAAGAAAGAAAATATTTTTTTTTGAAATGTTCTTTGCCGATCGCTTCGGAGTTGCGATCGGCAAAGGTTTGACCTCTCGTCTGGGTTTTGGTTTGACTTTTGCCGATCGTAAGCAATCGGCAAAATGGAATTTTTTTTTGCTTTTGTTTTCTGCTTTTCTCGCATCAAAACCCCGCAAAATCACAAATTATAATCCAATTTCACGGAAGCCTTTGGTAGCACCATTTATATCACAATTTCATCACATTTGTCGCCAACATCACCACATATATCACAATAACGCACAACATCACATATATCTCACATATATGTCACAATAACAACCACACAAGTGCATTACAACCATCACATGAAGTCCAACACGCCGAACACCACACAAGTCGACGTCCATCACCTGAAGTTCAACATAACAAGTCTAGGTCCATAACGAAGAAAAGAAATACATGACAACAACTTCGACGATACGGTGGATACATGATAATGAATCGACAAATACCTAGCTCGTCGCGCCGCCCCCCGGTCTCGTCTGCGTCCGCTCCCCCAGAGCCCCTGTGGTTTGCCCACGGAAACCCCTTGGACCAAACCGAGGCGCTCAGCAGATCGCCACCCTCCGCGCCGCCCGCTGCCACGAGTACGTCGGAGGAGGGCCACGTGGAGGTGGATACGGTGGATAGGGTGCGGTGGTGGATACGACATCATCGATGGCGGGACCTCTCGGAGACGGGTTCAAACCGCCGACTCGTACTCGCATAAGTTAAACGCCAAGTGATGTCATTAGTATCTGCAGCATGGACGCACAAGTTAAAGCAAGAGTCAATATACTCACGGGGTCCCTCCAGGAGCGGCAGAGGAGAGAGTGCATGGAAAAAACTCGGAGGAGGAGGCGGTGGAGCGAACATTGGAAGAGGAGGCGGTGTAGACGCCCAGGCGCCCTGCATGGACCGGAAGAAGCTGGCCATGTTCTCGCATCCGAGTGTTGTAGTGTTGCTGCCGCAGGCTTTGCCGGTAAGCCATCATTGCGCCATCATCTGCGCGTGCAACGTGACGATCCTCTCCTCCATCTTGGCCTCCATCTGGGCTGCAATATTACATCCGCAGTGTTGATTGTATGTACAAAAGCGAAAACGAGTGAACGATTTAACGAAACGGCACTTACCGTGACGCCGACCGCCGCCGGGCGCTACGGGATGTCATTTGGAGCTCGTGGGTGTGGATCGAACCTGGGTCGGCCAGAGGAACTGGGGACGGGTCGAGGGCGCTGTGGGCTATGTAGTAGCGGCCGGCCGCTTCTCGGTCCCAACCTCTCGAGGAGGGTCTCGTGTCCGGGGCTCGGCGGTGGGTCGAACGTCTCCCGTAGAAGGCCGGGCGAGCCGCGACGGTGTACTCGGTGGCCTTCTCGTAGGCGGTGGGGTTGGTGTACGATCGGGCCCGGCCCTCCCGGGTTGTAGACGTTGTTCGGATCCGTCGCTTGCCCTTGTGAGAGAGAGGAGGTACGCGGTGTACTCGTTGATTTCTGCCCACCGCGCGTCTGCGTCGCATTGAAAACACAAACATGGTTACAAGTATTGACAATTGAGCGCAAGGATTAAGACATGAACGGACGATACCCATCTTGTCACGAAGGCGGGGAGGGGCTGATTCCCTTGGTGGTGTGACACCCTCGCATCTGCAAGGGCTGGCGGTTCTCGACGGGTTGGCGCGGCACAGACGCTTTCATCCAGGCGCCACATGCGCACAATCTCCGCCCAAAGATTCCTCGTGGTTGTCGCACCACGACGGACACACACCGCATGACATCAAGTATTTGACATGCGAGAAGATTAGTGTAATGTTTTCATGAAGGAATCTCGAACGAATGTTGTCATACTTAATTTACCGCCAGATTGCGCTTGGGTGAGGTCGGCCTCCCTCGAGTTCATTCTCTGGCGGATTTGGGGCTTCTTGATGTTCTCTCCAAGCACGTTGGCGTGGAAGTCGCGGATGGCCTGTAGAGCGCGCCTCATGGTACAGGTCCTTGAGACGATCTTTGCAGACCGCCTCCTGCACTCACGCCGCCTGGGCCGCTTTACCCTCCTCAGACGTGAAGAAGTCCCGCATACAGACACATCATGTAGCATTTCCTTTTTGCAAGAAGTCCGGACGAACGCGTACTATTTATTTAGCAATGCGGTGCGATGAAAGACTCACCCAAAACTCCCTCTTTATCTTTGCGCGATGGTCTCTCGCCACCCTCCTCGACGAGGTAGAAGTGGGACCACTTGGTGGGCACCTTCATCTCGCCGTTGACGTTGACAAGGCCAGGGTAGTACTCCTTAATCAGGAGGCCCTGGATGCCATTGATATGGCGTGCTTGACCTGCTCCACTCACAATCTTCCAGGAACTGCACGAGTCATTAAGAACAATTGTTAGTCTTCAGTTCGATTTTTGACATGTCATATGAACAAGTAGTGAAATCAATAATGGTTACTTACGTCTGGCCCACGGGTCATCATCAATATTGTCGAGCTCCCTTAAGTCATCACTGTCATCATCATCCTCATCGTCTCCATAGTCATCATCATGTACCTCCTCCTGGACAACTCCATCGCGCTGCATCTGCCATCGCTCAAGCATTCTTAAGTCCCTGGCATCCTGCACCTCCTCACCCTCGTCCTCATCGATTTCGTTGTCTACTTCCATGCCCATGAGCGAACCAATGTCGATCTCCAAGGTACCTTCTAGCCCCTCAGGTTGATAGAACTCATCGGTGCTTGGGTCAAAGTTGTAATCGTTGTCGTTTGGGAGAGGCGCTTTGCCGCGCGGTGACACCAAATGCACAAGGCTCCACCCCGCAAGCTTCTCGTCTTTTTGGCACGCCCATGGGAGGTAATAAACTTGCGTGGCGTCTCGGTTGGCCACAATGTAGACATCGTCTCCTTTATAGGTGGAGTCCTGTCGAATCTCGACTTGACCTATCGTAAGGTCTTTCCTCGTGATATCAGGATCGAACCAATGGCATTTGAATACCACCGGCGCTAAAGTCCCGGCACCCTTAAAGTTGAGCTCAGATATCTCTTCGACTATGCCGTAGTAGTCCTTCCCATCCATGCCGGGCATTTAACTCATGCAAAGACATGGTTTTTAGGTTGGGTCGACTCTCCTCGTAGCTTCTCGCATGTAAAGCGATAGCCATTCACATCATAAACGGTGAATGACTTCACCCCTACGGAGAAGCCACGGCCCACCTGTTTCAATTCATCGCTCATTTCGCATCCGTTCAGCCTCGCAAGGGTAGGAGATCGTTACATAACTCGCTCCGGGAGCAAAGTGGAATCACAAAGTCGGAAAGAGGTTAGTTGGTTGGTACCTTTATGCAGTAACCGGGGGAGATGAAATTGGGCACACCGTGTCTAAGAAGATTGTCTTCTTCTTGCTTGGTAGGAGCCCTATTGCCTCTCCAAGATTGACTAATAAATTCCGAAAGAAGGAAGAAACTAGAGGGTCGAGACCATGATAGATGGAGGATAGTGACGGCGAGGTAACAAGCTCATTGAGAACTTACTTCGATAAGGAATCACTTCATCAAGGTTGATCAACAATGTGAACATGATAGATCCGCCACTCCTCGATGGTTCAACCGCTTGTTGGTACTGCGCTTCCACTCCCCGAGATCCCCTTGGAAAAGGCCGAGTATCGATGAGTTCTCGTCGGCGTTGTAACGAGGGGTTGGATTGTGCATGCCGGAAGCTTCTCTCAAGATAGTACGCTTTGTGTGAAGGTCGACACCTCCTCTAGAACGGAGGCCCTCCCACGGAAGCCTCAATCTTGGCTTTATTTCTACAATTTTTCCGAAGAAGCTTTAGACACCTCTCGATTGGATAGCACCAACGGGCCTGCACGGGACCCCCAACCGTGCCTCGCGCGGTAGGTGCAAGATCAGATGCTGCATGGACAGAAAGAAGCCGGGTGGAAATATCATCTCCAACTTGCAGAGCAACAGAGGTGCAGCCTTCTCCAGTTCAACACAAACATCCCGAGACAACTCCTTGGCACAAAGCTGGCGGAAGAAGAAGCTCAACTCTGCGGGGCGCGCGCCACACATGCTCGGGAGGTATCCCCGAGTCATCGCAGGAAGGATCCGCTCAATCCATATGTGGAAGTCATGGCTCTTCATCCCTAAGACTTTCATAGTCTGCAAGTTCACACCCCTGCTCAGATTCGCCGCATACCCATCGGGAACTTTAACGTCTTGATCCATCGCAGAACTTCCTTCCTATCTCGCCCTTTTCGAGGATGTAATCGGCCGCCCCTTTTCCATTTTTTCGCCGGGCGCAGGGTCTTCATCACCGTGTTTGGTCTATCACAGATCATCTCTAGGTCCGATCTAGCCTTGACGTTGTCCTTCGACTTTTGCCAACGTCCATGAGTGTTGCCCAGAGTGCCTCGCCACATTCTTTTTTCGTGTGCATTACATCGATGTTGTGTGGAAGAAGAAGGTCCTTGAAGTAGGGAGCCTAGTCAAGCCCGATATATGAGTCCACATGTGGTCCCGAGCATATCCCTTAAACCCACTGCTTCCTCGGGTTCGAGAGCCTCAGTATGTCGGCAAGGACGGCGGCGAGGCTCTTAACTCGCGGAATGGGGCCGATGACTTGAACGCCTTTTCGTGAAGTGCTTTACATCTAGCCTGAATTCATGGTTCTCAGGCAGGAATTGGCGATGCTTGTCGAAAGAAGAAAACTTGCCGCCCTTGGCTAGCCAGGTGAACATCACATCTGCCTTGCATGTCGGGCAAGGGAACTTCCCGTGAACACACCACCCGCTGAATAAGCCATACGCCAGGAAGTCATGCATTGAATACTGGTACCACACATGCATTCTGAAGTTCCTCTTCAGAGTCCGGTCGCACGTGAGTACCCCTCTTCCCAAGCAAGTTCCAATTCATCCCACACCGTTTGCATGAACACACCCATATTGTCGCCTGGTGTCCGTGTATTATCGGCGTCAAGAGCACGTTCTTAGGTTCAAACATGACGCCGGGGAGATTGAGGGGATCACAAACACGGGCCAGCAAGTGTACTGGGGTCGCCATCATTCCAAATGGGTTGAACCCATCTGTTGCCAGCGCTGCGTACATTCCGAGCCTCCATAGCCTTGACAGGATTCATGTTATCGAAGTGCTTCCATGCATCACCGTCCACCGGGTGTACCATCTTGTCAGGATGGTATCTTTTGCCATTCTTGTGCCACGTCATCTGTTTCGCGGACTCCTCCGTCATATACAGCCGTTGCAGCCTCGGTAGGAAAGGAAGGTGCCCGACGACCTTCTCGGGGACCTTAGACTGTTTCATGCCGCCATCGAGCCTTCTACCAACACGAACCTAGAGGCATCGCGCCCGGATGTGTTTTTGCTTCCTCGAGGTCTCCCCGAGCAGGGACGCACCCTTCGGACAAGCATGGATCCCCTCATACGGCATCTTAAGTGCACGAAGGAGCTTTCGTGTAGCGTAGGTGTTCGTCGGCAGACATGATCTGCCGGAAGCGGTCCCCAACAATGCTCAACACGAGATCAAAGCCGCCTCGACTAATGCCCAGTGCGACTTCAACCCTATCAGCGTGAGACGGCATCCGAGCCATGTAAGCTTTGTCTTCTCGTGAAGGGGCTTCGTGCCGACTCCATCATGTCGTAGAAGGCCTTCGCGGTTTGCTCCGGATCTTCCTCCACATCCATTCCTTCGCCAAACCGTGCTTCGTGGAAGTTCCGCCATCATGTTCCGCCATCCCAAGCATCGCCATCATACTCCTCGAGGACGGGTCGCACCACCTCGTCCCTAATAGGATGGTATTCACCATGGTGGCGCCTAACGGGTATAGTTTGGAACGAACCCATGCTTGAACAGATCTCTCAACACCGAGCCTTTACTTTCTTCTTCTTGTTCCCGCACACTCACTGCAGGGACACGCAGATCTGAATCGACCCTTTAGCAACTGGGCCAAATGCATGCTCCAGAACTCGGGCCGTCCCCTCGATCCATTCGTGGCTCTTACTTGGCGAAGCCCGAGTACATCCACTCACGGTCACCCCCATGCTCGTCATGCGGCAATGTTAACATGTGATAAAAACCAGCAAGTGCATCTACAACGCGCTCCTACCATCTAATAGGTGAAGGATAGGTCCTAATCCCACCCGAGCATGCAGCAGACGAGGTTAGCTTCCATGCTCGCTCCCGTCTCGAGACGGATTTCGGTAAGACACCTCCTCGCTGTTCTCCCGATACACGCCCCGGCGGGAGAGTGTGTATCCAGAGAACAACGGGGAGGTCTCGCCAAAACTCGACTTCGGACGGGAGCGGAACATGGAGCTAACCTTGTCTCTGCGCATCCTCGGGCTGTCCAAATAACATGGACAATTCAAACGGATACGGTTATACATATGCGAAGAACGATACTTCCAACCGTATCCGTTTGGACGGAGACGCTTAACCGGGTAACGCGACCTATGACTACATGTGGCGGAAAGAGGGGTCATACCGCAGTGCCGGTGAAGAAAGGCTAGCGGGCAAAGGCCGAAGTCGTGCTCCTCCGGCTAGCCTCCAATGGGAGCCTCTCGAAAAAAGAAAAACAATTAGTGAGAACGAAAAATTTTTGGCAAAGACTCTCCCCTGCACGGAAAGGTTACCAAACTCAAGCAGAAAAACGGCGACGATGGCCGACAAACACATATACATGTCGTGCACGATGGCCGACAACCACAAATGTATTTCCAATCCATGCACAGAATATAAGTGTATTAACAAAGTAAACTACTACTACTAGTAGTACTACTACCTCGTCGTCACGGACGGCGTCACCAAGCGATGGAAGCGAGAGGCGCATGAGGACGGGCGAGGCGGGACGGCGCGGGCGAGGCGAGGACGGCGCGAGGCGAGGACGGCGCTGGCGAGGACAATGGCGACGCAGGGGCAGCGGACGGCGAACGAACGCGCGGCGGACGGCGGGACGGCGCAGCGGACGGACGAACGGCGGACGGAGCGAGCGGGCACGCCGGATCGGGAGGGCAGCGACAACGCCGGGCGGGTCGGGCGAGGTGCTGGGTCAGGCCGCGGGCCGACGCCGAGCTGACGCTGGCGGCTTTGGCCGGCCGGGGGATCGGGCGGGCAGGCCACGGCGAGGGGCTCAAGGGCGGCTGGGGCGGAGGGGGGCCAGGGGGGCCAGCTGGGGGACACCTGGGGTGGCTGTGCTGGGGGAGGCTGGCGGAGGGGGGCCGCTGGGATGGCTGGCCATGGGAGGGACCACATGGGGGGGCCATGGGGGAGGGCCATGCCGGGGGGAGGCAGGCCATGGGAGGAGGAGGATCCCACGCGGGGAGAGGGAGGAGGAGGGGCTGGGGGATGGCTGGCCGGGCGACGGCTGGCCGACGGCGGTGGGCCAATGGGGGGGGGGCTGGGGGGGGACATGGGGTGGCCCAACATGGGGGAGAGGGGGGGGGGGGGCTGCCTGGGATGGGCCACGGGGGGGACCAACATGGGGGGTGGGAGGGGGCCACTGGGAGGGCGCCACACACGGGGGAGGAGGTGGCGGGGGGGAGGAGGAGGAGGGATCGCCATGGGAGAGAGGGAGGGAGGGGGGGGAGGGGAGGGGAGGGCGCGGGGATGCACCTGTGGCCACTGGCGAGCGACTGGCCGATGGCGGGGGCACTGGGTGGCGGTGGCGGCGGGATTTTGGGGGGAGGGAGGGCGGAGCGGATAAGGCGACGTTTTTTTTTTTTTTTTTTTTTCCTTTGCCAATGCACGACATGTGACGTGATCGCACAAAGGTCTATTATTTTTTTTCAAAAATTATTTTTTTTATTTTTTAAAAATACTTTGCCGATCGCTCTGCTCCCTAGCGATCGGCAAAGGTTATTTTGATTTTTTCTCAGAAATTCTTTTGCCGATCGCCATCCTCCCGGCGTTGGCAAAGCTCTTCTCTTGCCAATCGCCATCGATGGCGGTCGTCAAAGAATTAATTTTTTTTTCGATTTTTGATCCCAGTTTTTTGTGTTGCCTTGCTACAAGTAAGTACATGATATATTCCAAGTTTGGGGTCATTTTGATTTATTTTACTATATTCCATTGATTTTTTGTTTCTTTGATTTTTTCCCAGGCTCAGATTTGAGCTGCAGTACATGAAATAATGGAATCGACGATTGAAAATGATATTCATGATGTTTGGAGTATGTTGAGGCGTGTAAAAGGGCCTCGCGTGAAATTTCGGACCGTGTTGGTGTCGGAACACGCCGAAAGCCACGCCAGCGTGAAAAGTGTTTTTAAATTTTATAAAATCAAACGAGTCCGAAAATGACGAAACTTGACGATGTGTCTTGTCATCGCATGAGGAGGCTGTGGTAAAATTTGAGAAAGTTTCGAGCAAGTGGCGACGTCGGGTGGCTAAAACTCGACATCTCCACATGTTCGTCATTTTCGGACTCGCTTCGATTTTATAAAATTTAAAAATTTTTCACGCTGCGCGGGCTCGGCGTGTTCCGACACCAACACGGTCGAATTTCACGCGAGGCCCCAAGACACGGCCTCAACATGCTCCAAACATCATGAATATCATTTTTTTTCAATCGCCGGATTCCATTATTTCATGTACCGCAGTTCAAATCGAGCACGGAAAAAATCAAAGAAATGTAAAAAATCTACGGAATATAGCAAAATAAATCAAAATGATCCCAAACTTGGAATATATCATGTACTTACATCGTATCAAGGCAACACAAAAATCGGGATCGAAAATCAAAAAAATAAAAATTCTTTTTGCCGACCGCTGTGGAGGATGGCAGTTATAAAGTTTCGCGCTTTTGCCGATCGGCCGACGGAGTGGCAATCGGCAAAGGTGACGGTGTGGATGGCGTCAACCATGGCCTGCCTTTTGCCGATTGCAATTCTTTACCAACTGCTGGCAATCGGCAAAGCCATGGCTTTGCTAAGCGCTGGCGATCGGCAAAGCCAGCGATCGGCAAATCTGCTTGCCGATCGCAGGAAATTCCAGTTGGCAAAGGGACCTCTTTGTCGAGTGTCGAAAAAAAACAGTTGGCAAAGAAAATTGCAGTCGGCAAAGAGCCAGTTTCCTGTAGTGCGTTGTCACTGTCGCAACTTGTCACTTGGTATGTTGACGTTAGGAGTGGATGAACACGCAAGCAAGTTTATTTATTAATTTAGTACACATATATTTCACCCAGCTTCGTGAGACAAGGCCAATTCAAATATGCAGGCTATCTCTTCGTGCTCAATATCTACATTGAAGAGGAAGGACGGAGTCAGAATCAGAACTCTCAGTTGCTTAAATGGTGGCCACACAGCTTCCGCTAATTGCACACCGTGAACAGAACCGGGCTTGGCTGAAGAGAAACAATACAACAACAGAGTAGTAGTTTGAGACGCAAGCCTTGGCACGCCCAGTGCCATGGCATGGTTTGGCAGCCAACCTAATAAAAGCATCTTACCGAGGGTCCAAGACCTACCCTGAGGACAAGTTAAGGATCGGAGAGCCCTATTACAATATGTCACTGATAATCATCTGCGCAAGTTGCATAATGTAGATTATAAGGGCCGGCCCATCCACGTAGCTGGTGAGCGAAAAATGTCTACGAGAGCAACAAGCTACCAGCTCCCTCATCACGGCATCATAAACAAATATATATCCAGTTTGCGTCGGAAGGATGCCAACCATATAGCTGTATATAAATGGCGTCATAACCAAAACTTGTTCGATCCATCGAGTATGACAAATGGACACGACTGACTGTTCCATCCTCTCCGTAGCTGTCATTGTTTAATCGAAGCTGCAAATTAAGTTGAAGGATCTGTTAGAGTCTAAAAAAAGGGACGAAAATAGATTAACCTCACACAGAGAGAAAGCTACATGGTACCAAACTAGCTACCAACTCCGTTGAATTTCATGTTTAGAAAGCAACGTTTATCATTAAATAACTTGGTATTGGAAAATTTGTAGTTATTAGGAGATTGTCGCAAAGATGGGGATTAATTTTCTGAAATAGCACAGGCTAGAGGCCTGGAACTTGGCAGGAACATCAGTACTACAAAAATAATTTTAGGAGACACCGCATCTAATTTACATAGGAGGACATATTGTTCTACAACAATGTTCTAATCAGGGTTTGTGAAAAATTTTAGCTCCTTGGACTTTGTTTGATTGAATTTTGGGTTTATCTTGCTCGGTTCTTCATGCTCAAAACAGGCTGCGCAGAACTTCCGCACCTCCAGAGCTCAAAATCATCTTCTTATGTATCCGAGCCTTTTCCTTCACTTGTTTTTACAAGCCTGATAAATTGGCTCTTAGTTCAATTGTCTAGCTATGGCCACGAGGACTTGATTTTCCAACTTAAGAGGTGTGTTGGGTTGTATTTGGGATATAGTCCAAGTTTTTGCGAACAATTTTAATTGGATCTCATTCACCCTTCTGGTCGGTTTCAGTCGTTCAATCGCCGAGGTGCTCATTTAAAAAATACAAAAAATTATGAAGTTCAAAAACATAATTTCTGGGCTCTAAATGATTTCAACCAAAAATATAGTGAACTACAAAGTTGAAGATCATTTCAAGTACTACAACTTTGGTTTAGATCTTTTCTCCATCTAAGATTAATTGTAAAATTCCAAAAATAAATTTAAAATTATTTATACTGACACTATGTTAAGAAAACCGTCGGATTTATACATGACACGACTCGAGGAATGAGTTCGGATTGACACCGACGGCATTAAGAGATGTAAATTGAGTTAGGTATATATAGTCACAAATAACACAGGATGGAGTCAATCGGTCGCAGACCCAACAAAAATTATGAGGGCGGAACATTGTATATATACCAAACTTCACCAACACATCGATCGGGCAATGTATGTATACCTTATTATAGTGGTTCGGCACATACATAATCGATAATATGGCAAACAAATGGTATAGACTAAGATTGAAGATGATTACCACATAAAAACCCCCAAATCTTATAAAGTTTCTAAATTCGGAGCATCAAGTTTTCAATTACAAAGTTTTGGATCTAGTAGGATTACAATATTTGATATTTGTAGACAATAGGTCCAGAAGATATATACTTTGGCAACCAACTCCTGTGCAAACATACAATCTACTATTATGCCTACATAATAATTCTTGAGTGAAGCATACAAATAAAACTAAAATAAAGACCCCATGCAACGTATAACTACTAATATAAGCTATCACAAAAAAAATTATCTATAAAGTAGCTATATATTTCTAAATTATATACTTCTATAATTGTTGAGTTAAAAATAAGCATAATGTTATATTCCACCATATAGACCAAGTTTCGTTGTGGATAAACGTTATTTGCTTTGAAGATTAGGTCCTCCTTGGCAATTTTCTGATTAAACCCTGCTGGAAACACAGATTCAACAAAACTCATAGAATTTATTAGTTTAAACCCCTAAACTTTCATGGGTGATTATATTTATGCCCTTATACATGTTTAATTGATGGTTTATAATGGTTGTTAACTACCATCAACAGGGAGCACGATGCCCCGTCTTAACCGTGTGTTTGAAGAGTTGGGGATGCGTCATGAAGAACACACAGTTCCTCCGAAGGTTCTGAAGTCGCTTGAGGAGAGGCGAAGAAAGCCGCTGCTAAGAACACAACTGCTGCAGTGGAGGCGAAGAAGAGAAAGGGAACTAGCGTTTCAAAAATGATCAGCAAGAGACAAAGGACTTCAGCTGCTTGTGCCACTGCCTCCGCTGGTTTAAGGGAGGAGGTGGCGGAGAATGTTGGTGGAGGTTCCGCTTCTGTAGCTACTAGCACGGAAGGCGAGCATTCTGCCGCCTCTGCTGATCTTGGTGGTGATGACTTCATCCCGACTGCCCTCCAAAGGGATGACTTGTGGCTTTACCGCTAAAGCCTCCGCCGTGGTGCCTATGCCTGGAGTATTGGGCGATGAGTCATCTAGTTCTAAGGGTGGGGATGGTGGGGTGATGATGCCTCTCTATCCGGGGGAGCAGAGGTCGGAGATGTGGGGCCCCGCCGTCCTGCGGAGGTCCCTGTTGTGGAGGTGTCCGAGGATCCGTCTAAGGGGCGCTCTCCGGCAACGCAGGCTCGGCACGTAGCATCCCCGACAGCGGCACGCCATTCTGATGAGAATGCCCTTGCGGGTGCTGGTCAAGGTGCTTTATACTTGAGTGAGTGGCCATTTATCTTTCCTTGACTTGCTATTTTTCTTTTGTTTTTGCTCGGGACTTATTTTTTTGTATTTTAGGTGACCTGACCAAGGCTATAGGGGATGCTACATATGCCTGCAGATCAGGATCTCGCTCGCATCGGCCTAGATGCTTCTCCACGACCCCCGCTTCTCGAGATGGTGGCCACACAGCTTCCGCTAATTGCACACCGTGAACAGAACCGGGCTTGGCTGAAGAGAAACAATACAACAGCAGAGTAGTAGTTTGAGACGCAAGCCTTGGCACGCCCAGTGCCATGGCATGGTTTGGCAGCCAACCTAATAAAAGCATCTTACCGAGGGTCCAAGACCTACCCTGAGGACAAGTTAAGGATCGGAGAGCCCTATTACAATATGTCACTGATAATCATCTGCGCAAGTTGCATAATGTAGATTATAAGGGCCGGCCCATCCATGTAGCTGGTGAGCGAAAAATGTCTATGAGAGCGACAAGCTACCAGCTCCCTCATCATGGCATCATAAACAAATATATATCCAGTTTGCGTCGGAAGGAGGCCTACCATATAGCTGTATATAAATGGCGTCATAACCAAAACTTGTTCGATCCATCGAGTATGACAAATGGACACTGACTGACTGTTCCACCGTCTTCGTAGCTGTCATTGTTTAATCGAAGCTGCAAATTAAGTTGAAGGATCTGTTAGAGTCTAAAAAAGGGAAGAGAATAGATTAACCTCAGACAGAGAGAAAGCTACATGGTACCAAACTAGCTACCAACTCCGTTGAATTTCATGTTTAGAAAGCAACGTTTATCATTAAATAACTTGGTATTGGAAAATTTGTAGTTATTAGGAGGTTGTCGCAAAGATGGGGATTAATTTTCTGCAATAGCACAGGCTAGAGGCCTGGAACTTGGCAGGAACATCAGTACTACAAAAATAATTTTAGGAGGCACGCCATCTAATTTACATAGGAGGACATATTGTTCTACAACAATGTTCTAAGCAGGGTTTGTGCAAAATTTTAGCTCCTTGGACTTTGTTTGATTGGATTTTGGGTTTATCTTGCTCGGTTCTTCATGCTCAAAACAGGCTGCGCAGAACTTCCGCACCTCCAGAACTCAAAATCATCTTCTTATGTATCCGAGCCTTTTCCTTCACTTGTTTTTACAAGCCTGATAAATTGGCTCTTAGTTCAATTGTCTAGCTATGGCCACGAGGACTTGATTTTCCAACTTAAGAGGTGTGTTGGGTTGTATTTGGGATATAGTCCAAGTTTTTGCGAACAATTTTAATTGGATCTCATTCACCCTTCTGGTCGGTTTCAGTCGTTCAATCGCCGAGGTCATTTAAAAAATACAAAAAATTCTGAAATTTAAAAACATAATTTGTGGGCTCTAAATGATTTCAAGCAAAAATATAGTGAACTACAAAGTTGTAGATCATTTCAAGTGCTACAACTTTGGTTTAGATCTTTTCTCCATCTAAGATTAATTGTAAAATTCCAAAAATAAATTTAAAATTATTTATACTGACACTATGTTAATAAAACCGCTGGATTTATACATGACACGACTCGAGGAATGAGTTCGGATTGACACCGACGGCATTAAGAGATGTAAATTGAGTTAGGTATATATAGTCACAAATAACACAAGAAGGAGTCAATCGGTCGCAGACCCAACAAAAATTATGAGCGTGGAACACTGTATATATACCAAACTTCACCAACACATCGATCGGGCAATGTATGTATACCTTATTATATTGGTTCGGCACATATACATAATCGATAATATGGCAAACAAATGGTATAGACTAAGATTGAAGATGATTACCACATAAAAAACCCCCAAATCTTATAAAGTTTCTAAATTCGGAGCATCAAGTTTTCAATTACAAAGTTTTGGATCTAGTAGGATTACAATATTTGATATTTGTAGACAATAGGTCCAGAAGATATATACTTTGGCAACCAACTCCTGTGCAAACATACAATCTACTATTATGCCTACATAATCATTCCTGAGTGAAGCATACAAATAAAACTAAATTAAAGACCCCATGAAACGTATAACTACTAATATAAGCTATCACAAAAAATGATCTATAAAGTAGCTATATATTTCTAAATTATATACTTCTATAATTGTTGAGTTAAAAATAAGCATAATGTTATATTCCACCATATAGACCAACTAAACATGTATATTAGAATAACTATTTATTTTAACAACTTATCATGTGTGAAAATTATTCTTTTTATAAATGACATAGTAATTAGGTTATATTAATACTCCAAGATAATAAATTTTGCAAATTGTGATTCAAGATAAGTGTACACATTTTGACTGAAACATTATAATATATAAATATTTATAATTTAATTTTAAGCACTCTATATCCTAGGAAATGATGTTGTAGTATGCCATTACGAAAGATAATATAAAGTAACATATTTTGATTTGTCTCTAAATTATAATAGTTTATCAAAAAAACTTAAATAACCATAAAGCACCAATGTGTTCTCCATTCCTCATTTTATAAATATTAATACTATAAAATTGATTAAAGTAAGCATACATATTGTGCCAACATGCAAATCACACATTCACACAAACACATACTTAAGATATATTTTTTATATTTATCTAAAATGTTTGACATATCTATTTTGATAATATAACCATTACTACATAAAAATTATGTTGATAAAAAATCAACATCTTGAGAAAAGGAGGAGGTTAGTATATACCATAGGTGCCCACGTCCTCCACATCGTAAATCTCAGTTCAACCTATATCACTAATAATCTTAAGTGACATGATGTAGGCTAAAAAATCAATGATTAATTATGTCTTCATGACACTTAAGAGTAATATTAATACAAACATTTACTTCTAAGGTTCTAACCCGTGTGAGAGCACCGGTTGATGGACTAGTATTACTCAAACTAGACTACTAGAACAAATAAACAATAGTTGGTTGCTTTTGTGTGTGTTTTTATCATCAGTCATTACCTCGTACTTTATGCCTAGCCTTTTTTTTATAACTAGTGGACATGCACGTGCGACACGCATGTGCTTATAAATATCATATCATGTTCATATGTAATGTGACTATTAAGATAAGGAGCATAGTCATGTTAGCTAAGAATTTATTTTTGTGATATTTTAATTTTTAAGGTTACTAGTAATAGGATTATTTTTTATTTTTTGTCAATGCTTTTCCAGAGAAATAAATATAGGTGCCAAACTGAGAAAATAATGTGCACAAATGTTATATCATCATAAGCAAGAAATATAAATTCAATATTCCAATTTTACCAGCAGTAGAATACCTGACTTCTATGAGAAGCAAGAAGGATGATCAATTTTTTACAAGCCTGTTCTTGTACTTTTCCAGTGACCTGCAATATTGGATAGGAAAGTTCAACCCAAATGTCATTGTGGTCAAGGTCATCAGCCAGACATCTACAAAACTCTACGATGTGCAACACTATACAAAATTTTAGCTTGCACTATTAAAGTGGATTATATATCATGGAAAGACCTGAAAGACCTAATCAATAGCCTTTCCTTACAATCACAGCTCTATCATGTAGTGTACAGAATTACAAATTGACCAGCGACACCCATTCATTAGAAATCAAGTCATTGGTACCTCAGGAAGGTCCCAAAATGTTCTTCTCATTATTTTTGTTAGTTTGAGAATCACAATGACCATCTTGTATTGATAGAGCGATCCCTATCTTTTACCCATTGAGGGAATATACCTTTGACACAAAACAAATGGTTATGATAGCATAGATATGAATAGAAGAAACACAGAAAAAGCACCTATTCTCTTGAGATCTTCAAGTCGTGGAACTCAGGCAGAGGCGTGAACCAGAAGCATCACAGATAGAAGGGTTCATGCGAAGACGACGACTTCGGAAAGCGTGAAATCATTTTTGGATTAAACGGAGGCAGTCAGGGCGCCTACATCCGGAAAGTGCGATTAACACTGGTGCTGAGCCAGAGGCAGATGCCCTACCTGCCTCCAAAAACACAAAACGCCCACCTGCGAAAACCTGCACAATAGTAGTGACGTGATCATGGCCTTATGATACAATGACACTAATGAAGGTCAATTTAAGTTGATTTAATTTAATCTTTTGCTACTAAGTATATAAAATTATGGTATGCTTTGATTTGTAATGAAGAATGACATAGGAATTTATCTCACTTGTATTTAACTTAGACAAGCTATTGCTATCTTTTGGAGTCTCTCTGAATGTTATGCATATCATATACATATATATTTTGGTTTACCCCTATTTAGAGTATGTGTTTAGCTACTTGATCAATCATAAGTATAAGTTTATCAATCCCTTTAGTGCCATGGTTCCTCCCTATAGTAAAATATAAATAACGATACATAGAATACTCCCGGTGAAATGCTACAATGGTACTCTGTGCGCTTGCAGAATTCTTATTTTCTTACTTGCACTCATAAATACCAACAACGTCAAGGAATGTTAGAAGAAATTTTTGAGTTAATTTAATATATATACAAATTATTTTATATGAATATTGCTTTTGCATTAAGTTAACTAGTTATTAGTAACATTTTGTATATGTGTGTTTATACTACCAATGGGTAGTACTAGTAGTATTATCATGTTTATATAAAAGGACTCAGGACCGGCCCTGTACACCCGTAGTTGCGTTGTGTAAGCCGTTCTTTCGGCACTCTTTCTTCTTAATGAAATATACGTGAAGTCGTGTCTAAAAAAAATAGCAGCAAAAATGTTCATACATACTTATTCCAAACTAGAGATGCAATTCTTACAGGGCAACTTCAGAAAAACCGACAGAAGGTCAAAGCATCAAACCGAACCTGGAGACGTTAGTATCCGGAGAATTTAGCCTATGTTATTTTCCTCCTTTTCTTTTTGAGCTTGCAAGCTCCTTTTGCTGCACAACTTGTGCACCTGTACTCTTTATTTTCATATTTGTTCTCTGCTTTTTTATAATTAATAGAATAAAAAATAGGTGGGCGAATTCCCCCACTGAGCCTTTAAAAAAAACAAAGATCGAATGACTCGAGTAGCATAACACCCTTATTCAGACATGCACGCTTACACAATACTGGACAACGTTGGTTATATTGAGGGTCTTTATCAACCAGGCACCTGCCCTCGTTTGAGAAGCAGAGCAAAACATTCTGCGACTCCCAGCATCAGCATGATAATAATTTTTTTTACGAATATGCACATTACACGTATTTCATTAAGAGGATAGAAAGTTTTACAAGGAGTTTCCAAGGTCAAGTGAGGTGCCCATCCTTGTACACCCCTACACACAGAGAGAGGAGATACACAGTTCGTTAGTATTACACTAGGCTCCAGTCACTTCCGTCCTCAACGTCAGTTAACCTGGAAAAAAAAGAACAGGGCACAGATAACTGAAAGCAGAGTAGATAAACATTTTAATCTTAATCTTACTATTACTAATTAGAGACATCAACGCAGATATCACATTAATTGTTAATAGGCGTGCTAGGAAAAAAAAGATAAATGTTAGAAATTCTTATAATAATCTGAAACGTCTAGCTTTTAATTTAGTAGAATCAAACCATCGTAGTTGATAATAACAACTGGATTGATTGTACTTTATAGGTCTCTGTAGAGGGGTGTAATCATACTGGGGTAGTTGGGAAGTGGTGAGGCGAGCACTTGCTACCCTCATAGCATCTCCAACAGCTTCCTAATACCATTTCTCATCCCCATAAACCAGTCATGTTGGGGGAGATGAGCCAATTTTATTGCTACAACAACTCCCCAATAGCTCTTCCTTTTTTTTTGTGATCACCAATATCCCCTCTATCTCCCGTCAAATAAAGGGGTAGTTGCATCTACCCCAATACGTTAGGCCCACTCAACTGTCATCTTCTTCCCACCCATACCAAGGCTGGGCATCGGCATCGCGGTGTCTGCAGCCGGGGCTGGGCGCGACGGCGACCGCGGTCGGGTCTGGGCGTGGTGGGGGCCACGGGCAAAGCTGGGGTTGGGCACGTGGCAGTGTTCACGGCCAGAGCTGGGCGTGGACGTGTGGCGGTGTTCACGGCCGAGGCTGGGCACGGCGGGGGCCATGGCCGGAGTTGGGGGCGAGCAACGGATCTGAACTCTAGGCCACCGATCATGCCGGAGTTTGGTGCCGCACTGCCGCCCACGCCAGGGGGTCATGGTCGTCGTCGATCTGACTCTAGGAGAGAAGGGGCCATGCCATGGCCAAGTACCCCAGACCTCGTTGCCTCCTGAAAGACCTAATCAATAGCCTTTCCTTACAATCACAGCTCTATCATGTAGTGTACAGAATTACAAATTGACCAGCGACACCCATTCATTAGAAATCAAGTCATTGGTACCTCAGGAAGGTCCCAAAATGTTCTTCTCATTATTTTTGTTAGTTTGAGAATCACAATGACCATCTTGTATTGATAGAGCGATCCCTATCTTTTACCCATTGAGGGAATATACCTTTGACACAAAACAAATGGTTATGATAGCATAGATATGAATAGAAGAAACACAGAAAAAGCACCTATTCTCTTGAGATCTTCAAGTCGTGGAACTCAGGCAGAGGCGTGAACCAGAAGCATCACAGATAGAAGGGTTCATGCGAAGACGACGACTTCGGAAAGCGTGAAATCATTTTTGGATTAACGGAGGCAGTCAGGGCGCCTACATCCGGAAAGTGCGATTAACACTGGTGCTGAGCCAGAGGCAGATGCCCTACCTGCCTCCAAAAACACAAAACGCCCACCTGCGAAAACCTGCACAATAGTAGTGACGTGATCATGGCCTTATGATACAATGACACTAATGAAGGTCAATTTAAGTTGATTGAAGTAACAATGACTGCTCGTGAGTGGAGATAGGCAATAAGATGTGTTAGCAGTTGGTTGCCAATAAACATTGCATGGCAGTTTTTTTTTTTTTTTTTTTTTTGCAACTCTAATTCCTTTGAATTATGAACTATAAATGGATAGAAGCACTAGCCATAGGTGGATCAATCCAAACAGAAGAATTATGTTCCATCCTTCAATCTTGAGAAATCTTTCTTGTAATCACTTCAGGACAATAATTTATAAATTATTTCTTCTATAGCAATTTTCAGATATGTCACAAACAATCCAGCCTAGGTCATTTTACAATGATGGCTGCAACACTGCTTATATTGGAAGCAGCGCCACCATAACAATTTCTCTATCTGCAATTCAGAGAAATCACACTAGCATCATTCATATATATATGTTCAGATCCTACACATAAGAAAAGTGATAGGAAGATAAATAATAAATCCTAGTACTTATGGAGATCAGGCAGGCATGATAAGCATAGGGCATAAGAAATATGATAGTTCGTTAAAGTAAGTTCATTCATGCATGATAAGCACAGGGCTGCTTTAGGTAGACTTCTGTCGATCTGAATCTGCATGCATGCGCACCGCAATGTCGCTGCGTGCGCTCATGTGTGTGCTGTCATGCTTCCGCCGATATCTATCGCTTGGATTCAACTGTTGCTCATCAGCTCGATAGAACTCGAACCCTTCCTATTTAAGAACTCGTCAACATTGCTTTGCATGCCAATCTAATCTGGTAGTGGAGCAAGCAAAATTAAATTGAACATGCAGAAGCAAGAATTGAAGCGCAATAGGATTCAAACCTATGTCAGAAAACTGTGCGGCACGGTCCCAGGCACCATAACTCCTCGTGCGGGTCAATCTGCACGCGCGGGCGCCGGCGGCCGGCACCGCCTCGGCAACTTCATCCGTGTCCTGGGGACGGGATCAATAACATCTGAATCTGAACGAAGGAAAGAGACGCTAGCACGGGATGGGGATGGAGCCAGCCGGCAGCCGTCGGCGGCGCTGCAGCTGCCGGTGATGACCTGTCGCGCCCTTCCCGCCCAGTGCCACGTTCGTCTTATACGGAAGAACCTCCACGTTCTCCTCGTACCACTACTAAAAAAAAGTTTATAGCAGCACGATAATTTTTTTATAGGGGCGGCTGGTGATGAAGTCGCCCCTACAGTGAGTGTGCTCAGAACCCACGAGACCAGCCGCCCCTACAAATGGTATAGTATGGGTAATTTGGTGATACGAGCCGCCCCTACAAATGGTCGATTTATAGGGGCGGCTCACTCGCCAGCCACCTCCGGTGTTGTGATTTGTAGGGACGGCTCAATCACCAGCCGTCCTAACAAATGCACGTACAAAAGGCTGCAGCCCCCTTCTTTCTTCTCGGATCACTCACTCTTACCCGAGAGAAAAGGCTTGGGAGATCTTGGGCACCTCCCAAAAATTACTCTACTAAGGGGAAATGTTTTAGTCTCAAATCCTTTGGTGGAGAGGTTGTAGAAGGTAAGAAAATAATATTGCAACATTCACTCTATTACTACTAAAACAGCTGCAACACGCAGACATTTGAAACAGGCACTTATTACTACTGCAACATGTTTGGACTACTATTGGTACACTTAAAACAAGCACTTAACACTTTATGAAATAAAGAAATGACCAAAATAAAAGTCGAAGATCTTGACGAGTTATACAACTTTTATATTCATCACCTTTACAGCTGAAATCATTTAGTGGTTGAAAATCAAGTTTGAAGTTGTCATTTTTCTAAAATTCAAAATTTGAATTATCCAAAATTAGTGACAAAGATAGATGACCAGACTTTCAACACTTATTCATCATTGATCATCATGAACAGTTATGATTTTTCTTTTTAATCTCTGGATAAAATTTGTAGTCTTTCTCCCTCATACTAACTCCAAATGTAATGATTTTTTTCTAAAATTTTCTAAAATCATGCCCTATCAAGTTACTGTGTTGATTTGGTCATTCTTTTCGTTTAACAAAGTTTGAGCAATTCAATTTTTCAAATTTAAAAAAATTAGAAGTTCTAACAAGGTTTTGAAATACCAAATGATTTCAGCTGAAAAAATGATGAATACCAAAGTTGTATAACTTATTAAGATCTACAACTTTTATTTTGGTCATTTCTTCATCTGACAAAGTGATACTAAAAATTGTTCATAAATCAACATGTCTCTCGTATAGTTTATGAAACAATGAGTGATACGTGGATTTGTGAACAATGTTTACTAACACTTTGTTAAATGAAGAAATGACCAAAATAAAAATTAGAGATCTTGACGAGTTATACAATTTTTATATTCATCACCTTTACAGCTGAAATCATTTAGTGGTTGAAAATTAGGTTTGAAGTTGTCATTTTCTAAAATTCAAAATTTGAATTATCCAAAATTAGTGACAAAGATAGATGACCAGACTAAAATGATAGAGCATGATTTTAAAAATTTTTAGAAAAAAACCATCACATTTGGAGTTAGTATGAGGGAGAAAAACTAGTTACAAGTTTCAGACACTAATTAAAAAGAGAAATCACACTTGTTCATCATTGATTATCACGAACAGTTGTGATTTTTCTTTTTAATCTCTAGGTAAAATTTATAACTAGTCTTTCTCCCTTATACTAACTTCAAATGTGATGATTTTTTTTCTTAAAATTTTCTAAAATCATACCCTATCAAGTTACTGTGTTGATTTGGTCATTCTTTTCGTTTGACAAAGTTTGAACAATTAAAATTTTTAAATTTAAAAAAATGACAAGTTCTAACAAGGTTTTGAAACACCAAATGATTTCAGCTGAAAAAGTGATGAATACCAAAATTGTATAACTCATCGAGATCTAAAACTTTTATTTTGGTCATTTCTTTGTCTGACAAAGTGATAGTAAACATTGTTCGCAAATCAATGTGTCTCTCGTATAGTTTATGAAACGATAAGTGATATGTGGATTTGTGAAGAATATTTACTAACACTTTTGTTAAATGAAGAAATAATCAAAATAAAGGTTGTAGATATTGATGAGTTTAACAACTTTTATGTTCATGACTAAGGTTTCAAAATCTTGTTTGAAGTTATCATTTATTAAAATTCAAAATTTGAATTGTTTAAATTTAGTCAAATGAATATGACCAAAATAAAAGTTGTAGATAGTGATTTGTTCAACAACTTTTATATTCATGACTTTCTTATTTGAAATCATTTAAGGTTTTAAAATCTTGTTTCAAGTTATCATTTATTGAAATTCAAAATTTGAACTTTTCAAATTTTGTCAAATAAAAAGATGACCAAAATATAAGTTGTACATCTTGATGAGTTCTGCCACTTTGATGTTTACAATATTTTCATTTTAGATCATTTTTTATCTTAAAATTCAATTCGAAGTTCACAAATTCAAATTTAAAAAATTTTAAATATATTTTTTTATTTTACAAAATAAAATATATAAGCAAGTCATTTTTTATGTGTACGGAGAAAATATAGCAAATTATTTTTATTACATTTATACATTTATAAAAATATGCAGAAGTAATATTTAAAAATATGTGAAAATATTTGTAGGTAATTTGAATCAGAAACCGCCCCTACAAATGCATTCCTACAAATGCATTTGTAGGGGCGGCTGGTCTTTAGAGCCGCCCCTACAAATGACTCTAGGTATATATTCCAGAGCTCGCGCCTGGCCAAAATCTCACCAAGTCTTGGGCGTCTTCTTCCTAGCGGACGCCGTCAGACTGCCAAAATCTCCGTGGCCACCCTCGCCACCCCCGTCGCCGCCACCTTCTCCGTGGCCTACCACCGCCTTCCTCCCATAACCGCCTCTGTCCCCCAGGCCTCCTCCATGCCCCAAACGCCGCATTTCACTAGGCCGCCACGGCGGCTAGGGTTTGCAAGAGCTCACACGGCCAGCCGACCAGCCGTCGCTCGGTCTCAGACCTTGACCTCTGACCTCACCGGCCCATGCAGCGGTCTGACGACCTCGCCGGGGGCTAGGGTTTGTGCTCCCCCGGCCCGGTTGTGCGCTCTGGCTGCCATCCCCACCACCGCCGTGGATCCCTCTCTAACATAGAGCTCCGACCTCGCTAGCCCGCGCGCACGCTCGGACAACCTCGCGGGGGCTACGGTTTGTGCTCCCTGGACTGGCCGTGCGCTCTAGCTCCGCCACCGGTGCTCCCTCATCGACCTCTATCTCTGACGACGTCGCCGACCCGCATGCTCTGACCTCTCCCGGCGCTCCCTCGGTGACCTCGGCCTCCCCCGTTGCTCCCTCTCCGACCTTGAGCTTTGACTGCCGTGCATACCCCTTGGTATGCCCCCCAACCCTTCGCCTACATTTATCCCCTTCGCCTCAATTCCTGCAGTGATGGGTTACTGAGGATCAATCTTCATCATGCAACGAAGTCGATTTGGATTGGAGGGACGAGATGGAGCCATGCCATGGATTCGTATGCCCATAGGGTGCCGGGTGGCCCCTATAAAAGAACCCTAGACCCCCTATAGAATGGCATCCCAATTCACTGCATTGAGGATCCATTCAGAGAAGAGAAGAGCTCCCACAAACTTAGAGAATTAGCATAGCTTAGCTAAGTTAGATCAAGTAGAGACGGGCTACTGCTCGGATTTCGGATCTAGTCACCGGAGGCATGGTATAGCCCTTCTATCCATCACATTTATCTTATCAATGAATTTGCTCTACATCTATATTATGTTCTTAGTTATCATGCTCATAGTTTGCTTTGATTATATGCTTAGTATAGTCGGAGTTATCATTATAAATATGCATAGGATCACAGAGCGCTTGACTCAGTGTTCGAACAGGTTGAGTAGCTGAACCTTGTGTAAGTGTGGTATTTATACATTGTTTTGACTGTGGATGCCTCCTACATTTTGAAACGTGTGGTAGACTGTAGGGGTGACAGCCTTGTTGATTCTCTGCAGTCCACCTACCGTTTGTAGGCCTAGTAGGAACCGGTCATGATGGAGGAAGTATATTTTGCTATGCTTCTCCTTAGAGATGTCCCTTATGCATAGGTGTAAAGTTAATCTTTTGCTACTAAGTATATAAAATTATGGTATGCTTTGATTTGTAATGAAGAATGACATAGGAATTTATCTCACTTGTATTTAACTTAGACAAGCTATTGCTATCTTTTGGAGTCTCTGTGAATGTTATGCATATCATATACATATATATTTTGGACCCCTATTTAGAGTATGTGTTTAGTTACTTGATCAATCATAAGTATAAGTTTATCAATCTCTTTAGTGCCATCGTTCCTCCCTATGGTAAAATATAAATAACGATACCTAGAATACTCCCGGTGAAATGCTAGAATGGTACTCTGTGCGTTTGCAGAATTCTTATTTTCTTACTTGCACTCATAAATACCAACAACGTCAAGGAATGTTAGAGGAAATTTTTGAGTTAATTTAATATGTATACAAATTATTTTATATGAATATTGCTTTTGCATTTAGTTAACTACTTATTAGTAACATTTTGTATATGTGTGTTTATACTACCAATGGGTAGTACTAGTAGTATTGTTTATATAAAAGGGCTTAAAATTTTAGCTTCGTTCTAGGTAAAAAAAAAACTCAGGACCGGCCCTGTACACCCATAGTTGCGTTGTGTAAGCTGTTCTTTCGGCACTCTTTCTTCTTAATGAAATATACATGAAATCGTGTCTAAAAAAATAGCAGCAAAAATGTTCATACATACTTGATTCCAAACTAGAGATGCAATTCTTACAGGGCAACTTCACAAAAACCGACAGAAGGTCAAAGTGTCAAATCGAACCTGGAGACGTTAGTATCTGGAGAATTTAGCCTATGTTCTTTTCCTCCTTTTCTTTTTGAGCTTGCAAGCTCCTTTTGCTGCACAACTTGTGCACCTGTACTCTTTATTTTCATATTTGTTCTCTGCTTTTTTATAATTAATAGAATAAAAAAATAGGTGGGCGAATTCCCCCACTGAGCCTTTAAAAAAAACAAAAAATCGAAAGACTCGAGTAGCATAACACCCTTATTCAGACATGCACGCTTACACAATACTACCTCCGGTTCTCTAAAGCAAGTCGTTTTGGACATCGACATGGTCTTTAAGAAACAACTTTGACTGTAACTTTTTGCTATAAAATATTTATAAAATATAGTCAATATATACTTTTATGAAACTACATTTCGAGATGAATCTACTTACATCACTTTCATATTTTCAAACTCAACCCAAAAGAAGTTATTTGTAGTCAAAGTTTAAAATGTTTGACTTAAGACAACCTTAAAACGACTTGCTTTAGAGAACCGGAGAGAGTACTGGACAACGTTGGTTATATTGAGGGTCTTTATCAACCAGGCACCTGCCCTCGTTTGAGAAGCAGAGCAAAACATTCTGCGACTCCCAGCATCAGCATGATAATAATTTTTTTTCACGAATATGCACATTACACGTATTTCATTAAGAGGGTAGAAAGTTTTACAAGGAGTTTCCAAGGTCGAGCGAGGTGCCCATCCTTATACACCCCTACACACAGAGAGAGGAGATACACAGTTCGTTAGTATTACACTAGGCTCCAGTCACTTCCGTCCTCAACGTCAGTTAACCTGGAAAAAAAAGAACAGGGCACAGATAACTGAAAGCAGAGTAGATAAACATTTTAATCTTAATCTTACTATTACTAATTAGAGGCATCAACGGAGATATCACGTTAATGGAGATATCACGTTAATTGTTAACAGGCGTGCTAGGAAAATAAGACAAATGTTAGAAATTCTTATAATAATCTAAAACGTCTAGCTTTTAATTTAGTAGAATCAAACCATCGTAGCTGATAATAACAACTGGATTGATTGTACTTTATAGGTCTCTGTAGACGGGAGTAATCAAACTGGGGTAGTTGGGAAGTGGTGAGGCGAGCACTTGCTACCATCATAGCATCTCCAACAGCTTCCAAATACCACTTCTCATCCCCACAAACCAGTCATGTTGGGGGAGATGAGCCAATTTTATTGCTGCAACAGCTCCCCAATAGCTCTCCCTTTTTTTTGTGTGATCACCAATATCCCCTCTATCTACCGTCAAATAAAGGGGTAGTTGCATCTACCCCAATACGTTGGGCCCACCTCAACTGTCATCTTCTTCCCACCCATACCAAGGCTGGGCATCGGCATCGCGGTGTCCGTAGCCGGGGCTGGGCGCGACGGCGACCGCGGTCGGGTCTGGGCGTGGTGGGGGCCACGGCCAAAGCTAGGGGTGGGCACGTGGCAGTGTTCGCGGCCGGAGCTGGGCGCGGACGCGTGGCGGTGTTCACGGCGGAGGCTGGGTGCGGCGGGGGCCATGGCTGGAGTTGGGGGCGAGCAACGTATCTGAACTCTATTCCACCGATCATACCGGAGTTTGGTGCTGCACTGCCGCCCACGCCAGGGGGTCATGGTCGTCGTCGATCTGACTCTAGGAGAGAAGGGCCATGCCATGGCCAAGTACCCCAGACCTCGTTGCCTCCTCGCCTTTGCCCCTACCTGCATCCGAGTACCCTGCTTGAATCTCGGCAGTGTTGGAGAGAAGTGACAACAGGGCAAAAGATGCCCGCTGGAGAGAGAAAAAATAGTAATATGACATGTGGGACCCATACTTTGGAGGAGATTATTGGTGATTTGTTGGAATATCTCCCCAAACAGTCTAAAGAAACAGTATTAGTGATCAGCAATACTATCCTATTGAGGATGAAGTATTGGTGAGCTGTTGGAGATGCTCTCATAGCTAATAATTACAATTGGATCTATCATAATTTATTGGTCTCTGCAGAGAGTAAGCAGAGAGGGGTTGTTGGAAAGTAGGTGAGCGAGCACCTTACCTAAAAACTGTAAACTAAACGTCAGTCTATCTTTTGCCTGCTTATTGGCATCGATATTAGTCTATTATATACAAAAGTAGTAGTATATTTTGTATCCCTAAAGTTAGTGCGCATGTGACACTGAAAACCATTAACACATACCCGCTTCATATTTATCATCTTCACACTTATTTTAGGTGGCCTGATAGAAAATAACATGACATCAGTGGACTGAAACTAGAATTTTCCATTATATAAGTAAATAGTGAAAACACAATGTGCCAAGATAATATATTTGATATCTTCCTGCTTATTGGCATCGACTATGGTTAATGAGGTGTGTTGCTTTATCATATCTTATTTTACTATATATTACTAATTGGAGGCCCCAACGGAGCCTCCACGTTGATTCTCACCAAACGTGCTAGAAAAAGAAGATAAATCATAGAAATTCTCACAATAATTAGAAACATCTAGCCATCAATTTGATCACGGTTAATTTTAATAGCCATCAGATATATTCAGTTTGTCTACAAAATTACCCACCTGCCATTATAAAAATAACTCACGTTCATTTTAATAGCCATTAGATCTATTCAATTTTTCTACAAAATTACGCACCTGCCATTATCAAAATCACGCATAATAGTAGATCTAATTGAAAAGGAAAACATAAATTATATTGTTATCCCATCTATCTCACGTGGTATTAGCCAAGGCCTTGCTGTCGTAGCCGCCGTCCATAGTCACGCAGATTCAGGCCGTGTTTAAATCCAGGGTGTAAAATTTTGGGGTGTCACATCGGGTGTTACATGGGGGTGTCGTATGGGGTGTTCGGATACTAATAAAAAAACAAATTACAGAATCCGTCAGTAAACCACGAAACAAATTTATTAAGCCTAATTAATCCGTTATTAGCACATGTGTTACTGTAGCATCACATTGTCAAATCATGGACTACTTAGGCTTAAAAGATACGTCTCGTAAAGTAGTCGCAATCTGTGCAATTAGTTATTTTTTAGTCTATATTTAATACTCCATGCATGAGTCCAAACATTCGATGGAATATGGTGTAAACTTTTGGGGAGAAATTAAACAAGGCCTCAGTCAATTAGGGATCGACCTTCCAATCCTGCACTAATGCTACGCCAGGCTTCCCTTCCAGTCACGTTGATCTTTCTTGGGCTTCCCTCCCAGTCATGCCTTGCTGTTTTTTGGCAGCCCCTGTGATCGATCGCCTAGGTGAGCTCTTTGGAGTAGTAGTTGTTCTTTCGATTGCCAAATCAATCTCCAATCTGATCGAGTTTGGACGTAAAGGTTTTCATATATAAACCAGTGACCGAGGCAGAATATATAGCAAGCCGGTTGTTATGTTCTGAACAAGCTGGTGCTGGACATCCCGCAAATAAACCTAGCATCCTTCGTCAAAGCATGGATGGAGGCATGGAGCTACAGGCATGCTCCTCTTGCTGCACGTGCGGGCTTACGGCGACATCTCTGTCTACATTGTTGGCATGTCACTGCTGAGCTGCAGGTATGCTACTCTTGCTCACTCATACTGCCATGCATCCGTGCCAATCTCTACTATGCAGTTTTGGTCATACGCATATGCAAATTCAAGTAAAAAAACAAATATGTCCCATGTTTTTATATAAATCATCCCATGTTTATTATTAATTACTAAGATTGAAGGAGGGAAATTGATGATAATACGAGACGACCTATCTGAAAAGACCTATGTGAAAAAGGTGCATCAGAAGGAAGAGGAAAGAACGCTAATCTTGATATATTCCTATATTTTGTTAATTACTCCCTCTGTCCCAGAAAAAGAATCATTCTCGCTTCCCAAAAAGACAGCAACTTTTAACTTTGACCAAATATATTTAACAAAATATTAATATTTATGGTACATAATTAGTAGCATTAGGTAGATTGTTGAATATACTTTCATAATAAACTTATTTTTAGATATAAATGTTGCTAGTATTTTCTACAAACCAAGTCAAAGTTGAGAAAGTTTGACCAGCACGATTACCATAGCGACTCTATTTTTGAGACGAAAGGAGTAGACATTTCTATAATTGTTAAACTAAAAGCAAGCATGATTATATGTTCACCATGTCGACCATGTAAACATTTACGCATTAGGATAAATATTTATTTTAATAGTTTATCAAGTGTGTAAAAACTATTTATAAAAAAGGTGTACGAAATGTTCCCTTAATAAACAATGTAGCAAAGACACTGATAATTAACTTTAAGTTATATTATATTAACACTCTATGACATATAATAAATTCCACAGGTTGTTCTAAATAGCTTTATAAATTTTGGCGAAAATATAATGTCTTATCAATATAGGTAATTTAGTTTTAAGCACTCTATATTTTATAAAACAATGCTACTACAGATAAAATTATGTGATAGTGCCACAGTGCAAGGTGAAACAACTATTTATACAATGAGAACCGAGAGAGTAACCTAGGACCTATAATCTTTCTCAATTAAATAAAAGATGAAAATTGTGAATAAACTATGAAATAAGCACTAGAAATTCAACTTAACATGAGGATAAAAAGAAAGACTAAAAGTTGAATTTAAAGTATAGATTCATCATGGCACACAAAGGTATGGAATAATAACACATATAACAAAATCTTAGGTTTCCACCAAATTAGTATCACGCTATGAAATAAAAACAAATCATGTAAATTGTAAATAGACGTCTCCGATGGAGACTCCATGTTAATCCTTATGGACCCCCACTAGAAAAAATATAATGTCTAGAAATTCTCACAAAAATTAGAAGCATTCAGTCTCCAATTGTGTAGACTATAATCAACATCGATAATAATAATAACAATAGGATCTTGCTATTTTCTAAATAATTACCCACCTCTATGAATGTTTATTTAAATTACCACTTATGCTATTAGATACATAATATATGCGACCCCTTAAATTTTACATCTAAATTACCACTTCGGACATTATTAAATCTACATCAAACTTATCGATATATTGTATTGCAAAAAAATGGCAATATATTAAAATTTGAATAAAGTACATGCACATTATATACTTGTGCATACGTGATACATAAATATATATGTTATGTTTTAGCAATCATGTAAAAGACTTCCTACACTAATGATACTGACAGATTATTTAAAATTATTAATAACCATGACATATAATGTATAAATTATTACTTACATAATTTATACACTTCAACTAAAACATTTCACATATCTTTATTAATAGTATAATCATTACTGCATAAGTAACTCTTTGGCAATAAAATTCAAATGTCTTGACAAGGTGGGGACGATATTGTAGAGTACACGTGGCTATATCTTCCTGTTCTTTGAGATTTCTTAAGTGCAAAAAGTCATTATAAGGCTTAAACATTAATATCCTCTTGAGTTTAGCACAACTACCCATCCTAGATCTCTTGCCAAGCTCTAAACTGATCTTAAGCAATGTGGTGTAGGTTTGAAGTGACCATTTAGGCCATCATTGTACTTAAGTGTGCAATCGGTGTGTCTATCGTGTTAGAAAATGAACAAAGAGAAGTACAATTTAATGCAAGTACTTTTAAACATCTAGAGACATTAGACAATAAACTAATATCTCTTATAAGATTGTAGCCCGTGGGAGAGCATGCGTCGATGGACTAGTCCCAAACTAACCTAGAAGTACAGTGGATGTAGTTTGTGGGATTTTGGATTAAAAAGCAGATATGAATCAACCGATGGGCACAGTGGAATATGTATGTACCTCAGCCTATACATTCACCAATATTTTTCCCATGCAACATTGCCAGCTCAGATATACTCCCTCGCTCCGTCTTAAAAAAATTATAAATCTCCTCATAAGGAGTCAAACAGTATCAAGTTTGACAAGATTTAATGAAAATAGTATGCATATTTGTATTTTCAAATAGGTTTGTTATGAAAGTATATTTGATTATTAATTTAGTGATAATTAATATGCATGACAAATATTAGTATTTTTGTATATAATTGGTTAAACTTGAAATTGTTTAATTTTTCTTGAAAAATGAGTATTGCATTATTTTTAGGATAGAGCCAGCTTGCTGTGCCGGCCCAACCTTTCATAAAAAGAGCAACAGGCCAATATTGTATACCTCGCGCTCTGTTCCACCGATGGGTGGCGGCCGGCCGGAGACTTGACTCTGTGGCCACGCCAGTCATGGTCTCCTCCACTGCAGGGCTGCGGGCTTTATTGGTCGACTAAATTTGCCTCGTGCTGAGCAGCAAGGCCGTGGTAGTCTGGTGGATGGCTTTTCTTTTGGACATGCATGCCGTAACTCTGCGGTGGACCAAGCAACAATGGAGGTCAGTCCGTCCGTGGTTGGTGGAGATCATTCAAACTACTCGTAGCCGATGATGAAGCCATTCTTTACCTGTGTAATTATGTGTTGGTGATGGCAGGAGGATTTGATGAAAAATAAATTAGTCCATCATCTTCTCACTGCTCACTTCATCACCTCATTGCCCACAAACTAATGATTAGTATGCGTATGAGAAATGGAGACATTTGAGTGTTTGACCAAATTTGAGAAATAAACTCACGACACACTACCTCATCTAGAAGGCATTTATGCCTAACACTCTATGGATGTTAGCCAAATGAAGACAGCTTTTCTGTTTGTTTTTTCTATGAAAATAAAACATGCTGCCAATGACAGGTACCTTAGCCATGTGGAGCCATTTAATTAACCTTAAAAATAGAGAATGTCCATGTGCTAGAGTCAAGAGAAAGAAGAAAGTACAGCTGGATATTCCATCGACGACCCCCCAGACTCAGTCCTTCGTTTGTGCTTCTTTCAAATTTTGAAAGCAGTCAAAATATAGGAAAGAGAGTGACACATACCGATGTACACGGCAACCGCAGCCAGTTCCTAATTCCCACGAAAATTTAAGAGTGGAGACAACTAGACTAGATAAACTTTTAACTAATTCGATGTGAGCCAGCAAGAAACAAAGCATGGAACAGCCTCCTAGAGCCAACGGCATTCTAGGAGCTGAACAGAGGGGAACAAGCAGGGGCCTCCATTGAAAGTAGTGAGCACTTGCTGGTTACTGCCTAAAAAACAGTAAACTAAGACGCCAGCCTAGCTTTTGCCTGCTTATTGGCATCGACTTTAGTTAACTATATTGAACTAGTAGTAGATTTAGTATTCCTTAGGTTAGTGCACATGTGAGCCTTTTTCCTAGAGATTCCACGAGCTGTCAGAGCGCATGTGGTACTCAACTACGCATACTACGAATTACGCTGGACCTTGTCAGCTTCACATTAATTTTAGGTTGCGTGAAGAAAAATAACCATAATGGGGACAACATGATGCGGCGAGATAATATATTGGCATTGGAGCAGTGCAGTTGTTAGCGTTGAGTAAGGACCATCACATGCAGGGGAAACGTGCATAAGTGACGGCTCAGCCCAATTTTGACACAAGCGTGAGAGTTGGCAGGCACACACCCAAGTGTTCACACCATGTCCTGTCCCATGTGTCCTAGTAGAAAGATATCGAATACGGCATATTTTCCGAACCAGCCTCGAAGTACCGTGGATGTAGTTTGTGGGATTTTGGGTTCGAAAACAGATGAATCAACCAATCGGTACACGACATGGAATATGTATGTAGCTCAGCCTACACATGCACCAATATTTTTCCCATGCAACATAAGGAGTCAAATAATATCAAGTTTGACTAGATTTATAGAAAATAGTATTGATATTTGTATTTTCAGATAGGTTTATTATCAAAGTATGTTTCATGATTAATCTAGTGATAATTAATATGCATGATAAATATTAGTATTTTTGTATATATTTGGTTAAACTTGGAATTTTTTTATTTTTTCTTGAAAAATGAGTATATTGTGTTATTGTTAGGATAGAGCGAGAGCTTGCGATGGCAGTGCGGTGGCGGCTCAACCTTTGGTAGAAAGAGCAACTACTATAGGGCTGCAGGCTTTATTGGTCGGCTCCACTTGCCTCGTGCTGAGGAGCGAGGCCGTGGTGGTCTGGTGGATGGCTTTTCTTTTGGACACGCATGCAGTAACTCTACGGTGGACCAAGCAACAATGGAAGTCAGTCCGTCCATGGTTGGTGGAGATCATTCAAACTACTGGTAGCTGATGATCAAGCCATTCTTTACTTGTGTAATTGTGTGTTGGCGATGGCATGAGGATTTGATGAAAAACGCATTCAAGAAAGCTTATTTGTTCCGTTCCCCCAATTTGGTCAGATGGGAACCTATCACAATCAGGAATAAAAGACAACCTTAACATTAAATAAAACTTGGCCTAGAAAAAATTGTGATGATGGGAGTACGTCATCGATGTGCTCAAGTAGCCTGACATATGTACATACACGTGGTACACGTAGGCCAAAAATCTGACTCTGCACATCTTCAGAAATGAAATGAATTAACCTCCACGATGCATTGTGAATTCCCTTGCAAAGAAATTGAGTTCGATTCGCGGCGGATCGGCACACACGCAGCTGCAAGGACACAAGATATAATCCGTCCGTACGTGGTTGGTGGAGATCATTCAAACTACTCGTAGCCGATGATGAAGCCATTCTTTTTTACTTGTGTAATTGTGCGTTGGTGATGGCATGAGGATTCGATGGAAAACGCATGCTAGAAAGCTTATTTGTTTCCGTTCCCCATTTCCGTCAGATGAGAACCGATCACAATCAGGAATAAAAGACAACCTTAACATTAAATAAAACTTGGCCTAGAAAAATTTGTGATGATGGGAGTCATCGATGTGCTCATGTCGCCTGACATATGTACATACACGTGGTACACGTAGGCCAAAAATCTGACTGCACATCTTCAGAAATGAAATGAATTAACCTCCTCGAACACACCTGGCCCTGTAGAAATAATGCTTAAACAATGTGTTAACTAACTAATTGGATCACCAGCGAGACTACAGGAATTTGGCCAACCATGTATACCAATTAACTAGCCAAATTACACTACCAACAGTATGTAGCTCAGCCTATAAATTCACCTATATTTTTCGCATGCAACATTGCCAGCTCAGATATACTGCCTCCGTCTTAAAAAAAATTAAATCTCCTCTTGAGTCAAACAATATCAAGTTTGACTAGGTTTATAGCAAATAGTATATGGATATTTGTATTTCAAACAGGTTTGTTATGAAAGTATATTTCATGATTAATTCAGTGATATTTAATATGCATGATAAACATTAGTATTTTTATATATATTTGGTTAAACATGGAATTCTTTATTTTTTCTTGAAAACCGTGTTATGCATTCTTTTTAGTATAGAGAGAGCTTGCGATGCCAGTGCGGCGGCGTCCTGACCTTTTGTAAAAAGAGCAACAGACCAATATGTATACCTCCAATGGGCAGAGGTGCTGGTGCACTCGTATAATTAGTACCTCGCATCATAGTTTAAAATAGCGTGTTATTGAAAATAGCGGCAACTTTTTTTTTAGCAGGTATGAAGCTATAGCGCCGCTATGCAAGATAGCGTTTTTATAAAATAAGCATGAAAAATACCAGTAATTGATGCAAAAAACATGTCAAATATGAAATTCGATGAACACATATATGTTTCTAAGGCTACACAAGTATAGGTAGCATTACCAATATGACATTACAATAATTGTTCAAAATACCGAATTAGTAGCAAACTAGTCAATCAACCCGTGCACTTGCACGGGCTAATGATATATAAATTTATGTTCCTTTATTTTTCTATAAAGGAAATAGATTCCTTACTTAATAGTGCATGAACAAATAAAGTTTCCACGTCAATTTGGGTATAGACTACAATTTAGAATGTTGTGATCACATATGGAAACTATATTAAATGAGCCCCTTAATTAGTAAAACCTTATGCTCCCTCTAGCTCTAGTACCTTAAGTACATTTTTAATTAGGAAAAATGATAAGTACACACTTCGTAGTGCTCACAAACTATATGATTAGGTTGATATATCTTATAATGAAAATGTATCATAATCATAAGAAAGACATGCAAATTATTATTAGCATTCTACAAACCATATACTAATCAAGATATATATAGATCTAAATGGAAAGCTATAAATTTTGACTCACATTTCGGTGAGTTTGCTCAAGCATAAACGTCCAATAGCAGTACAAACATAGTTAACCACACCTGAGTTGACCAGTTCTTTTTGTTCTAGTACTAGAATCGCGCAATCGAAATGTGCGTCATATGCATGTATTAGTTCTGGACTTGTTTTGATATTTTTTCCTTATTAAACAGTAATTATGAAACACATTGTTACTATTTTTTTCCAAAAAAAATCATCTAGTGGCCATGTATCGGGCCCCCTAAATCTGGGGTCCACTGTGCATATATATCAGTCCCTGGAATACGCATAACTCAACAAGATTATATAAAAAACCCATACTTTTATTGCTAATGGAGAAGACGTGTTATATGGTTTGGGTTTATATAGCTTGGGCCACTGGCCTTGTATCCTATATTAGAGTTGGAAGACGGCGGTCCTATGTCAGCGTGGCTCCATTTACTACAGGCAACTTGGAGTGGGGACACAACTTTAGCCTTATTCCTCTAGCGTAATCCTATATTGTAACGTCGTAATCCTAGTGTAGCTCTCTCGTACGGCTCTAGCTTCGGGTATATTCCTAGTGTCCTATCCTAGCATAGTTTCAGTAGTTCCATCCGGGCATAACCTCTTGTAGCTTAACTCCTAAAAATGTAGATGGAGGAGGTTGAGTACATAAAGTACTCAACAAGCCCTAATTTGGGTGGGGGTGGAGTGGAAGGGAAGGCTATAGGTGAAGGTGGATTTATAGTGGTTGGAGTAGTTGAGGTGGATAGGTAAGGTAGTAAGGTGGAGTAGTTATAATTTTAGGTTGGACCTATCAGAGTATTATCATTGTCACCAGTTCTCATTGTTCATCATAATTACCAAATTTGTAAAATACATCTTACCAGATAGTTGTAGTAATCTAATCATAGTATCACATCCTGGCATTTGCCCATTTCAAGGATGTGGCTATTCGAATAGATTTAGTTAACTATGTAGAGGTGTACAAATTTCTCCACACGATAGACACAGTCCGACACCATCGTCATGACTTAGATAGGTCTAACGAGATCCCGTACCCGCTCAGAAGCTAACCTAGACTTCTATATAATCTCTACTACGGCTTCTCAGGGGTTGGAAACACAAACCCGAGTGTTCACGCCATGTCCCGTCCAGTGTGTCCTAGTAGAAAGATATCGAATACGGCATATTTTTCGAACCAGCCTCGAAGTACCATGGATGTAGTTTGTGGGATTTTGGGTTCAAAAACAGATGAATCAACCAATCGGTATAGAACATGGAATATGTATGTAGCTCAGCCTACACATGCACCAATATTTTTCCCATGCAACATAAGGAGTCAAATAATATCAAGTTTGACTAGATTTATAGAAAATAGTATTGATATTTGTATTTTCGGATAGGTTTATTATCAAAGTATGTTTCATGATTAATCTAGTGATAATTAATATGCATGATAAATATTAGTATTTTTGTATATATTTGGTTAAACTTGGATTTTTTTTTTTTTTTTTGAAAAGTGAGTATATTGTCTCCTCCACTGCAGGGCTGCGGACTTTATTGGTCGGCTCCATTTGCCTCGTGCTGAGGAGCGAGGCCGTGGTGGTCTGGTGGATGGCTTTTCTTTTGGACACGCACTGCGGTGGACCAAGCAACCATGGAGGTCAGTCCGTCCATGGTTGGTGGAAATCATTCAAACTACTGGTAGCTGATGATCAAGCCATTCTTTTTTACTTTATTAATTGTGCGTTGGTGATGGCATGAGGATTCGATGGAAAACGCATGCAAGAAAGCTTATTTGTTTCCGTTCCCCCAATTTCGTCAGATGAGAACCGATCACAATCAGGAATAAAAAGACAACCTTAACATTAAATAAAACTTGGCCTAGAAAAATTTGTGATGATGGGAGTCATCGATGTGCTCAAGTAGCCTGACAGTCGTAGAACAGTGGAACATTGCATGGGCATATGTACATACACGTGGTACACGTAGGCCAAAAATCTGACTCTTCACATCTTCAGAAATGAAATGAATTAACCTCCTCGATGCACTGTGAATTCCCTTGCAAAGAAATCGAGTTCGATTCACGGCGGATCGGCACACACGCAGCTGCAAGGCCACAACAAGATATAATCCTCCGTGATGTGTTGAGCTTGGCATCATCACGCGTCGCCCAGAACTGACTACAATGACAAACAGTAGCACTTGCAACACCTCTCTGCAGTTTGCCTGCCGTCAGCAGAGTTGGTAGTGTGGAAAACGCCTACTACCATGACACATATGTTCCATTTGGTAGAAAACGCCTCACCAGGGTCAAAACAAAGACGTTTCTTGATTTAATTCTTCAATCCAATCTTTAGATGGTTCTTTGGTCTCTCCGCCAAAGAAAAAGTTTTACCATCTGTTTAAATGAAACATATCCACAGAGCATTCCTCAAAACAAAATGAACCTCGTTTCTTTTCTTATTTTCCCGGGCCCTTCACAGGGCTGGCGACGATTGAACAAAAAAAAAATCCAGCTTAGCAACAGTTTTTTTTTTAAAAAAAAGAATAGTGCAAAGTATACCTGCTCTCCTGCATTTCACGTAGCAGCAAAAGTACAGCCCGGGGCTCCAAACAACGTATGTAATGTTTGGCACAACTTAAAAGAAAAAACAAGACTAAAAAACACCAGCAGTATACATCACGACCTTATTCAGATACATACGCAAACAAAACACTGGTTATTCAGATACATGCGCCACTTGATCAGGAGACACCAAAACGGATCTTCTCCTTCCTCGATAAGCAGAGCACCAAATTCTTCAACTTCTTGCATCAGCTTGACACGAGACACGCGTCCGTGCTATCAAGCCCAGCGTAATAAGGTACCTGATGGATATCAATGAGACAAATTCTAGACTCTAGTCGTCTCTTCCGCCCTCAATGCCAGATTACCTATAAATAATTGAAAACGGGCATGGATAATTAAAAGCAGAGAAGATAAACATCTAACCAAATTAGAAAATTCAGACAAGGGTCATAGCTTACATATATCTTCATAGCCATCTCATTCGGCATGTCTGTACGTTCACTATATCCAAGTGTAGACATCCATGTCTTCTCCGTGCAGCCGTTGGTGATGCTCTTGGAGTCCAGGCAGCCACTGTGATGAGGCACCTTCCATATCCTCTGTCAGAAACAGCTGATGCAAGTTGTCCAACCTCTCAACACACCTCAAGTTGGGAGACATCTGAACACGTAGGTCTCTCACTTGGGGAAGATTGGAGACCCTCTGTAGGCCTTCGCAATCTGATATTGAAAGGACCTCTGAGAGGAAACAGATGTCCTCCACCACCTCAAGGCTGTGCACTTGTCTTAAAAGGAGCTTCTTCAAGCTGGTGGCCTGTCCAAACTGCCGTGGGAGAGCTCTCAGCTTGGGGCAGCGGACAAGTTCCAACTTCTTCAATCGTGGCAGCAGCTGCATCCTTGGAGGTGGAGCGTCCCCCTTTTGATTTGCAGCAGCCTTATCCTCTGCTCCTTCCGTGAATGCTGTTGTTGCTTCTTGTTTTTCTTCAGCAACAAAGGACCACTCCTCCCAGTTGGGCATATCCCTGATGACCAATGTTTCAAGCTTGGGGAAAGCTACTGCCTCTGTAGATCTGAGATTACCCATCTCAGAGCCAACAAATTCGGGTCCAATCATGGTGACTGCTGTGGTTCCTTTGATTTTCAGATATTTCAAGTTGGGGAGCTGACCGATTGGTGGAACATGAACACATGATTTGCAATCTATGAGGCTCAAGTATGTCAGTGAAGGCAAATGGTCAGCACTACCTAGCCAGACGGGAAACCTCCGACCAAAGAAATTCACAAGACAGAGATCCTCCAGGTTGTGTGCAGGGATTAGCAAATCAAAGGTTTCCTCAATATTGATTACAGCTTTTTCAGAATATGGCTCACCTATGTGTTCAGTGCAACGTAGCACTAATTCTCTGAGATGTTTTTTGTTTGCTAGCAGTGAATCTTTACTAGGAGGAACTGCTCTTTCCAGTTTGATCATATCAAGCCTCCTCAACTGCCAAAGGGGATCCAATTCTTCTATATTCCATCCATCTTGCATTACAGAATTGTTATAAGAGCCGTCACCAACATGAAAGCCTCGTAAATCGTTGAGAGAAATTAATCTGCCAATACCTTTTGGAACCTCATTTATTTGTGAGCTCCCTAGGCCAAGTCGCCTTAAGTTGCATAGCTGAGTTATTCCTGAAGGAAGACTATGCAAAGAATCACACCTCTGCAAATTCAATATCTGAAGGTTTATGAGACAACAGATGGACTCTGGAAGAGAAGATATGTCAGTCCCATCAAGGTCTAGTAACCGTAGGTGGATCAAACGTCCAATGCAAGGTGGAACAGCTTGTATCTGTGAACCTGTCAAATCCAAAACTCGAATGCATGGTAATCTTTCAAATATTGTATCATCAACTCTCAAAGACTTTGTATAAGATGTTATCCAAGTTCTCACTTTACATTTCCCCTTATCTGTTCTAGGTAACACAACCATATCATTCATAGTGACTGCTGAAATACGGCGGAATTTACTCATAACAGTAACCCCTGCTGAATCTGGATCACCAACAAAAAGTTCTTCTCTGGATAAATGACAAGCAAGCTGCCTTAGTAGATCATGCATTCTACATTGAGTAAGATCAACAGAATAGTAATAATATGGTTGGAGGAGATTTCGATAGATCAGCTCATAGTAGTATTCTTCTGCTATATCTTCAAGGACTCGGTCATCTTGCTCATCTATAAAGCCTTCAGCGACCCACATCCTTACAATATCATCACGGTGGATTACCGAATCTTCAGGGAAAATAGCACAATAGATAAAACATTGCTTCAAATGGTGTGGCAGCTCTTCGTAACTTAGATATATAGGACTTGTTATTTCACTAGGAAGACTACACATGGACCAAGCATCTTTTACCAAAATCTTCTTCCACTCATTCTCAGTTTGATCTTTGGTTGCCAAAACTCTAGCAATGACTTTAATTGCAAGGGGAAGACCACCACATCTACGAACAATTTCGATCCCTAAGTCATGTAGATTTTGTACTTCTTTTTCTTCTTTGATGCCCATGCTCTTCCATAGTAACTCCCATCCTATATCCAGTGACATTAAATCAACTCGATGTGTATAGTCCATTCCTGTTTCTACAGCAACAGTGTCAAATCGAGTTGTCAATAAAACTACTACTGAGGATGCAACATGTAGTGGGATTCTCAGTAGATTTGTCCATATGTCTGACTGCCACACGTCATCCAGCACAAGAAAAAAACTCTTATCCTTAATGGACAGTTCTAGCTTGCTTTGGAGCTCATCGGTTAATTCATCTGGCATGTATTGTACTTTAATTTTTCGTAGAATCTCCTTTAAAATAGCTATTTCAGAGAAATCTTGGGAAACACAAACCCATGCTTGTTTGTTGAAGCTCCCTTTTAGTTTTTGGTCATTGTATATTTTTTGTGCTAGTGTTGTCTTACCAACTCCTCCTGTTCCAACGATAGCAAGCTTATAAGACCTTTTTTCCTTATGTGCAAGCACCAAATCTACTACTTTTCTGCAAGCACGTAAGACCTCCTTACCAACAAGGTTTGGCTCAACAAGGCTGGAACTTCTTCTCTGTTTTGGTACAGAAACTGTTACAGTTGATTGTGTACTCTTGAGTGAAGTAAATACTTGATCCTTTGAAATATTATCAATTCTTTTGTTTAAGTTTTTAATCTTAACTGCAATCTCATGACGTGTCTGGATATTAAAAAAGCAAGAGTAAAGAGAAAGGCCACTGCATGTATTTGAACTGCTTGATACTAATGAAGAATGGTCTGGCAATAGCTTGCTTCCTTTGGATTTGGCCAAGTCAATGATATCATCAGCATCATACATAGCATCTCTTAGCTGACCAAGCCAATTGTTAACAGCAGATTCTTTTATGCTCCTTTTCTCTGCATCATTAAGAAAGTACCATATTTGCTCCATTCTTCTCTTCAGCTCTATGAGCTCTTCTTTAACACCTAAAATTAGTATGGCCTCCTCTGTAACAATATCTTGCAACTTCTTTGCGCATGATCCGACAAAAGATTCAAGTATGGTTGCCATCAGACCAAGATGGTTAGGGAGATCCACATAACGAGTTGGAGGCTGGGCAATGAATGAGAAGACATGTTAACTTGGTCTCCAAATGTGATAACATTCATTAAATTTAACATATACCACTACTGATTTGTAGGGCAATGCTACGGTACTCGCATTACCTAATAGGAGGTAATAGCTCAAATCAGTCTGAACCGTTGATTTTTTATTATTTAATAAAATAAATAAATATAACAAAAAAGATTTTTCAAATCCTGTAATCACGGGAGTACAAGAAGCAAGCGGTCATTCATTTCTTAGTTCGTGTGCACGTTACATGTTATTATATGCGTATACATATTATACATGCATAATATGCCTAAGCTTAACTCGCATATACATCTTAACGCTAGCTAACACAATACACAGGAGATGTATGTTACATGCGTATACATGTTATACATGCATCATACACCTAATCTTAACATGCATATACATCTTACATACATTTAAATATGCAAGTTAACACAGGAGGGACATGTTGCATCAAAAAATCATGAGCTAACATGACGACGGTACCTAACACTGAGCGTTAGATGCATCATCAAAAGACTAACATGCTAATTAAAATAGATCAATCCAAAGTTCCAAAATAAAAAGATTTACCATATCTAATAGATTACACATGCATCAATTAGATGTATAAAAAAGATTTTTATATATCTAAAAATTACCTTATTTATCCTATTTTACAAAATAAAAAATTAAAATAAATATATATTTTACATATTACTTCCTAGTAGTCATTTGGGAGTGTCAGAGCAAAGCCCTTGTACAATAGGTTTTATATGAGTATAGTGAACTCACATCCAGAATTTCCGTGCACCTTGTTATTAAGTTATATAGCAATAAACATCATTTCTCTACCGCCAATAAATCATGCATAATGCCATTCCATATGGATTAGAAACTAATAATACACTAGGTACATGACGGTGGTGGTTGACATGATATATACAGGAATAAACATCTTTTGTCTACTGTCAGTAAATCACGCATAATGCCATGCCATATGGATTAGAAACTAATAATACACTAAGGATATTTACTATGGTGCCTCCAAATGACGGTAAACCCTTCATTAGATCAGACACCTAGAATCATCTATTAGTTTCTAAGAGGTAATAGGTCAAATAAATATTTAGTTAATTTTTAATTTTGGAAAATAAGATAAAATAAGGAAAGTTCTAGATGTAAAGATCATTTTTAGATCTTTGATGCATACAAGATCTATTGAATGTGATAAATCTTTTTATTTTTGTAACTTTGGATATGACATAATTTAGGTAACATATATAAACTACCTATTTGTTTATGCAAGTAACCCTGTCGTACGTACATGTCCACAAGACATACTACAACGTGTACGTGTACATGCCAAAAGACGTGTCCAACATACATGAAATTTACGTGTATACGTAAAACTTCACGTTACATGCTCAATATATAATGTGACAGCTATTAACGTTGGACACAAAACTTCACGTTGTTGATATTATTCAAGTATGTAACATATTTTTTTAACTGAGTATATAATATGAATGGTGTACAACTTTAACGTAACTGTTGAAAAGCCAGGCTGAAAAGTATTGTTCGCTGATTTGTTGTGAGAGAAAAACACTGTATCATGACTGATAAGTTCAAGCGAACAGGGAGGCCCCGTTTAGATCCTTGAATTGAATTCATTTTAAGAATCATAATTTAGACACATATTAATTAAGCTAATATGGTTGTATATGAATTATATTTGTATATTATTGTTGACTATACGAGAGAGATACTTATATATTGCATTTCTATCGTATGAGAGCGAGTTGAAGAGCGTATTATAAGTTGCAAAATAGAAATATAACATAGCGATCAATAGAACCAATTTCTATCTCACACCTTATGAATTTAAGATAGGCTTATATGTGAACTTTGAAAAGTAGTGGAATGTCAAATTCCAAGCTAAATAGCCTAGTTTATTAAGTAGATTTCAATTCTCTCAAATGAAAGGATCCAAACATCAGTCCAAATATTTTTGTACGTGTAGTGTATACATGTATATATTAGCAAAAAGTAAAAATAGAACTAAAATAGCAACTTATTCACGTTGAACCAAAAGGAAGGGTCCGTCTGCACGGAAAAGGAAGGCGCCATGCGCTTGATTCTCTCTTCCGTGATGTGAGGATTTAATGATGTTTATTTTCTTTTCTTATGTTAATTAATTAGATAATTAACTCAAAAATCCTTAAAAAATCAATGACTCAGATTTATTTGAGATATTACCTCTTAATAAGTAAAGAGGGTACCGTAGCATTGCCCTACACTAGGTACATGACGTTGGTGGTTGACAAAATGAGTAGTAAGGTAAAATATTGAGGTATAAACCCCTGTCTTAGCTTCATTCTTGTCCCTTTCTATTTCAAGTGTTGTAAGTTAAGGTACTCTAGATTTGATGTTATCAATTTCAAAAAGTACTTGGCATGTTGAACTTGCACGTAAAACCTCTACTAATACTTCCATTAATTACACATTTCGATCTGGTAAAACATGATAATGGTCAGATTGCAGGTACATGTTGGATGTCTTACCTTAGAAATCTATCTTCCAACTAGAGTCAGTACTAATCCTCTTGTTGGCATATACAGTTCGTTTGGATTGTCGACCCATCCAGCGTACTGCACCGATGCTATGCGTGCAGATCAAAAGTAAATCCTTTGGAAAAAAAACCAATTTATTAAGTGGATAGAAGAAATTATCCGCCAATCACCAACAGAGAACCACAGATATCACAGCTAATTAAACCTGCAAAAACGAGAAAGAATTAAATGGCAAACCTCTTGCTTGTCAAAACAAAGGTTGTTCAATGACTGGCAATTACTAGATGGTACCCATAACTAGAATAGTTCAGCAGAAAGTTAAAGCAAGAAGAGTATCACTGTATTTAAGCTATGATGGTGGAGCAGTAAGTACCTGATTACAGGTCAACTGATAAGCCACTAATCAGATGGTACACATCAAATAGATCAGTATGTGTCGATGCTATTTTTCCTTTTTTGCTCCCAACAGGATCACTTTGGTGAGAGATGAACTCGCTCAACAGAAATGGGCACACAGAGCATTAAACCTGTGCCAGCTCTACTTGATCAGCACATGCAAGTCTAGGAATCATCTTCAATGAAGGAAATGAGTGTGACAATATATAAGAACTAGTAGATCCAACAAACACGGTGCAGATCACTAAATCAGTCATGAAAGTAGAGAGGAAAGATGAACAAATCTGAAGCCATTGAACTCGCCCAAGCGAATAGCGTACCAATTCGAATTGGAAAGATGTAGAAAGAGGAGCGCCGGCTGAGAACGCAAAGAGCAGTCCCTCGTTCCTACTCAAGCATCCCCTCTATTCCTTCCTCCAACTATTGGCACCACCAAAGCAAACCTCCAATGGACAGGACACTGCGGAAGTGGAGATTTTATTCGGCGACACCAAATCGTTGGAATCTTGCCCTACCTGATATTGACAAAAGAGGCAGGCATCTTCCTGGACATGTCATTGACGCAGCATATGTGCCATCTCTCAGTGGCTGCAGATGTAACACGCACTCTGCTCTGCCGGCGAGTGGGGGCCGACCAATCTGCTCTGCTCTGCCGCACTCTGTTGGCTAGGCTAGCCAGGCTTACATTTTGAAGAACGCAAAGAGTAGTCCCTCGTTCCTACTCAAGCATCCTCTCTATTCCTTCCTCGAACTATTGGCACCACCAAAGCAAACCTCCAATGGACAGGACACTGCGGAAGTGGAGACTTTATTCGGTGACACCAAATCGTTGGAATCTTGCCCTACCTGATATTGACAAAAGAGGCAGGCATCTTCCTGGACATGTCATTGACGCAGCATATGTGCCATCTCTCAGTGGCTGCAGATGTAACACGCACTCTGCTCTGCCGGCGAGTGGGGGCCGACCAGTCTGCTCTGCTCTGCCGCACTCTGTTGGCTAGGCTAGCCAGGCTTACATTTTGAACTTTTTTACTAGCTGTGTCAATATTGATGGGCCCATATAAGGGAAGGCGTTGAGAGGCATCAATGAGGGAGGCGTTGGATGTGTCTATGGTTGGTGGGCCCATATGCGCCGTAACGCCTCCCAACGCCTCCAAAGTTGAGAGGATTAGGACCTCAAATAAAAGAGTGGCAATTTCTTTTTCGTAGTTATTTTTTTAATCAAGGGTAAAACGGTAAATCCATAATTATAAAAATAATGTTTTGAGTAGTATAGTTGGAATGTATGATTTAAGTACTATAGTTAGATAAATATTTGCTTTTACAAAAAAGATGAATATTTTTGTCTTTTTAGGGTTCATTCGCCGCCGTCGTCCACCATCTGTCCGCGGGAGGACCTCGACACGCCGTGCCACTCCTGCATCGTCTCTGGCAAGATCCGGGCCCGACCCCTCCACACTAGCCCTCAACTCCCCAACCGAGCACATGGAGGCCGCGGCGGTGACTGCGCTCCCGGTCATAGCGGCGGCGGCCGTCCCAAGGAGTTGAACTAGGATTGCGCTCCCGGTCACAGCGGCGGCGGCCGTCTCCGCTGCCGGGAGGGTCCCGTCGCATGCTCCCAGGTCCCGTCGTGTCCCTTTGCCTTGTCCGCGCCGGCATCCATGGCTCCCTCCGCCTCGTCCGCGACGGACCAGCCGTGCAGGAGACAAAGGCTACGGCGGCGGCGCGAGTGGCCGCGGGTGGGCTAACGGCGCGGCCATGCGGGTCATCAAGATGTTGCCGCGGAGTTCTTCAGCCTCTCGTCGTCCTTCCCTTGCTCATGGAGCCGTAGGGGCAAGGAAGGTGACTGTATGTGAAGGTTGCCCCTATTGTCTCCTTAAAATCAATGCATCCATACTTGACTAGAGCACATTCAGACTAATAGATATGTGAACAGTGACATTCAGAAACTTATTGATCCCTAAACTTAGCTCTGAACTTTATTTGAACTTAGTTCTAAACAAGATTACTCTGATCTTAGCTTTGTTCTTATTAAGCTTCTTGTGAATTGAGTATATGATAAATTGAGCTGCTCTCTAAACATTCTGGTGATGGACAATATAATCTTTGCTGAGAAAAAGCTTGAGTTGTGTATGTGATAATGTGTACCTGACCAAAAATAGTAGTTCAGATAAATAGCCTTTATTTCCACTAGATAAATAGCATGTTGCCTCTTATCTGTTTTTGATCAGATAGTAGTAGTTGCCTCTGCTGCCATTCTGAACACGACCAATTGTGCTGAACACGACCAATTGTGCTTATTCTATTCCCTGTGTTTGCTTTATATATAGTACAACTATATATCAGAAAAATGATACCGGAAGTAATACATACAAGAAGCAGTGTGTTCAATCAGTCTCTGAATTTGCCAATTCGTGTTGCCTATTGCCTGTATGCTTTCTAAAATTTCAGTACAGAATTGTTGGTCTGTACTTTCGAAACTGATGTTATTTTCACTAGTGTGAAGCTAAGTGCACAAGCGTAAAATATTTTAGTTGTGTTATTTGGACGTGATCTTTTTTGCATCGAGAAGCAACAAAACGGTATATAGAGATCTTATTGATGCTTGATCATGGTTACATGCATGCATTAAATAGTTTACAGACAGGTAAATAGATAACCGTTGTACAGGTAATTAGTCAGGATCATCTATGCGAATTTGCAGCTATTTAGCCTGTTTATGGGCATAGGTAAAGTGCTTCTGAGAGCACGCATTCATGCTTTTACTAACATGGATAACATTAACCGGTCATCAGTTTCAAGTCATGCATATTCAAACACAACACAACCAAATACTACAATGGAAGACCCATAAGGAGACACACAAGCACAACCCCTTTCCCATTTTTCTAGCTTACTAGTATGTTCCTCTTTTTCTCAGAAGAGATAGGATCATAGGATCACTGACAGTTCTATTATGATGAAATAAGAGCTAGAAACTTATCTTTCACCTATATAAAACTTGTCCTTTTGATTTGTTGCCTTGATCATAGAAGCATTAAGTTGAACAATATTAAGCTTTGATGAAGTTACAAATTTATCTGTTTAGCTTAGGTTGAGGAAGAAAATAATAGCGTGGATATTCAGTAAGTCTTTGCTTTCTATTTGTATAGCATTAATTGCTTTAACGGTTTTGGGCTCTTTTTCTTTTAACAATCCCCAAGGGGTTCCATCCCAGCCATCGCACCAGCTCTGGCAGCACAGCTACTAAACCTTTTGTGCTCTCTTGGGAGATGCCTCTCTACGCTGTTAGGTAACCTGCAAGCCTTGGCACGCTGTGCCATGAAGCGAGCAGACTAGCTGAGCTGGCGTCTTGAGCGGTGCTGAGCAGAGGATGACCCATCCAACAGCAACGGCTACTGAACTTGTGTTATCTCTATGTAGACTATGTTAGGTTATCCTTGAATTGAGGTCAGGAATCAAAATGCTTATGTAAAAATCATTTCTATTGCTAATGCTTACTGTATTGTACATTGAATGGTTAGGGAAGGTAAGGATGATGACATTTTTCTTATTGATCCATAAACTGTGAAATTATTGCTGTCAATCATCCAGCAGTTCTCTTAATCAATGCACTGATTCGGTCATAGGGCAAAAGGGCCAAAGTTGATTTATAGTGTATTCTTTTGAGTGGTTGGGCCTTCACTTTTTGGTAGGACAAAAAGAAGCTATCATCTGTGCCCATGGATCTGCAAATGTGCAATGCAGATGAGGAAGGAAGGTCATGCTTTGCTGATCAGAAATGCAGTGCCAGTGCGCCGGCTATTCAGAACATTGTGAAGAAGCTGATCAAGACTAAGTGAGAAAATAGTGTTGTCCTCTGGAAATCTGGTAGGGAGAAATGAGATGAAATGATCCGCTTAATTTCTGCACTATGCAGTGAAATATGTTTTGAGGTGCTACATGAATGATGCTTGAATGCTTTGTACTGGCAGCTGTAGTATGATGTGCTGACAATTGAAGTTGTACCAACACGCCCTGCACTGACAGTAGGTGAGGCTAAGCTTATCAGTTGCCTCCGCAGGTTTGACATAATTGCAAAGCACCATTGTATAGTCAATTAATTAACTTTGTTTGCAACATATTTCTTCTCTCATCTGTGTGTTGGAGCGCTTGCAACATATATATTGGGGTGCTATGTAAATTCATACAGTGATTGGATAGTGATCAGCAGCACCAACCGAGATGGAGCAGCAGCAGCACAGCAGCATTAGTGACCCATACAAATGCACAGAAACACAAAAGCAGCAGCATCACCACCATACAAACGACTCGTCAAGAAGACTTCAATAAATTGAAGAGACCACCATACAAACGACTCAAAAAGTTCTCCGAACTACTGAAACCACAAGGAAATTTATTTAAATTAAACTAGGCACTTCTAAGGCTTCTAAATCTTGGCAAAGTCTCCATCAGTGATCACGAAACCGGATGCTTCTGAACCATGGCATCAGAGAATGTGCTAAGAATCCACACATATGACTCAATTGTCTCCTGGGAAATAATTCCACATGCAAAAAAAGTTGTGCTGCCATGGTGATTCACCCCAACAAAAAGAACAAGGGGCAGGTTGTACCGATTCATTTTGTACGTGCTATCAAATACGATGACATCACCAAATGTTGCATAATCAAGCCGACATTGACTATCACACCAGAGCAGTCCCTTGAGGTGCCCTTTCCCATCAGTCTTGTAGTCGAAGAAGAAATCAGGATCCCTACGTCTGCACTCTGTCAGGTAACTGATGACTGTTTGAGCATCATCAGCAGCAACTGTCTCCACCTTATTGCAATGGCAGAAATTATACAAGTCCCTTGTTGTAAATCCAACCTTATCATACCCACTGTACTGCATTTCCATAATATCCATTATCTGGTGTTTGCGGATCCCAGAAATCTGCTTCGCCATAATATCAGCCTTTTGCTCATCACTGATTCTTCTATGTGAACGCAGAAGACAAGGAAGGTCTTGTTCCGCCATTGGATGGTTGTGTTCATAGATGAAATCCTTCACATACCACTGCCCTGTGTTCTGATCCCATGCAATCACAAATTTAGTAGGGCATCCAACACGAGTAAAATTCCGTGGCTTCCGCTTCTTAATCTCCCTCTTCAGCTCCTTCTCTTCGCGGAAACCTTCACAACTGCAAACAAACTTCCGAAGGGTCCTCTCATTGTGGCTGTTGCCCCACTCATAATAGCTTTTCCTAACACTAAATCCTTTCCCCTTTACCGTATTTGTTATAAAACAAATATCCTTCTGTTTCACTACCAAATATCTTCCTAACAATTTCATTGTACTCCAGCAAAGAATCAAGACCCGGCATTTCCTCCTGCATCAATACAAAAAAAACCGAGTACATTAGTATGCCATGACCAGATAGTTGCATCATCCTACAAGATATCTTATGCATAACAGGTTCTTTGCCTACAGGTTCTTTGTCTATCCTTTCTAGAGACAATGCGGCATTTTGTCTGTCCTATATGTCCACCTGTAGGGATTGTTGTCTGCTCTCTCTTTTTTTTTAAAAAAAGAAATTGTTATCTGCTCTCTAGGGTGCACAAATGCTTGCTGCACCCTGCATGTGGACGACGGTGCACAAAAAGGATTACACGAGAAAACCTTATCTCAATTTAAAGTAAATAGTAGCGAGAAGTTATGATATAGGTAACAGAGAAACCAAGCTTCACTAAAAGATGATGATACACAAGTTATCACCATCTGATCAGGATTCATTCAATGAACATTACCACTAAAATTGATTGTATTGCAAGTCACTAACAGGGGAGCAATACTACAGCTCCAACTCACATTAAGAAGTACTGGGGGAAAAAGGTCAACTACAAAGTGCTCAGGCTTTAAAGGTGTTGACAAATTTTGCACAATACTAGTTTTTCTCAAGATTGGATTATTGCTCCAAAAGAGTCAAGCCGACTCAAGTCAAGGTCAAGCATCAGGTTATTTTCTGAGCTAGGTTGTTAACCTTCCCGAGCAGTTTGGCATAAGGCACAAAAATCTTACATGCGAGCTACCATTCTGAACCTTGTTCAAGTTAAGATGAATAGGGCTCGACTGCAATTTTTGTTACTTAGCAGATGGAACAACCAGAATCCTAATTGTCGTAACTCAACGTCAAATGAAGAACAGAACAAAGTGAACTGGCTCTGGGAATTTCTTCACAGCCCAACTGTCCATTTGAACCAGAACATAGGAATTAGGACAATTCTTGTTTGCAAGCAATTAATTAAACAGCTAATGAGATACTGTAACTGTGCCTGCTATCTATTCACTGACTTGACTCTAATTCAGGATAATACGTGCGGAACAATGACACTAGCAACAACGCTAGCATTATAGTTTGATTGGCGCGATTGCTGCCAAACAAAATCAGAAATCACTGGCGCTGCAGCCCGCTACAACAAAAGAAGCACCGCAAGCAACCGCAGGGCGGCATTGGGGTAGAGACAGGATCAGGCCATCATTCGGACTTACCCGCGCGGTGTCGCGGCGGTACTCATGGGCGGCACTGCAGGGAGCGCGAGGGGCAAGAGGGAAGCGCATGGCCTGCAGAGGCGGAGGTGCCACTCGCGTCAGGCGGCAGCACCGGGGAGGAGGGAGGAGCGACGGCGCTAGGCACGGGCAAGGGTAGGCCGGCGACGACGGTGCCGCACGAGGGAGAATGAAGGCCGGCGACGGCTAGGGCTAGCACGTGGGATGAGCGCCGGTGCTGTGGGGAGGCGGATGTCGGGCAGGCCGGCGACGTTTCCCTTCGCATGGGTGCGTGGGCGGGCTGGGAGGTGGGCCGGTGGGGGTGGTGAGTTGGCTTTACGAAATGACCAAATGCCCTTGAACGAATAAAATCAATAAAAATAGCTATTTTGGGTAGGCATTAGGAAGCGTCAGCAAGTGTTAGGAAGCATTTCCAACCATTGTAAAAGGGCTCACATTTTATGCCAGGCCAGCTGAAGCTAAATTTGAGGAATGTAATGAGCAGTTCTTTGGTTCAACTGAATCCGTGATGGCTTCGACTGTTGGACAGCCAGTAATGACGGTGTCTGGATCTGGATGCAACCCTAGGCTGCAATTGCCTGGTCCTTGCCTGCATACACAAACTGTTCAACTTATAATCCATTTTGAACTATTCAACCACTCAATACCCAATAAGCTATTACCTGCATCCCTCCAGTTATTGCAGCTTATGAAGAGTTTAGCTGATCCAAACGATGTTGTAATAGTGGAGAAAAGTGCATAATGATTACAATGGCTATTATGACGAGTCCATCACCCCGAAAGGACCATATGACCCAACAACTATGTTGTAATAATGGAGAGAAGTGGAAAATGATTACAAGGTCTAGCTGGCAGTGTTTGGATATGAATGAAAAAAATAAGGAAAACTGAAGAAGTACGTTCAGTCTCAAGACATTATTACTGCATGTAGCTTCATGGCCTGTTTGGGTGAGCAGTGTTTGGATAATCTTACCATTACTAATTAGAGGTAACAACAAAGGTACCACATTAACTTTCACCACATGTGCTAAGTAAAAATATAAACCCTACAAATTCTGGCAATAACCAGAAACATCTAACCATTAATTTCAGGGAATTTAATCACCATCGTCGATAATAGCCATTGGATATAATGCGATTTATAAAAAAGTTACCCTCCTCAGCCATTATCAAATATAGCTAAAGTAGCCCCCTAATTTTACATGTAAATTAACCACCACCGCCGTTACCAAAGATAATTCAAAATATACCCCTAAATTTGTATATAAATTACTGACATTTGCTATTATAAAAGAGAATTCAAAATGACCCCCCTAAGTTTGCATCTAAGTTCACACCTTTGTCATTATAAAACGTAATTCAAAATAACAACATTGCATCATTGTATCTTATTTATTTTACATTTTTTCATGTGTAATTTGGGGATGTATTGTGCTGGGTTTTAATATAATTTGCTCTTCCCTTCCAAAAAAGAAACTCTTTGTTAGTTAGATGCATTAAACAATAACTAATACCTTATCTCCTTTAATTATGTGCGAGAGCATGGGTTGATGGACTAGCATTAATAAATCCTAAAGCTGGAGAAAATCCCCCTTCCCCAATCATCCCTGTAAGTTCCTAATCATGTAAGTTTAAATCGCTTTTCTATGTATACAATGATGCAGCAGATGACAATGTTCTTTCTTGAATGCGGCTTAAAATTACCTCAAGCAGCAGTCGTCTGAGCCAACAGATAAGAAGCAACGAGCACTAGAAAAATATTCCCACTGACAAGTTACAACCTGCAAAAATACAATGTAAGGGGGTGTTTGGTTCCACGTGACTAAAGTTTAGTTCATGTCACATCGGATGTTTGGATACTAATTAGGAGTATTTAATATAAACTAATTACAAAAGTAATTATATAAATGAAGACTAATTCACGAGATGAATCTATTAAAACTAGTTAGTCCATGATTAGCGAATGTGATGTTATAGTAAACGTATATATACTAATCATGGATTAATTAGGTTTAATAAATTCTTCTCGCGGTTTAGTCACGGTTTATGCAATTAGTTTTATAATTACCTCATGTTTAGTCTTTCTACTAGGTAGCCTGCCCGTGGGTTGCTACAGGATAGCTAATATTTTGTACTAAAAACACACGGATCGCACGATAAGATAACAATACTATAAAAATTAAATACCAACGTTAAAGTGACATTTAATCCTAAAAACAAAGTTCGTGAAACTAACACAGTCACGGAGAGCGCGACGTCGCAGGCTCACAAACTCTACTGTATAGACCTTTCCGTGATGCGATTAAGTCACGATGCACACTTCTAGAAAGGGCATGTGAATGATGGGCAACATGATGCCCATGCGTTGTAACGGGAAAAGATATTCACCTGATAACATATATGTTGTTAAACATCAATTGTTGTGATCAAGACATCAAACTCAAGAGACAGCAGCACATCTCTTGGGCATGGGAGAAGCGACAGACGTTGAACTTCCACCGGTCTCATAATGCCACGCAATGCAGTTCCCGTTGTCTTTCACCAGGATGCTTGATCTTCAAATTTCAGTAACATCGCAAATCTTCTCGCTACAGTTTCATCTGAAGAGTTTTTTTTCGAGCGGAGAGAGAAGCTTTATTAGCTAGCTATCAGCGAATTACAATCAGGATATGGAAGGACAGAGCACACGCAGACACTTGTCCTTGCCAAGCAGCATAATATTTACGACGTCTAGCTAAAGAAGCTAAAGTATTTGCCACTTGATTGCACTATTTCTTTACTTGGGAACACTTTCAATCACTCATTGAGAATCGTTTAACCGATGCACCCATCGAAGACGGCAAACACGGGTACTACCTATTGGTCTCAGCCTCTCAGGTTGTCCCTGAGGAATCAAGTTGTCCCTCCATATCCTTGTACTTCTCCCGCCACTAATTTTGTACACCACACCATGTTTATCTCCAAGCCATATCCAATTCGTCTCCATGTTTGGGATCTTTCAGCTGCTGGAACATTATCAAGTAAGTTACATGAGAGAAATATTTAGCTTTCAAAAGACGCGCACAGAGACTATCTGGGAAGGCCACCAGCCTCCATGCCTGTCTAGCAAGTAAAGCCTGATTGAAAAGTCTTAAATCCTTGAAATTCAAAGCTCCAGAGCTCTTAGGAAGTATCATTTGTTCCTATGGTTTCGACTCAATCTTCCACTTGCCATTTTTAGCTCCCCACCAGAAGACCCATATGTGCTTCATCAGATCATCACACAAAGTCAATGGAAGTTTGAACACGCTCATCACATATGTAGGGAGGGCTTGTGCAACAGATTTGAAACAAGACCTGCTGAAATTCATCCGAAGAATTGTGAAATGACCTATAAGCATCATATCTGTTATTTTTTTTATCAAAACCAATTCCTCTACAATTGCTAAGGAAATATATGATCTATAACAAATACTAACAAAATCAATGCTGAGCAATACTAAAATACTTCTATAATTTTGATGCTGCCTTATAAGGTCCAACGCGGGTCACTAACATGCTAACCAGTCTGGATTTAATGTTTAGGACAAATATACAGTAGAAAAGATCCAATTGCAAGAAGTGAGAGGGTTTACCTTAAGAGGACAAATATATAGTGATCCATAATTTAGTATTGCAGCTATATCTCAATATTTGGGGATCTTGAAATGTAATTACGAAGAGCTTTTACTCTTGAAAAAAATAGTGGAGTGCATATGGAGGAAGAACCAAAGTGCCAAGGGTTGCCAAGATCAAGCTGGGACCTTTGGATTAGGAGGTAGGAGGGCAGCGACCCTTGAAACCATGGCACAAATCACCATTGAAGATGGCATCACTGTTTCAGATACTATTTCCATATTAGTGCTGCACCTGAAAAAACAAAAGTACAAAATGAATTAACCAAATCAGCAAGAGCGCAGTTAACCAGCTACTGTTTAATTCGATGCATTCTGAAAGAGCAATTATTTAGGAACAAAGGTCATATATAACGTTAAAACTATAAAAAGTGTAATCAGCTACAAAATGGAGAAACCATGCACTGCATACTCGCGTCGTTCAAGCCATCCGTATGGCTGTTTCTTGGTGAAATTCTTTTGAGAATATAAGCATGTTGCTTTTTTAGTAGAAAACATGAGGCTAAATCTTATCAGGGACATGAAAAAACATTAGTATTGCTCCAATACCTGCACCGTTGCAGCTGTCAGTGTCAAGCATAGTATTGCAAGTATAACTGCTTGACCTCAGCTTAATTCTCTTTGGTTCAATATCCACTGATGTATACAGCTGGAATGCAAATATAGTTGAATCCAAAACCTAAATAAGCAGAGCAAACAAACATTAATATAAAAACTTTAGGCAACTGATCTCTCATCTTGTCAGTGAATCAAGGGGATAAATCCTTAGGGTCAGCTGCATGTACTTGGATCTTGCGTGCTTAGGGTACTCCTGTAAATTTGAGCAGATAAAAAGGGATGGAGAAATTGGCAATGATAATAGAACCATCACTTGGAATGAATATTAAATAGGCGTGTACTGTAAAGATATACGAAAGACCTTACATTTTGTTAATTGATACTGTCTTAATGGAATCAATAAGCGATATGTATTTACATATAGAGAGGAAAAAAACGCCAATACAGAAACATAAGATTCCATGAGCCAAATATTTTCCATGCATAAACAATGAAAGAAAGGAGAAGCTAATTTCACAATGGTTTTCCACGTAGCTTAACGATCAGAGACTCATACACTTTGTACTCAACAAACTAATCCTACAAAGTAGCAGAATAATACTACAACGTTGCAGGCACTAACTAATAAGGTTATGTGCTTGTGCTCCTCTGTAGTGCTGAAAATCAGGATAGCATCATCATTATCGCTGAAAAATCTAGCACGAGCTCATGCTGCTTTTTATCTATGCTTCTTATGATCTCTGTATTGCCAAATCATAGAAAATAAAACATTGTTCGCTTGAACTTATCAGCCTGGCTTATCAGCCATGGTACAGTGTCAAACTATCCCTGCATTGCCAGCAGTGTTTTGTCAGTTACTGCCCAATCTCCTAATGAGTTGGTGACCATCCCTGACAGTTTCAGACTGGCACATTGCCTTCAGTCTTATGCTGATATTGGATTAGATTTTAAACAGACATCTTCCCCATGTAGTTATAGGCTGCATGACAAATCTTGACAGGAATTAGGAAGCTGGGAAAGCGAATGAAGTATCTCGAGGAAACTATAGGGCACACATGTTCAAGTCCACTAAATCAAGTTTTATTTCTGAAGACCAGTAATTGGACTTCTAAATCCCTACTCCTGAAAATCAGATTTTTTTCATAGAAAAAACTATGAACTGTTACTGCTTGTGCCACTGCATTAGTTATCCATTACTCTCTCAACTTCAGAGTTCAGACCTACTGCTTTTCTGAAGCAGAATTGTGGCAAGGCATGTTTCAGACAACATGATTATCATCACCCAACCCCCAAAAACACCTGAATACATGTGGCAAGGCAATGCAACCTATGTTCAAATAAATAGGTTTTCAATCTGAACCCAGAAATTAGCTTTATAATATTATAAGATGTTGTCAGCTGAGTATTCTATAACCATAAGAAGGTGAAGAATTATAGTGTTCTGGGTAAAGTAGTTGGAGAATCCTTCATGTACACAACATCACATATATTGAAATTAATGTATCCATAACCCAAAAAAATGTGCCATTTTTCTGTCAGACAAAAATACATGCCTCTGCAACAAATTTTGTGAGCTAATCATGTTGTACAAGAAGGGATAGATAAAGTTAAAGACATTCTGGAATAAAAGATGACTCCAGGCAATTCACACCAACTAAGAATGGAAGAGAAATATGCAGGAAAAGGCATTCCTGAGATTAGCATCATCTAATGTTACAAAGGCATTACTAACAAATCACTGTATGGTTCACTGTGCAGCAGCAGGGGGCAACCAGACAAGGGCAGAAGGGTGAGATTGCAGCCTTCAGGGGCAGTGCTTGGCCACTTGAGGACTGGGCACCAGTCGCCTGACGCCCTGGCTGGCTGGGGGCTTGGCGGACGCTGGCCAGTGGACGCTGGTGGGCACGGGGCTAGCCGAGGGGGTGAGGTTGGCCCAACAGGTTCTAAGCTATTGGCAAACAAATATAGACAGGAAACAAATATAGACAGGAAAATCAGGAAACAAATATAGACAGGAAAATCAATCTAGCATTCAAAAAACAAATAATGCACTGGTAAACAAATAATGCTTAGTTCCGGCAGAGGTCGCGGTTACCAACATTGTCAAACTTAAATATGTAGCCTCCGAAAATATATATGCATCTCATACTAACATTGCAAGCCAAACCGGTAGAGTTCCAATTGATATCAATTGGAATTGATCTAAAAAACTGTTGATATCAATTGGAATTGACCTACAAGAATCCTAAATATTCTCACATGCTTCTAGTGCATGGCCTTCAAAACTGTTCCTGGCTGACACCTTGATTAGGACAACCATTGAGACAAGCATGTCATCGTACAATCAATGATCTATGAGATGACTGAGAATCGCTCTGAGATTACCAAAAAAAGGGCTAACCTTACATTGCAGACTACAACTAAACTCTCAGGGGATGCTACTGTCAGTGTCATAAACATAAAACATAATTAACTTGAGACAATTTGAAGTTAACTTGAGACTCTCAGGGGATGCTACTGTCAGTATCATTAGTTTTGTTACTGCAAAAGGTGATTATGGAAAAAGGAGTTGTAGATCTGAAAACCTAAACATTTCCATCTCCAAAAGAAAAGATCCGAACAGGTATATCTTCACATACCTCACAGCGCAACATCGTTGGTGCGCTGGTCCCAGCTGGTTGAGGCCGACGAATGGAGTTGTGGCGGGAACGGCGTCGGTGAGTCATGGTGGCGGCGGCTTGATGAGGTCGTCCGATGGCTTCACGGTCGCAGGCACAGGGGTCACAGTGCAGGGGTCGTAGGCGTCGCGTCGCATCCGGCGGCGGCGGCTTGGTGAGGTCGTCCGGTGGCTTGCGGTCGCGGGAGCAGGGGTTGCAGGCGTCGCATCCAGCAGTGGCCCGTCTGATGGCGGCGGCGTGTGCTGGTCGAGGCTGAGGAACAGAGGTACTGCGACGTGGCGCAGTGGCCCGTCCGACGGCGAGGGTCGAGCGGGGGTGGCACGGCGGCGGCAGTGCTGATGAGGGAGGCCACGCGATGGCTGCCACCCGAGATCGATGGCGAGGTTTCCTTTTGCGTGTGCGATGACTGCCGCGCGAGGTTTCCTTTGGCGTGCTCGAGCAATGGCGGCATTTGCGCGAGCGATGGCGCGGGGAAGACCGTGCGCGTGAGGGAGCGCGGAGCCGGGTCCACCGCACGGTCGGGCGTGAGAGGGAAGCGCCGCGGGATCGCACGTCGTAAGCAGAAAGGTGACCCGATGGAATGTATACAAACATTCGATGTCACATGGACTAAACTTTAATCCTGAGATCCAAACACCCCGTAACGAGAAGATAGACCAACAAAAGCGCCCCTTGTCATGAAGCTACAGCAACCAACTTTCGAGCTGCCTGGACTCATTGTCTCAGCCTCTGTGTGTATCTGCTCCTCTGTTTGTGTTCGCTTTCGTGGAAATGAAGGGGGTAAGAAAATGAAGGGCTGTCTTTTCTTTTTGTGTCTCGTCTCGGAAAAAAAGAAGCAAAAGGTTTCCGTGGAGCAAAGAATAGACGGATGGCACGGCAAGTTTATCCAGCGCTTCATCAATAGTACTTGTTGAGATGTAATGTCCCAACTTCCAAGAAACGTATCTCAAACAGACACGAGAGGAAGAACAGGTTGAATCCATCTTTATTCTTTATTAGTACTCTTTAGCAAAAGAAGAAAGTAGAAGGAATCACGTACCAACCATGCTTACTGCGGCAAGGAGCAAAGGTAGTTGGGCTCCTCTAGACCTTGACGCCGCGCTGCAGGACTACCTTGGGGAGGGCCTCTCGCAGCGCATGCCACTGCTGCGACGTCTCTCGGTGAAGGACTGGAGGGGAGCGGCAGTGGGAGATGGAGGCGGACAGCCTGTCTCTGGGCCTCCCCAGCAGTGGAGGGGAGCGGCAGTGTGACATCAGTATGCTGACAGCCAGTTTGTTTTCTTCTTGTTATTGTACTATTTATTTAAATTTAAATTATATTTTTTCTGTATTCGAAATAACATTTTAAAATTTTTTGGTTTCTTTTTTTCATGTTTTGGTCTTTTCGAGCACCACGAACAAACACTATGACAGCCCTCGCCATGCAAACCAACCAACTTAGGCCTCCTTTGATTGTGCTTTTCAACCTGTTTTTGCTTCTGCAAATGTCAAAAGCTAACCGAAGGGGTGAAAAACCACAGCTGCTTTGGTCCAAAAGCAGCTTTTTCTCTAGTACAAATCCAAAAACAGATTCTCCTCTGCTTTCACCTGCTTTGGAAGAAAAGAAATTACCCACGTGCCACTGGTTACGGAAAGAAAACGGTTCCTTTGTTTCCCTGAGCGACTCATCTTCCTCCTCGGTCGCGAGTGAGCGCGTGCGCATCTAGGTCTCCAGCGACGGCGAGCCTCTACCCCGGCCCCGGCGGTGGGCGCTGCCCCGACCACGGCGCGTAGACGCGACCTCGACCTCGGCGCGTGGGGAGACTGAGGCGAGCTGCGACGAGCACGGCCGGCTGCCATGCTCGATGGGAGAAGCCCGTGGCGGCGGCGAGCGCAATTCTGGTCGGCCGTGACGCAAGTCCAGGCCGGCCCTCCCTTCCCACTGGCACGAGCGGTGAAGTCCACCAGGTCCACGGCCGACAGGTGCGCGAGACCGGCACACCATGGTCACGAGATCCGGAATGCCCGTACCTCCTGCAGTTATGAGCAGCGGATTGGCTCTTTCCTTTTTCTTTGAGAAAGATCTGATTTATCCTTCCTAATTTTGATCCGTGCTCATGGTCCTTGGCCCCATCCGTTCCATTGTCCCGTGCCATCTCCGTCGACCTGCAGAGCGAGTGCGAGCTCCGCTGCTGCCACACCCTCCCTCTCTGGCCGGTGACAGCGCAGCATAGCATGGTGGCCGGCGCCGGCGGCCTCATCCAGGACGGATGGGAGCATGCTGGAGAAGACGAAGAAGGGAGAAGTGAATGACATGTGGGCCATGTAGGTCCACTGTCAACAGTATTTGCAAAAGCCACAGTTGTTTAACCAAACAGTCTTCTACTTTTCCCACAGTTGCTTTTCCACAACTGCTTTTTCACCGTCACAGCTCACAGCAGCTTTTTCAAAAGCCATAGCTCAACCAAACAAGGCCTTAACCTCACACGTACAGTAATTGCTAGTCTCGGCAAACAAACCCTCCTTACGTCCTGTTTATATTAAAGCCACAGTGTCTGGTCAGGCAAGCAATCTTGGACCTAGGCATCCAAAGCCATGTTTGGGCTAGGCAAGTTTTGAAGTGCGAGCATCAAACCAAACAGGTCCACGTGCGGCCAAAGCCAGAACCGTCTTGTATTAGAAAAAAAAAACAGCAGTTCTGCTCAAAAAAGAAAAGAAAAAAAACAGCAGTAACTGACATATATAATATTTATGTCTCCTAAATTCTTTTAACCGTGCGGAAGCACAGGTTGATATACTAGAGGAACTTATAGCAAGTTGCATAATAATACAGTAGGTGTACGAGCGAAAGGAGATGCCTGTACCAATCAAATCATGAAATTGAACGGGCTTATAAAAGTCTATGAAACTGAAAGCATGGGAGGTGATTGTTCCACGTATGCATGCACCCTCCCTGATGCCGCCGTCCCTTGTAGATTTTAAGAGCAGGCAACCAAGTCTACGAAATGCGATAGAAACTGATATTTCTCCATGACAGCAGTAGGATACGTACCACCCCATGGATCGAGTCCGGACTGTAGTTTTCATCGCAATTAGTAACCGATCGAGATATTTCAAAATACTAGTTTGATCAACTATTGGCGAATCGTGCGTGCGGCCACACGGCGACGGCCAGGCCGCGCCACCACCGGCGACCTAGGGTATGCTATATTGCTATACCCTCAGGCCGGCCTCCGCTAGAGGAAGATGCAAAACTGAAATAGAATGGCAACGGGAAAAATTGCTAGTACAAAAGAGAGAACCTACAGGCGATCGATGAACGAGACAATGTCGGGCCGTGGATGTAAATTACCTACTGGCTCCCGACAGTGATAGCATAGCAGTAGCACAGAAATAAAATTGGCCCTGTTCGGCTTACCCCATATTCGGTTTTTTCGGCTTATTTTTTCAGCCAGAACAGTGTTTTTCTCTCACAACAATTTAGCCGTAACAGTGTTTTCAGGCAGTTTCAGCCAAGTTTCGCACCAATGAACATGGCCAATATATGTTTTTTTTTTCAGGATTCAAACTCATGATCTCAACGCTCACATTCGCTCGCGGCACGCACCAACTAGGTTACAAGACACATGTGACTATATAGCTGACGCTATTTTTTAACTACACATTTCGAATCTTATAATATATATTTGACACTCGAAACAATCTTGAATGAAATGGTTGTTAACTGCAAAGCTGTACATCTCGTCGAGTACTACAACTTTGATGTTAACTTTGTCTCCATTTGACATTGTTAATCATGTCAAATCTGATCAGAGAACATAAATTGAATAGGTGGACCTAAAAGCCTTCTTAAATTGAAAAGTTGTCATCTGAAAAGTTTTAGATCTTTTTAAGCTCTATGTAATTTTGATATAAAGTTTATCTTCATCTGTTATTATATGAATTTTTTTTCCTGTGCAAAACAGCTATCACTACCGGTTCAACCCACGAACCGGCTGTGATAGTCCACCTATCACTGTCGGTTATGCTATCACTGTCGGTTGAAGTCACATTCTGGTATTGATACTTATCACCTTGGTTCGAAAAGCAATCATGGCGATGATGAGCCAGCTGTGAATGTCAATTCTGTAGCAGTGACCTGAGGGCACCATGTTACAAACTGCTCATGGCAGCGGTTGGAACGGGGAATTTCGGGGAGGAAGAAGAGTGGCATAGGTCCGGCTTGGAAGTTGTAGGAGATAAGTTTGTTCAGGTCAAAAGTTGTTACAATCTCATACGCAACTAGTACTACTTATCCTCCTCGGTAAAGGGCCTCACAGAGCACGCGATTCAAGCCCATTCAGCCCCAGACACTCGGACGCTTCTGGACTCGCCCTTATGCCTTTCCTGGGACTGGGCCCGGCTTCTGGATGTCTTGGATGTGGGTTGCTGACATCCCTTCCCCTTGAAAAATGCCTGAGCCCCTGAGCACTGTACCGAGGTTAAAGAAAGGTCACGGGAGAGACCAAGACTACGCGCTGGGCTTTTGACTTGGGGGCATATCAGCGTATGGGCATTGGGCTGTCTGGCCGGCCTGGCCCATCAGGCCTTAGACTTAGGCCGAGCAGAAGCAGAGCTCAGTTCGTGTCCTCCAGATCCGGTGACGGGTGCTGCAATCCGCGGACTCAGTAGCGGTGGTCCGAGTCGCAGACTCGGAGACGGCGGCGCTCCAAATCGTGGACTCGGCGGCGGCGGCACTCGGCGCTCCAACTCACAGCCTAGCTGCGTCGGCGGCTAGCCCTTGGGCCTCAGCTCCTCGCCCGCCGGCTGCCTCTCCGTCCTCGGGCCATTCCTCTCCGGGCTCCGGCTCTCCTCGTCTCTCCTCGAACGTCTCCTACTCTCCTGTGTGGCTGTGTGGTGGCTGGTGGCTACGCCTGCTCATGGCCAGTAGGCAGTGGTAGCCGGTCAGCGGCGGCTCGGCTCCCAACCAGGCACGCCCACATAGGGCAACGATGACGCCCGCCCGGCTCTCCCCGGCCACCGTCCATTGGTAACGCCGATGTCCACCCTACCTGAAGTTTTGTCAGCAGTTCTGAAGTATTTATCAGTATCTTTGCTTTTTTTATAATATAGATATATTCAAAATAATGTAAAGACACCTTCCGTGGTCTTTGGGCAATCCCACGCGACAAAGGGGCTGGGCGGCGCCGTCTGCGCTGGCCTGAGCCCTATCTTCTTCTCCTCCTGCTCCGCCTTCTTCGTGGTTCCGGACTTGCCTCCCTTCTTCCCCATTGCACGGATGTAGAAAACCCGCATTCAGCAAAGAGGGAATTCGTCTAGGGTTTGGCAGAAGAGTTTGGGCGCGAGAGGGCAGAAGGCAAGATGGCTGACTCAAGTACTGTTGTTCCCGCAGCGTGCTACGAATTCAAACCATCCCGAGCTCCCTCCATCTTCTCTAACTCTAACCTCAACGATCAAGCTTCAGGATTACACCAACAGTGACGTTCTCAAACTTTCCTTCTTTCCTAGATAGACTACCTTGCCTTGTCTATCGGCTGAATCAAGTAAAGCCATGGGTACCAGGCTATACCAGCCGAGAAGGTACATAGTGTGGGTAGAGATTTTGAAGGTGAAAAAAAATCCAACAGAGGTGAGCTGTGCTTTGGTAGATAGGCGGGGACGTGACACGGGTGTAAACGGACGTGGTTCTATCCAGACCCATCCGTCAGGTCGGATTGAAATTTTAGATGCGTTAAACCTGATTTTCAAAGCACCTTCAAGGTTGAGATATAAGATGGGTAGGAGTCAATTGGGTGAAAAGTATTTATCAGGACCTTCGCTCTTTTTATAATATATTTATAATATAGATAGATAAATTAAAAATAATGTAAAGACACCTTCCAAATTTCAATATAAAATCCCAATTTTTTTTATTGTTAAAAAAAACCCGAAGGAATCTAAGTATATACATATGCATATGAATCATCTCTCTTTCAACGACAAAATCAAACTGGTTTCAGAAAATTATATGTCTTGGTAAACGACCTATAATTTTATATGAGGAAATAAGCAAATTGTTACCTGAACAATTAATTCAGTTATTTAGAACCGGAATAATAACTGATACTACAAAGTGCAAGGAAACGATACAAAAATACCATTGACATGGAAGTAAAGGCAGAAGTAGTGCCAGTGTTGCAATGAGTAGTCTGTTCTCTTAGCCATCCTGGTTCAGACCTTCTCAGAACCTAGTTGTTCGAGATGACGAAGCAAATGATCCATCTCTCTGCTGGACATGTTGTGTTGTTTGCAGTTGGTCGACGTACAGACAGCCTGGCAGGAAATGATCGAGAAAGTAATGGCTGCCCACCCTGTGGCCATTCCCTATCATCTCTTTGTCCTGAAGCCTCTTGACCGAGAACAACTTCTTGTCAAACACCACCCTCGCGGAGTAGTCGTCCACAAGCTTAGAAAGGGAGACCAGATTTACACCCCCATCAGGAACATGTAACACACCTTCGAGTGTTACGGCATCAGTGTTGATGTACCCGCATCCAGCGACTCTGCAAATCTTCCCGCCGACTCCTTTGATAGCACCAATCGGCAGGTCGACCTTGTAAGGGTACGGTTTCAGAAAACCAGGGTCCCCGTTCCATGTCATGTGGCTGTGTGCGCCTGTGTCCATTATGAAGTTCAGCGAGGGTTGTGGTGATCCTGATCCAGCTTGCATCGGCGTGTGCAACACACAGCCTTCTGCGACTTTGATTGTATCGTGGTACGTAGCTATGTCTCCTTGACAGGCTTTAGGAGGTCCCAGACCACACTTCTCGCAGATCAACGAAGCACCGCATGGGCAGAAGCTAATATATATAAGAGCACGCAGTATATCAGTTTAGTATGGCAAGATCGGAGTTAGTTTGTTCTATGCTATCTGTAATATGCAAACTATAGACTACTAGCTAGGGAATAATAATCGTCAGTCATTATTTCAAGTAAGATTTTACTTCCCTCCTGTGTACGTAAGATTTGCCTGCTGGTGTGGCTATATCAAGGTAGCTCCTAAGTAATCAACTAAGTTATATACAAATACAAGGGAAAATTTACTACAACTGTTGAAAATCCACTGTGAAGCATAATGGTGCTCATAAATAGATTTTCACCTTTAATTTTTCGTACATTGTATTCTTCTGTTGATAAAATAATAATCAAATACTAAGATACTTTTGAGAAGAAAAAAACAATTCATGTGAATTTCGTACATTCAACACTCAAATTGTTTAAAACACACAAAGCCTAGCATTTAGAAGTCAAATTATGCCTTCAATAAATGTTTAGTGCTGCTGAAGACTGTATTATTGTCGAAACTAATTTTCTAGATGGACATTTTTTTTAATGTGGCATCTAACCTAATTTGAATTAGTCTCACGGTGGCTCATATATGTGTTGCTTTGAGATTGTATATTGGTCGTTGAGGGTGAGCTAGTCCAAATAAGACTTTTACAATCCATACCATCAATCTTGGATCAGCTAGTTTACGTGAAGCATGTACTTTATATTGGTGGGAGTACATGCTTCATGTAAACCAGTTGATCCAAGAACTGGTTTACGTGAAGCAAGAACTGCTTAATAGATTTACTTTAGACGTTGGGTGAACCATGTACTCCCACCAACTAAAGTGGCATTAAACCAACCACCACAAAACGTATAAATGTGCTACCATGGATGTACATTTAGTTAACACACATTTAAGAGGTTTCTATTCCAAAGCATCCATCTAACCAAGCAACCCGCTATACATTACCCTGTATCAAATGTCAAGGTTCAGACACGACACTTTTCCAAAATCAATTTTGTGTTCCCACTTTGTATATTAAATAAATTCCATTAAACACACACAATTTTATTGTCATTTAAATATTTACATACTTGATCCCCTAGTTCACTGTAAGATTAAAGTTAATACGACAAAGCCAAACCTAGTAAGTTTGGTGCAATAATAAATCAAATTATACATATATTTTAGTGCATATGTGGATTAATATGTTCAGATTTTAGTTCAACCTTATGAGTTATGATCTCATTTTTTAGCACTTCACACTATGTAGAATATATATTACTAAAAGGATTAATGCCAACAATACTTTTAAATGTCCTTAAATAATAAAAGTAAACGGGGAAGCATACAAAATCTTTTGAATGAGCCCTTTCACATATTAATCACATCATTGTGTTTATAACGTCCACATTGCACATAATGTACATCCCATAAAAACCAGCCATTTTCGCAATGCAAGTGCATGAGAAGGAATAGAGTATATTACCTTTCATATCGCAGATGACTAACCAAGCCTCCACAGGATGATTGTTGGTGACGTTTTTTTTCGATTTCTTCATCTTCTCCTGCGTCGTTTTCTTCTTCTGTTTCCTCGATTTCCTCTTTTTCGTCACTTTCTTTGTCTTCTTCTCCTCCACCTCCTCCACCGCTACCAGCACCATCTCTATCTCCTCCTCCTCCCCCGGCTTGACCACCTCTTTCTTCATCTCTACCATCATTGGTGCCATCTCCACCTTTATCGCCTTCTCCTTCACCTCCAGCTTGATCTCTTCCTTCATCGCTGCTACTGCTGGTGTCACCTCCACCTTTATCGCCTCCTTCTTCGCCTCTAACTTGACCTCTTCCTTTAGATCTGTTACCATCGTCTTCACCTCCATTTTGATTTCTTGTCCCTTGATCTTTGCCAGCTACAAATCGACCTCGTCCTGTGTCACTATTGTCCACCTCTTGTTCCCTTTGTTTGTTTGCAGCACCAGATCTGCCTGGTCCTTTTTCCTGCAAAGGAACAAAATATGATCATTGATAATTAATCAACAATATTGCTATTTTTATGCAAGGATGGACGGGTATGCAGAATATTATAGTCCACTCTCTTAGTTGCAAATTGTTGTTCACTTTAATTTTGTTCTAAGTTGAACTAGTGTAACTTTGATCAAGTTTGTAAAAGAAAATACACCAACATCTAAACCAAATTTGTTTCATTAAGTCTAATGTTGAAATATGTTTTGATAGTGCATTTATTTAGCACTGTTGAAATTTGACTTGTAAAAAATTAAAGAGAGAAGAAATGTGGAATGGAGGGTGTAATAATTAATAGTGCTGGTACAGTTGCACTGGCCCAACGCTCACTACCGGACTCAGTGAATTTGCCGAGTGCCAGGGGCACTCGGCAAAGCCCAATTTGCACTCGGCAAAGACCACTCGGTAAAAAATGAGTCGGCAAAGACGTCTTTGCCGAGTGTCTTTTGTCGGGCACTCGGCAAAGCCTTTGCCGAGTGGCCGACACTCGGCAAAGTTGGAACCGAAAAAAAACCCAAAAAAAAATATGTAGGTGCATAGTTTAGTTCCCATATCTCCTCTATGCGGCCAAAATATGTTTGCTTATTTCCATTAGGGTCGGTGGCATCTATGCGGACACCACTGTTTTGGTTGGTGCTCCTTTTATCTTGGGCTACTGTGTAAAATGTATTCCCATTTATCTCGTACCCTTTGTATGTGAGGATATGCCACGATGGCTGCCTAGCCAACAAATACAGTTGCTCATCAATACTCTCATCACCCTGACATTCTTTTCGCAACCAGTCGCTGAAAGTTTCTATGTGCTGACGCATAATCCAAGCTTCAGACTTCCCTGGAAACTCGTATCGGAGCAACTCTTTATGTGTCTCGATATACGGATCCACCAAGGAGGAGTTTTGCATAACTGTGTAGTGTGCTTTATTAAAATAATTGTCCTGCATACCAATATATGGTTTCTTCCCTAGTGTCCTCTTTCCACTTAGTCTCCCCTCGTGTCGCGATTCAGGAACACCAATCGGGTCAAGGTCGGGAATAAAGTCAACACAAAACTCAATGACCTCCTCTGTTCCATAGCCCTTGGCGATGCTTCCTTCTGGCTGAGCACGGTTGTGAACATATTTCTTTAGGACTCCTATAAACCTCTCAAAGGGGAACATGTTGTGCAGGAACACAGGACCGAGAATGCTAATCTCCTTGACCACGTGAACTAGGAGGTGTGTCATGCTATTAAAGAAGGAAGGAGGGAACACCAACTCAAAGCTGACATGACATTGAACCACATCATTCTGTAGTTTAGCTATATCCATTGGATCGATTGCCTTCTAAGAAATTGCATTGAGGAATGCACATAGCTTCACAGTGGCTAGACGTACATTTGGAGGTAGAATTCCTCTTAATGCAACTGGAAGCAATTGCGTCATGAGCACGTGGCAGTCATGGGACTTTAAGTTTAGGAATTTCTTCTCTGGCACCTTTATTATACCTTTTATATTCGAGGAGAATCAAGATGGTACCTTGATGCTTGCTAGGCATTCAAACATGGTTTCCTTCTCTTCTTTGCTAAGAGTGTAGCTGGCAGGACTTAAGTAATGGCGTCCATCATCTGTCTTCTTTGGATGCAGGTTATCTCGTTCTTTCAAACACCGCAGGTCCTATCGTGCTTCAAGTGTGTCCTTAGGCTTCCCATACACACCCATGAAGCCTAGCAGGTTCATACAAAGATTATTCGTCAGGTGCATCACGTCGATCGCGCTACGGACCTCTAGGACTTGCCAATAGGGTAGCTCCCAAAATATGGACTTCTTCTACATGGGTGCGTGACCGTCGGCGTCGTTCGGAACAGGTTCGCTGCCATATGCCTTTCCAAATACTACTTTCACATCCTTGACCATATTGAGTATATCCTCACCAGTTCGGTTGCCCGGCTTGGTCTGGTGGTCTGCCTTACCTTTAAAATGCTTGCCTTTCTTTCTTAGGCGGTGATTCGTAGGAAGAAATTGACGATGGCCAAGGTACACGACCTTTCGACATTTTTTCAAGAATATACCTTTAATGTCATCGAAACAGTGCGTGCATGCATTATATCCCTTATTTGATTGTCCTGAAAGATTACTTAGAGCAGGCCAATCATTGATTGTTACGAACAACAATGCTCGCAGGTCAAAGTGCTCCTGTTTGTGCTCATCCCACACACGTACACCTGGTCTATTCTACAAAAGTAGAAGTTCTTCAACTAGTGGCCTCAGGCACACATCGATGTCGTTGCCAGGTTGCCTTGGGCCTTGGATGAGCACTGGCATCATAATAAACTTACGCTTCATGCATAACCAGGAGGAAGGTTGTAGATACATAGAGTAATGTGCCAAGTGCTATGACTATCGCTTCCGCTCCCCGAAAGGATTCATACCATCCATACTTAAAGCAAACCTTAAGTTTCTTGCGTCATTTGCAAACTCCGGGAATTCTCTATCGATTGCTCTCCACTGGGACCCATCAGCAGGGTGTCTCAACATATTGTCTACCTTACGGTCTTCTTTGTGCCATCGCAACAACTTTGCATGGTTTTTGTTTCTGAACAGACGTTTCAAGCGTGGTATTATAGGAGCATACCACATAATCTTGGCAAGGATTTTCTTAGGACGCGTTCGCCCTCAACATCACCTGTGGTCATCTCGCCCGATCTTATACCGCGATGCATGACATACCGGGCATGCATCTACTTCTCGTACTCCTCGCCACGATAGAGGATGCAAGTCATTAGGACATGCATGTATCTTCCGGATTTCTAATCCCAAAAGGGCGACTACACTGTTTTGCTTCAGACGTAGTGGCGGAAATTCGTTATCCTTCGAAGTATCTTCTTTGGATTTTCAAGAACTCCCCAAATCCCTTGTCGATACAACATTCTTTTGCCTTCTATTGTAGCAATTCCGAGTGTGGTACCCAACTTTTTTCTCATTCCGCATCACAAGTTGGGTATAGCAATTTCTTGTGATCCTCTAGCATGCGCTCGAACTTGATCTTCTCCTTTTCACTTTCGCATTCTCTTTGTGCGTCACGAATGGCCTGACCAAGATCATCAGCGGGCTCATCTTCTGCCCCTACCTCTTCTTCAGCTTCTCCCATTGCAGTATCATTGAAGGCACCATATTCAGCAATAATATCATCATCGTCCCATTGTTCTTCTTCACCTTCTTCCATTACAACCCCGGTTTCTCCGTGCTTCGTCCAACAAATATAGTTTGGCATGAAATCCGACTTCAATAAGTGTGAATGAAGACTCCTTGAGCTAGCATATTCCTTCAAATTCTTACATATGGCACATGGGCAACACATGAAACCATCGCGTTTGTTTGCCTCGGCCACACGTAAGAAAGAATGCACGCCCTAAATGAACTCTTGGGAGCGGCGATCAGCATTGTACATCCAATGCCGGCTCATCTGCATTACATGACATACATACCATATTAAAACCTAAAACATAATTAGTTAATTATACGACATGCATGCCACCACACAAGGTATTAATTTATGAAAGTCTCGCTACAATGTAGACAATCTCAACTACCACTAAAAAAACTAAAGCTAAAATGCACTTCAGCAGCATAAGGATTTCGCGACCAATCCCAACTAAAACAGACAGATCATGCGTTTGTTCAACATCTATGGGCTTCTTCCGCAGGAACACTGCCTCATCAGCCGCCGTAGCCGCCTGTGCAAGAGAGTTTTGCACGTGTTCAACATACTCTTTCTCCTAGTACCAGCCTGAACATCCAATGCCATCCCACTGAAATTAAAACAAAAAATTAGAACTTTAATCACAATCATCATGAAAATAAGTATAAATTAACCATAATCATCAAATACGACAAAATAACTCACATTGCGATCAGGACACTTGTAGAAGATACGGCCCTTGTTGGGACACTCCTTCCTCACCCGGTACTCCATCACAATCTTCTCCTCACACTTGCCGCATGCAATGAGAGGGAGGTCCGGCCTCAGTTGCTTTGGACCCGATGAGAGGCCGAGGACCCTGAAGCAGTTGCCATCTACTCTCTATACTCATTTTTAGTATAATATAAATTTCTCATTTTATAAACAAATAAAATTAAAAAAACTCTAAAATTCTCTATATCTCTAAACCATGAAGTGTGCTATGCATGCTAGAAATGAAAGTTGAATACTAATTTTGAATAACTACTTTAATCTTCCTTCATCCAAATATGCAAACTTTAAAGTGATTTTGAGCTTAAATGGCTTACAATTAAAAAAAATCCACCATAAAAAACCACATATATCTAGTCCACAAAATGAGATATGCTACTGATGAAACTTGAGAGTATAAAGTTGGTAAACTTTAGAACCGAAGAATCGATGAAGGAATCGAAGAAATCTTGTGATTACCGGCGATGAGAAAAAAGAGAGGCCGGCGATAAAGCAAGAACACTGAGCTCGAAGTGGCTCGGGCTCGGGGAGGAAGAAGGGGTATATAGGAGGGGACCTTTAGTCCCGGTTGGAGACAGAAACTGGGACTAAAGGTCCCTTTCTAGTTCCGGACGGAGCCTCTAGTCGGGAGTAGACTTTTACTCCCGGTTGGAGGGACCAACCGGGAGTAAAAGTTAACCTTTAGTTCCGGTTGGTAGCTCCAACCGGGACTAAAGGTCCCCTGCAGCAAAAGCCTGCCGCAGTAGCCGTTGGGCAGGGACCTTTAGTCCCTGTTGGAGCTACCAACCGGGACTAAATGTTTCTCTAGTCCCGGGCGCGAAAAATTCCGAGACTAAAGCCAAATTTCGAAGTGGATCAAATGTCGTTTCTCTACTAGTGACAGTACTAGAAGAAAGGAAACAAACATAGAAAATAAATAAAAAGTGTAGGCCTACTAGAGCAGCTACATTGGTATATGTCAGTAGTCTCAAAGGTCATCAATCTAATGCAATGCCACATTGGATTTTTGATGATGTGGAGGAGAAGAGAATGGCCCTACCAATGATCCATCAAGAACATCAGTCTGTTCGGCCGGCTGGGCTTGCTCGTATACGATCGTAAATTTTCAGCCGGAAAAGTATTTTTCTCTCACACCAAACCAGCCAAACCAGCCAGCAGTAAATAATCCACGATCATTTACGGCATGCCGAACAGGCTGCATGTCGGAATTACTCATCAGATATGGTAAAATTTGTTGCTACTAGTAGTACCCTGCTTGCTTGACTTTGCGTCTGTTAATTATAGGATGATTATTGGCCACACAATCAACTAGATGTGCTTGTTGATAATAAAACTGTAGGTTCGATCTGGTGGAGCAACCATCTTGGTCAAGGTCGTCGAGGAATTAAGTATTTTACATTTTATCTACACTACACACGCATCAAACAACTGGCACTGCCGCACTGGCATTGGTAGGCACATGCCCACATATATACATGCTAACGATCGAAATATTCGCGAATCAAGGAAGTCTGTGAGATTACCAGTAACTTAGTGAGAATTGAAATTGCCCTGAACAATACATTATTCATCATTAGTTGGGCTCATGTTGGCTTCTCGTTTGACTTAATTTCTGTTAATTGGCATCTTCATGAGTGAACTTGACGTTTGGCTACATGGCTAACAACAAACATCTCGAAATTGGCACCATATCAAATTCTGAAGCATCTTGGTTAGGTGCTCTACGCTGGAGAGCCTCTAGGTCGTCGTTCCATTTTATTGAGACATGAACCTCTATTGTTGGACTTGTGAGGTCAAGATCGGCGAGTAATTATTTATTTTAATTTTACGCTTCTCCTATATTTTCAGGTGTTTGAATTTTAAGATGATTTCAGGCAACACTCTTATACCACCAACTAGTATAAGTAAATTGTTACTTTTGTGATTTGTTATTTATCTTTATCTCATAACATATTAAATTTTTGCCCTTGTCTACCTATAAAAATAATTGTAAATTGTTAATTGTCTTTGTGCCAACGTAAATCAGATTTTGTCGGGTTTCTAGTTTTGTCTAACGAGTTTTTTTTATTCTTGGTACCAAAAATTGCAGATTGCACCCAGAGAATTGCAACGAACAAAATCTACAAGTTTAGTATAAAATATATGCAATAAGCGTCGTCTGAAATGAAACTAAAATTCAGGCACCTGAAATTTAACAAGTCTCTTAATTTTAAATAAAGGTAGCACTTGATGTTTTTAATGTTAAAAAGGACAGTCCCCGTTTTGCGGTTACATACATGGGCAGTTCTGAAAGAAAAGAAAGCAAACAGAGATAGGAAATAAAATGAGTCGGCTTACTTGGGCCGCCAAAATTTGGCCTGTCCTAGACACGGCTGACACTACCCATTTGAGGGTCTTCCTGCCAACGGTATGCTTACATGTCATCCTTCTGTCCTTGCCTAATGTTGCTACTTTCTTCAATATTCATTCATCGCTGCTCATACTGAAGTACTAGCTCAGGACATTATAGGAGGAGCTAGTTTGACACGACTAGCTCAGCTACAAGCTAATAGTAAGTAAGTAGGCTGAGTGCTGGAAGCAAGGAAGTAAGCTAAGAGCAAGTAAGTAGGCTGAGTGCTGGAAGCTTCATTCAAATTATAAGTCGCTTTGACTTTTTTAGTTCATCCGTTTTGCTATGTATCTAGACATATTATTATATCTACATACATAGCAAAACAGATGAACCAAAAAAGTCAAAGCGACTTATAATTTGGAACGGATGGAGTATTGAGCTGGAGGAGAGAGGAGAGGAAATAGAGGAGAAGTGGGCTGAAAGCTTACAACTAGCTTAGAGACAAGAACTAAAAAAAAATTATGGGAGAGATAAGTGGACCATGCATTAATACTAAAGAACTAACTACTATATGAGTGGACCGAGAGGTATGATGCAAAGATCCTTTTAGGTAGCAGCGAGCTGTAATTAGCCTTGCTCTAATCCAGGACTCTCGCCAGGACAACAATACATCGGCGTGAAGAATGCCTATTGTCTTGCTCGCTCCCTTACATTGTTGCTAAAATAAGTTACTAGATGTGATCAGAAAAAAATTTACTAGATGCTAAACAAAATTCCATTGCTGACCTTAACAGCCATCTTAGCATATTTTCAACACACACACACTCTCTCTGTCTATACACACACATACAAACACACATATTCAACCACCAAGTTTATAACAAACAATGAGCTAGCTAGTTCTGTCTAACTATCGCAGATTATAAAATTTTTTAGCTGAATGATCCTAAACGTAAGGAGGAATATAATGATGATCTCACTCATGGCCCTCACTAAAAACAGGCTTGTCAGCTCTGATTGGTGCAATTAATGGCCAACTAGCTCGTTATTGCTTAGCTCTTGCCCATATATTTGTCGAACATAATTGAACACTAACAGTCCATTTATTTGTGCAGGTAGGGTATGTAAACAATGCATACCTCAATAAAAAAGAAATATACAATTAATTAGCTAAACAGGTTAGCGATGACTGCCGCCAGAGATCGATGGCGAGGTTTCCTTTTGCGTGCGCGATAACTGCCACGCGAGGTTTCCTTTTGCGTGCGCGAGCGATGTCAGCATTTGCGCGAGCGATGGCGCGGGGAAGACCGTGCGCACGAGGTAGCGCGGAGCCGGGTCCACCGCACGGTCGGGCGAGAGAGGGAAGCGCCGCAGGATCGCACGTCGTAGGCAGAAAGGTGACCCGATGGAATGTCGCATGAAACGGTGGTCTTAGTTTTGTTCTATTTAGTTGTAGGAGAATTGACATACAAATATTCGATGTCACATGGACTAAACTTTAGTCCTTAGATCCAAACACCGCGTAACCAGAAGATAGACCAACAAAAGCGCCCCTTGTCATGAAGCTACAGCAACCAACTCTCGAGCTGCCTGGCCTAATTGTCTCAGCCTCTGTGTGTATCTGCTCCTCTGTTTGTGTTCGCTTTTGTGGAAATGAAGGGGATAAGAAAATGAAGGGCTGTCTTTTCTTTTTGTGTCTCGTCTCGGAAAAAAGAAGCAAAAGGTTTCCGTGGAGCAAAGAATGGATGGATGGCACGCCAAGTTTATCCAGCACTTCATCAATAGTACTTGTTGAGATGTAATGTCCCAACTTCCAAGAAACGTATCTCAAACAGACACGAGAGGAAGAACAGGTTGAATCCATCTTTATTCTTTATTAGTACTTCTTTAGCAAAAGAAGAAAGTAGAAGGAATCACGTACCAACCATGCTTACTGCGGCAAGGAGCAAAGGTAGTTGGGCTCCTCTAGACCTTGACGCCGCGCTGCAGGACTACCTTGGGGAGGGCCTCTCGCGGCGCATGCCACTGCTGCGACGTCTCTCGGTGAAGGACTGGAGGGGAGCGGCAGTGGGAGATGGAGGCGGACAGCCTGTCTCTGGGCCTCCCCAGCAGTGGAGGGGAGCGGCAGTGTGACATCAGTATGCTGACAGCCAGTTTGTTTTCTTCTTGTTATTGTACTATTTATTTAAATTTAAATTATATTTTTTTCTGTATTCGAAATAACATTTAAAAATTTTTTGGTTTCTTTTTTTCATGTTTTTTTCTTTTCGAGCACCACCAACAAACACCATGACAGCCCTCGCCATGCAAACCAACCAACTTAGGCCTCCTTTAGTTGTGCTTTTCAACCTGTTTTTGCTTCTGCAAATACCAAAAACTAACCGAGAAGGGCTTTGACCCAAAAGCAACTTTCCCACTAGTACAAATCCAAAAGCAGATTCTCCTCTGCTTTCACCTGCTTTGGAAGGAAAGAAATTACCCACTTGCCACTGGTCGTGAAAAGAATTTCCCTGAGCGACTCTACCCCGGCCCCAAAGCATCCTACCCCGGCGACGGCGAGCCTCTACCCCGGCCCCGGCGGTGGGCGCTGCCCCGACCGCGGCCCGTAAACGCGACCTCGACCTCGGCGCGTGGGGAGACCGAGGCGAGCTGCGACGAGCACGGCCGGCTGCCATGCTCGACGGGAGAAGCCCGTGGCGGCGGCGGGCGCAATTCTGGTCGGCCGTGACGCAACTCCAGGCCGGCCCTCCCTTCCCAGTGGCACGAGCGGTGAAGTCCACCAGGTCCATGGCCGACAGGTGCGCGAGACCGGCACGCCATGGTCACGAGATCCGGAATGCCCGTACCTCCTGCAGTTATGAGCAGCGGATTGGCTCTTTCCTTTTTCTTTGAGAAAGATCCGATTTATCCTTCCTAATTTTAATCCGTGCTCATGGTCCTTGGCCCCATCCATTCCATTGTCTGTCGATCTGCAGTTGTGCCATCTCCGTCGACCAGCAGAGCGAGCGCGAGCTCCACTGCTGCCACGCCCTCCCTCTCTGGCCGGTGACAGCGCAGCATGTGCAGCATACCGGAGTGGCCGCCTCTCCCTCGAGCTCACACATAGCATGGTGGCCGGCGCCGGCGGCCTCATCCAGGACGGATCGGAGCATGCTGGAGAAGACGAGGAAGGGAGAAGTGAATGACATGTGGGCCATGTAGGTCCACTGTCAACAGTATTTGCAAAACCCACGTTCGTTTAACCAAACGGTCTTCTACTTTTCCCACATTTGCTTTTCCACTGCCATAGCTCACAGCAGCTTTTTCAAAAACCATAGCTCAACCAAACAAGGCCAACAAGCCCTCCTTACGTCCTGTTTAGATTAAAGCCACAGTGTCTGGTCAGGCAAGCAATCTTGGACCTAGGCATCCAAAGCCATGTTTGGGCTAGGCAAGTTTTGAAGTGCGAGCATCAAACCAAACAGGCCCATGTGCGCCTAAAGCCAGAACCGTCTTATATTAGAAAAAAAAAAACGGCAGTTCTGCTAAAAAAAGGAAAAAAACAACAGTAATTGACATATATAATATTTATGTCTTCTAAATTCTTTTAACCGTGCGGAAGCACAGGTTGATATACTAGAGGAACTTATAGCAAGTTGCATAATAATACAGTAGGTGTACGAGCGAAAGGAGCTGCCTGTACCAATCAAATCATGAAATTGAACGGGCTTATAAAAGTCTATGAAACTGAAAGCATGGGAGGTGATTGTTCCACGTATGCATGCACCCTCCCTGATGCCGCCGTCCCTTGTAGATTTTAAGAGCAGGCAACCAAGTCTACGAAATGCGATAAAAACTGATATTTCTCCATGACGGCAGTAGGATACGTACCACCCCATGGATCGAGTCCGGACTGTAGTTTTCATCGCAATTAGTAACCGATCGAGATATTTCAAAATACTAGTTTGATCAACTATTGGCGAATCGTGCGTGCGGCCACACGGCGACGGCCAGGCCGCGCCACCACCGGCGACCTAGCGTATGCTATATTGCTATACCCCTCAGGCCGGCCTCCGCTAGAGGAAGATGCAAAACTGAAATAGAATGGCAACGGGAAAATTGCTAGTACAAAAGAGAGCACCTACAGGCGATCGATGAAGAGACAATGTCGGGCCGTGGATGTAAATTACCTACTGGCTGGCTGGTCCCCAACCCAACAGTGATAGCATAGCAGTAGCACAGAAATAAAAAGACAAAATATGTTTTTTTTTCAGGACTCAAACTCATGATCTCAACGTTCACATTCGTTCGTGCACGTACCAACTAGGTTACAAGACACATGTGACTATATAGCTGACGCTATTTTTTAACTACACATTTTCGAATCTTATAATATATATTTGACACTCGAAACAATCTTGAATGAAATGGTTGTTAACTGCAAAGCTGTACATCTCGTCGAGTACTATAACTTTGATGTTAAAATCAATCTAGCATTCAAAAAACAAATAATGCACTGGTAAACAAATAATGCTTAGTTCCGGCAGAGGTCGCGGTTACCAACATTGTCAAACTTAAATATGTAGCCTCCGAAAATATATATGCATCTCATACTAACATTGCAAGCCAAACCGGTAGAGTTCCAATTGATATCAATTGGAATTGATCTAAAAAACTGTTGATATCAATTGGAATTGACCTACAAGAATCCTAAATATTCTCACATGCTTCTAGTGCATGGCCTTCAAAACTGTTCCTGGCTGACACCTTGATTAGGACAACCATTGAGACAAGCATGTCATCGTACAATCAATGATCTATGAGATGACTGAGAATCGCTCTGAGAGAGGGTCCATCATCACAGAACAAAGAGGCATATATCTTACCAAAAAAAAGGGCTAACCTTACATTGCAGACTACAACTAAACTCTCAGGGGATGCTACTGTCAGTGTCATAAACATAAAACATAATTAACTTGAGACAATTTGAAGTTAACTTGAGACTCTCAGGGGATGCTACTGTCAGTATCATTAGTTTTGTTACTGCAAAAGGTGATTATGGAAAAAGGAGTTGTAGATCTGAAAACCTAAACATTTCCATCTCCAAAAGAAAAGATCCGAACAGGTATATCTTCACATACCTCACAGCGCAACATCGTTGGTGCGCTGGTCCCAGCTGGTTGAGGCCGACGAATGGAGTTGTGGCGGGAACGGCGTCGGTGAGTCATGGTGGCGGCGGCTTGATGAGGTCGTCCGATGGCTTCACGGTCGCGGGCACAGGGGTCACAGTGCAGGGGTCGTAGGCGTCGCGTCGCATCCGGCGGCGGCGGCTTGGTGAGGTCGTCCGGTGGCTTGCGGTCGCGGGAGCAGGGGTTGCAGGCGTCGCATCCAGCAGTGGCCCGTCTGATGGCGGCGGCGTGTGCTGGTCGAGGCTGAGGAACAGAGGTACTGCGACGTGGCGCAGTGGCCCGTCCGACGGCGAGGGTCGAGCGGGGGTGGCACGGCGGCGGCAGTGCTGATGAGGGAGGCCACGCGATGGCTGCCACCCGAGATCGATGGCGAGGTTTCCTTTTGCGTGTGCGATGACTGCCGCGCGAGGTTTCCTTTGGCGTGCTCGAGCAATGGCGGCATTTGCGCGAGCGATGGCGCGGGGAAGACCGTGCGCGTGAGGGAGCGCGGAGCCGGGTCCACCGCACGGTCGGGCGTGAGAGGGAAGCGCCGCGGGATCGCACGTCGTAAGCAGAAAGGTGACCCGATGGAATGTATACAAACATTCGATGTCACATGGACTAAACTTTAATCCTGAGATCCAAACACCCCGTAACGAGAAGATAGACCAACAAAAGCGCCCCTTGTCATGAAGCTACAGCAACCAACTTTCGAGCTGCCTGGACTCATTGTCTCAGCCTCTGTGTGTATCTGCTCCTCTGTTTGTGTTCGCTTTCGTGGAAATGAAGGGGGTAAGAAAATGAAGGGCTGTCTTTTCTTTTTGTGTCTCGTCTCGGAAAAAAGAAGCAAAAGGTTTCCGTGGAGCAAAGAATAGACGGATGGCACGGCAAGTTTATCCAGCGCTTCATCAATAGTACTTGTTGAGATGTAATGTCCCAACTTCCAAGAAACGTATCTCAAACAGACACGAGAGGAAGAACAGGTTGAATCCATCTTTATTCTTTATTAGTACTCTTTAGCAAAAGAAGAAAGTAGAAGGAATCACGTACCAACCATGCTTACTGCGGCAAGGAGCAAAGGTAGTTGGGCTCCTCTAGACCTTGACGCCGCGCTGCAGGACTACCTTGGGGAGGGCCTCTCGCAGCGCATGCCACTGCTGCGACGTCTCTCGGTGAAGGACTGGAGGGGAGCGGCAGTGGGAGATGGAGGCGGACAGCCTGTCTCTGGGCCTCCCCAGCAGTGGAGGGGAGCGGCAGTGTGACATCAGTATGCTGACAGCCAGTTTGTTTTCTTCTTGTTATTGTACTATTTATTTAAATTTAAATTATATTTTTTTCTGTATTCGAAATAACATTTTAAAATTTTTTGGTTTCTTTTTTTCATGTTTTGGTCTTTTCGAGCACCACGAACAAACACTATGACAGCCCTCGCCATGCAAACCAACCAACTTAGGCCTCCTTTGATTGTGCTTTTCAACCTGTTTTTGCTTCTGCAAATGTCAAAAGCTAACCGAAGGGGTGAAAAACCACAGCTGCTTTGGTCCAAAAGCAGCTTTTTCTCTAGTACAAATCCAAAAACAGATTCTCCTCTGCTTTCACCTGCTTTGGAAGAAAAGAAATTACCCACGTGCCACTGGTTACGGAAAGAAAACGGTTCCTTTGTTTCCCTGAGCGACTCATCTTCCTCCTCGGTCGCGAGTGAGCGCGTGCGCATCTAGGTCTCCAGCGACGACGAGCCTCTACCCCGGCCCCGGCGGTGGGCGCTGCCCCGACCACGGCGCGTAGACGCGACCTCGACCTCGGCGCGTGGGGAGACTGAGGCGAGCTGCGACGAGCACGGCCGGCTGCCATGCTCGATGGGAGAAGCCCGTGGCGGCGGCGGGCGCAATTCTGGTCGGCCGTGACGCAACTCCAGGCCGGCCCTCCCTTCCCAGTGGCACGAGCGGTGAAGTCCACCAGGTCCATGGCCGACAGGTGCGCGAGACCGGCACGCCATGGTCACGAGATCCGGAATGCCCGTACCTCCTGCAGTTATGAGCAGCGGATTGGCTCTTTCCTTTTTCTTTGAGAAAGATCCGATTTATCCTTCCTAATTTTAATCCGTGCTCATGGTCCTTGGCCCCATCCATTCCATTGTCTGTCGATCTGCAGTTGTGCCATCTCCGTCGACCAGCAGAGCGAGCGCGAGCTCCACTGCTGCCACGCCCTCCCTCTCTGGCCGGTGACAGCGCAGCATGTGCAGCATACCGGAGTGGCCGCCTCTCCCTCGAGCTCACACATAGCATGGTGGCCGGCGCCGGCGGCCTCATCCAGGACGGATCGGAGCATGCTGGAGAAGACGAGGAAGGGAGAAGTGAATGACATGTGGGCCATGTAGGTCCACTGTCAACAGTATTTGCAAAAGCCACAGTTGTTTAACCAAACAGTCTTCTACTTTTCCCACAGTTGCTTTTCCACAACTGCTTTTTCACCGTCACAGCTCACAGCAGCTTTTTCAAAAGCCATAGCTCAACCAAACAAGGCCTTAACCTCACACGTACATTAATTGCTAGTCTCGGCAAACAAACCCTCCTTACGTCCTGTTTATATTAAAGCCACAGTGTCTGGTCAGGCAAGCAATCTTGGACCTAGGCATCCAAAGCCATGTTTGGGCTAGGCAAGTTTTGAAGTGCGAGCATCAAACCAAACAGGCCCATGTGCGCCTAAAGCCAGAACCGTCTTATATTAGAAAAAAAAAAACGGCAGTTCTGCTAAAAAAAGGAAAAAAACAACAGTAATTGACATATATAATATTTATGTCTTCTAAATTCTTTTAACCGTGCGGAAGCACAGGTTGATATACTAGAGGAACTTATAGCAAGTTGCATAATAATACAGTAGGTGTACGAGCGAAAGGAGATGCCTGTACCAATCAAATCATGAAATTGAACGGGCTTATAAAAGTCTATGAAACTGAAAGCATGGGAGGTGATTGTTCCACGTATGCATGCACCCTCCCTGATGCCGCCGTCCCTTGTAGATTTTAAGAGCAGGCAACCAAGTCTACGAAATGCGATAGAAACTGATATTTCTCCATGACAGCAGTAGGATACGTACCACCCCATGGATCGAGTCCGGACTGTAGTTTTCATCGCAATTAGTAACCGATCGAGATATTTCAAAATACTAGTTTGATCAACTATTGGCGAATCGTGCGTGCGGCCACACGGCGACGGCCAGGCCGCGCCACCACCGGCGACCTAGGGTATGCTATATTGCTATACCCCTCAGGCCGGCCTCCGCTAGAGGAAGATGCAAAACTGAAATAGAATGGCAACGGGAAAATTGCTAGTACAAAAGAGAGCACCTACAGGCGATCGATGAAGAGACAATGTCGGGCCGTGGATGTAAATTACCTACTGGCTGGCTGGTCCCCAACCCAACAGTGATAGCATAGCAGTAGCACAGAAATAAAAAGACAAAATATGTTTTTTTTTCAGGACTCAAACTCATGATCTCAACGTTCACATTCGTTCGTGCACGTACCAACTAGGTTACAAGACACATGTGACTATATAGCTGACGCTATTTTTTAACTACACATTTTCGAATCTTATAATATATATTTGACACTCGAAACAATCTTGAATGAAATGGTTGTTAACTGCAAAGCTGTACATCTCGTCGAGTACTATAACTTTGATGTTAAAATCAATCTAGCATTCAAAAAACAAATAATGCACTGGTAAACAAATAATGCTTAGTTCCGGCAGAGGTCGCGGTTACCAACATTGTCAAACTTAAATATGTAGCCTCCGAAAATATATATGCATCTCATACTAACATTGCAAGCCAAACCGGTAGAGTTCCAATTGATATCAATTGGAATTGATCTAAAAAACTGTTGATATCAATTGGAATTGACCTACAAGAATCCTAAATATTCTCACATGCTTCTAGTGCATGGCCTTCAAAACTGTTCCTGGCTGACACCTTGATTAGGACAACCATTGAGACAAGCATGTCATCGTACAATCAATGATCTATGAGATGACTGAGAATCGCTCTGAGAGAGGGTCCATCATCACAGAACAAAGAGGCATATATCTTACCAAAAAAAGGGCTAACCTTACATTGCAGACTACAACTAAACTCTCAGGGGATGCTACTGTCAGTGTCATAAACATAAAACATAATTAACTTGAGACAATTTGAAGTTAACTTGAGACTCTCAGGGGATGCTACTGTCAGTATCATTAGTTTTGTTACTGCAAAAGGTGATTATGGAAAAAGGAGTTGTAGATCTGAAAACCTAAACATTTCCATCTCCAAAAGAAAAGATCCGAACAGGTATATCTTCACATACCTCACAGCGCAACATCGTTGGTGCGCTGGTCCCAGCTGGTTGAGGCCGACGAATGGAGTTGTGGCGGGAACGGCGTCGGTGAGTCATGGTGGCGGCGGCTTGATGAGGTCGTCCGATGGCTTCACGGTCGCGGGCACAGGGGTCACAGTGCAGGGGTCGTAGGCGTCGCGTCGCATCCGGCGGCGGCGGCTTGGTGAGGTCGTCCGGTGGCTTGCGGTCGCGGGAGCAGGGGTTGCAGGCGTCGCATCCAGCAGTGGCCCGTCTGATGGCGGCGGCGTGTGCTGGTCGAGGCTGAGGAACAGAGGTACTGCGACGTGGCGCAGTGGCCCGTCCGACGGCGAGGGTCGAGCGGGGGTGGCACGGCGGCGGCAGTGCTGATGAGGGAGGCCACGCGATGGCTGCCACCCGAGATCGATGGCGAGGTTTCCTTTTGCGTGTGCGATGACTGCCGCGCGAGGTTTCCTTTGGCGTGCTCGAGCAATGGCGGCATTTGCGCGAGCGATGGCGCGGGGAAGACCGTGCGCGTGAGGGAGCGCGGAGCCGGGTCCACCGCACGGTCGGGCGTGAGAGGGAAGCGCCGCGGGATCGCACGTCGTAAGCAGAAAGGTGACCCGATGGAATGTATACAAACATTCGATGTCACATGGACTAAACTTTAATCCTGAGATCCAAACACCCCGTAACGAGAAGATAGACCAACAAAAGCGCCCCTTGTCATGAAGCTACAGCAACCAACTTTCGAGCTGCCTGGACTCATTGTCTCAGCCTCTGTGTGTATCTGCTCCTCTGTTTGTGTTCGCTTTCGTGGAAATGAAGGGGGTAAGAAAATGAAGGGCTGTCTTTTCTTTTTGTGTCTCGTCTCGGAAAAAAGAAGCAAAAGGTTTCCGTGGAGCAAAGAATAGACGGATGGCACGGCAAGTTTATCCAGCGCTTCATCAATAGTACTTGTTGAGATGTAATGTCCCAACTTCCAAGAAACGTATCTCAAACAGACACGAGAGGAAGAACAGGTTGAATCCATCTTTATTCTTTATTAGTACTCTTTAGCAAAAGAAGAAAGTAGAAGGAATCACGTACCAACCATGCTTACTGCGGCAAGGAGCAAAGGTAGTTGGGCTCCTCTAGACCTTGACGCCGCGCTGCAGGACTACCTTGGGGAGGGCCTCTCGCAGCGCATGCCACTGCTGCGACGTCTCTCGGTGAAGGACTGGAGGGGAGCGGCAGTGGGAGATGGAGGCGGACAGCCTGTCTCTGGGCCTCCCCAGCAGTGGAGGGGAGCGGCAGTGTGACATCAGTATGCTGACAGCCAGTTTGTTTTCTTCTTGTTATTGTACTATTTATTTAAATTTAAATTATATTTTTTTCTGTATTCGAAATAACATTTTAAAATTTTTTGGTTTCTTTTTTTCATGTTTTGGTCTTTTCGAGCACCACGAACAAACACTATGACAGCCCTCGCCATGCAAACCAACCAACTTAGGCCTCCTTTGATTGTGCTTTTCAACCTGTTTTTGCTTCTGCAAATGTCAAAAGCTAACCGAAGGGGTGAAAAACCACAGCTGCTTTGGTCCAAAAGCAGCTTTTTCTCTAGTACAAATCCAAAAACAGATTCTCCTCTGCTTTCACCTGCTTTGGAAGAAAAGAAATTACCCACGTGCCACTGGTTACGGAAAGAAAACGGTTCCTTTGTTTCCCTGAGCGACTCATCTTCCTCCTCGGTCGCGAGTGAGCGCGTGCGCATCTAGGTCTCCAGCGACGACGAGCCTCTACCCCGGCCCCGGCGGTGGGCGCTGCCCCGACCACGGCGCGTAGACGCGACCTCGACCTCGGCGCGTGGGGAGACTGAGGCGAGCTGCGACGAGCACGGCCGGCTGCCATGCTCGATGGGAGAAGCCCGTGGCGGCGGCGGGCGCAATTCTGGTCGGCCGTGACGCAACTCCAGGCCGGCCCTCCCTTCCCACTGGCACGAGCGGTGAAGTCCACCAGGTCCACGGCCGACAGGTGCGCGAGACCGGCACGCCATGGTCACGAGATCCGGAATGCCCGTACCTCCTGCAGTTATGAGCAGCGGATTGGCTCTTTCCTTTTTCTTTGAGAAAGATCTGATTTATCCTTCCTAATTTTGATCCGTGCTCATGGTCCTTGGCCCCATCCGTTCCATTGTCCCGTGCCATCTCCGTCGACCTGCAGAGCGAGTGCGAGCTCCGCTGCTGCCACGCCCTCCCTCTCTGGCCGGTGACAGCGCAGCATAGCATGGTGGCCGGCGCCGGCGGCCTCATCCAGGACGGATGGGAGCATGCTGGAGAAGACGAAGAAGGGAGAAGTGAATGACATGTGGGCCATGTAGGTCCACTGTCAACAGTATTTGCAAAAGCCACAGTTGTTTAACCAAACAGTCTTCTACTTTTCCCACAGTTGCTTTTCCACAACTGCTTTTTCACCGTCACAGCTCACAGCAGCTTTTTCAAAAGCCATAGCTCAACCAAACAAGGCCTTAACCTCACACGTACATTAATTGCTAGTCTCGGCAAACAAACCCTCCTTACGTCCTGTTTATATTAAAGCCACAGTGTCTGGTCAGGCAAGCAATCTTGGACCTAGGCATCCAAAGCCATGTTTGGGCTAGGCAAGTTTTGAAGTGCGAGCATCAAACCAAACAGGTCCACGTGCGGCCAAAGCCAGAACCGTCTTGTATTAGAAAAAAAAAAAAACAGCAGTTCTGCTCAAAAAAGAAAAGAAAAAAAACAGCAGTAACTGACATATATAATATTTATGTCTCCTAAATTCTTTTAACCGTGCGGAAGCACAGGTTGATATACTAGAGGAACTTATAGCAAGTTGCATAATAATACAGTAGGTGTACGAGCGAAAGGAGATGCCTGTACCAATCAAATCATGAAATTGAACGGGCTTATAAAAGTCTATGAAACTGAAAGCATGGGAGGTGATTGTTCCACGTATGCATGCACCCTCCCTGATGCCGCCGTCCCTTGTAGATTTTAAGAGCAGGCAACCAAGTCTACGAAATGCGATAGAAACTGATATTTCTCCATGACAGCAGTAGGATACGTACCACCCCATGGATCGAGTCCGGACTGTAGTTTTCATCGCAATTAGTAACCGATCGAGATATTTCAAAATACTAGTTTGATCAACTATTGGCGAATCGTGCGTGCGGCCACACGGCGACGGCCAGGCCGCGCCACCACCGGCGACCTAGGGTATGCTATATTGCTATACCCCTCAGGCCGGCCTCCGCTAGAGGAAGATGCAAAACTGAAATAGAATGGCAACGGGAAAAATTGCTAGTACAAAAGAGAGAACCTACAGGCGATCGATGAACGAGACAATGTCGGGCCGTGGATGTAAATTACCTACTGGCTCCCGACAGTGATAGCATAGCAGTAGCACAGAAATAAAATTGGCCCTGTTCGGCTTACCCCATATTCGGTTTTTTCGGCTTATTTTTTCAGCCAGAACAGTGTTTTTCTCTCACAACAATTTAGCCAGAACAGTGTTTTCAGGCAGTTTCAGCCAAGTTTCAGACCAGCGAACAGGGCCAATATGTTTTTTTTTTTCAGGATTCAAACTCATGATCTCAACGTTCACATTCGTTCGTGCACGTACCAACTAGGTTACAAGACACATGTGACTATATAGCTGACGCTATTTTTTAACTACACATTTTCGAATCTTATAATATATATTTGACACTCGAAACAATCTTGAATGAAATGGTTGTTAACTGCAAAGCTGTACATCTCGTCGAGTACTACAACTTTGATGTTAAAAAAGTCTCCATTTGACATTGTTAATCATGTCAAATCTGATCTGAGAACATAAATTGAATATGTGGACCTAAAAGCCTTCTCAAATTGAAAAGTTGTCATCTGAAAAGTTTTAGATCTTTTTAAGCTCTATGTAATTTTGATATAAAGTTTATCTTCATCTGTTATTATATGAATTTTTTTTCCTGTGCAAAACAGCTATCACTACCGGTTCAACCCACGAACCGGCTGTGATAGTCCACCTATCACTGTCGGTTATGCTATCACTGTCGGTTGAAGTCACATTCTGGTATTGATACTTATCACCGCCGGTTCGAAAAGCAACTGGCGATGATGAGCCAGCTGTGAATGTCAATTCTGTAGCAGTGACCTGAGGGCACCATGTTACAAACTGCTCATGGCAGCGGTTGGAACGGGGAATTTCGGGGAGGAAGAAGAGTGGCATAGGTCCGGCTTGGAAGTTGTAGGAGATAAGTTTGTTCAGGTCAAAAGTTGTTACAATCTCATACGCAACTAGTACTACTTATCCTCCTCGGTAAAGGGCCTCACAGAGCACGCGATTCAAGCCCATTCAGCCCCAGACACTCGGACGCTTCTGGACTCGCCCTTATGCCTTTCCTGGGACTGGGCCCGGCTTCTGGATGTCTTGGATGTGGGTTGCTGACATCCCTTCCCCTTGAAAAATGCCTGAGCCCCTGAGCACTGTACCGAGGTTAAAGAAAGGTCACGGGAGAGACCAAGACTACGCGCTGGGCTTTTGACTTGGGGGCATATCAGCGTATGGGCATTGGGCTGTCTGGCCGGCCTGGCCCATCAGGCCTTAGACTTAGGCCGAGCAGAAGCAGAGCTCAGTTCGTGTCCTCCAGATCCGGTGACGGGTGCTGCAATCCGCGGACTCAGTAGCGGTGGTCCGAGTCGCAGACTCGGAGACGGCGGCGCTCCAAATCGTGGACTCGGCGGCGGCGGCACTCGGCGCTCCAACTCACAGCCTAGCTGCGTCGGCGGCTAGCCCTTGGGCCTCAGCTCCTCGCCCGCCGGCTGCCTCTCCGTCCTCGGGCCATTCCTCTCCGGGCTCCGGCTCTCCTCGTCTCTCCTCGAACGTCTCCTACTCTCCTGTGTGGCTGTGTGGTGGCTGGTGGCTACGCCTGCTCATGGCCAGTAGGCAGTGGTAGCCGGTCAGCGGCGGCTCGGCTCCCAACCAGGCACGCCCACATAGGGCAACGATGACGCCCGCCCGGCTCTCCCCGGCCACCGTCCATTGGTAACGCCGATGTCCACCCTACCTGAAGTTTTGTCAGCAGTTCTGAAGTATTTATCAGTATCTTTGCTTTTTTTATAATATAGATATATTCAAAATAATGTAAAGACACCTTCCGTGGTCTTTGGGCAATCCCACGCGACAAAGGGGCTGGGCGGCGCCGTCTGCGCTGGCCTGAGCCCTATCTTCTTCTCCTCCTGCTCCGCCTTCTTCGTGGTTCCGGACTTGCCTCCCTTCTTCCCCATTGCACGGATGTAGAAAACCCGCATTCAGCAAAGAGGGAATTCGTCTAGGGTTTGGCAGAAGAGTTTGGGCGCGAGAGGGCAGAAGGCAAGATGGCTGACTCAAGTACTGTTGTTCCCGCAGCGTGCTACGAATTCAAACCATCCCGAGCTCCCTCCATCTTCTCTAACTCTAACCTCAACGATCAAGCTTCAGGATTACACCAACAGTGACGTTCTCAAACTTTCCTTCTTTCCTAGATAGACTACCTTGCCTTGTCTATCGGCTGAATCAAGTAAAGCCATGGGTACCAGGCTATACCAGCCGAGAAGGTACATAGTGTGGGTAGAGATTTTGAAGGTGAAAAAAAATCCAACAGAGGTGAGCTGTGCTTTGGTAGATAGGCGGGGACGTGACACGGGTGTAAACGGACGTGGTTCTATCCAGACCCATCCGTCAGGTCGGATTGAAATTTTAGATGCGTTAAACCTGATTTTCAAAGCACCTTCAAGGTTGAGATATAAGATCGGTAGGAGTCAATTGGGTGAAAAGTATTTATCAGTACCTTCGCTCTTTTATAATATATTTATAATATAGATAGATAAATTAAAAATAATGTAAAGACACCTTCCAAATTTCAATATAAAATCCCACTTTTTTTTCATTGTTAAAAAACCCCGAAGGAATCTAAGTATATACATATGCATATGAATCATCTCTCTTTAAACGACAAAATCAAACTGGTTTCAGAAAATTATATGTCTTGGTAAACGACCTATAATTTTATATGAGGAAAGCAAATTGTTACCTGAACAATTAATTCATTTATTTAGAACCGGAATAATAACTGATACTACAAAGTGCAAGGAAACGATACAAAAATACCATTGACATGGAAGTAAAGGCAGAAGTAGTTCCAGTGTTGCAATGAGTAGTCTGTTCTCTTAGCCATCCTGGTTCAGACCTTCTCAGAACCTAGTTGCTCGAGATGACGAAGCAAATGATCCATCTCTCTGCTGGACATGTTGTGTTGTTTGCAGTTGGTCGACGTACAGACAGCCTGGCAGGAAATGATCGAGAAAGTAATGGCTGCCCACCCTGTGGCCATTCCCTATCATCTCTTTGTCCTGAAGCCTCTTGACCGAGAACAACTTCTTGTCAAACACCACCCTCGCGGAGTAGTCGTCCACAAGCTTAGAAAGGGAGACCAGATTTACACCCCCATCAGGAACATGTAACACGCCCTCGAGTGTTATGGCACCAGTGTTGATGTACCCGCATCCAGAAACTATGCAAATCTTCCCGCCGACTCCTTTGACACCTCTAATCGGCAGGTCGACCTTGCAAGGGTACGGTTTCAGAAAACCAGGGTCCCCGTTCCATGTCATGTGGCTGTGTGCGCCTGAGTCCATTATGAAGTTCAGCGAGGGTTGTGGTGATCCTGATCCAGCTTGCATCGGCGTGTGCAACACACAGCCTTCTGCTACTTTGATTGTATCGTGGTACGTAGCTATGTCTCCTTGACAGGCTTTAGGAGGTCCCAGACCACACTTCTCGCAGATCAACGAAGCACCGCATGGGCAGAAGCTAATATATATAAGAGCACGCAGTATATCAGTTTAGTATGGCAAGATCGGAGTTAGTTTGTTCTGTGCTATCTGTAATATGCAAACTATAGACTACTAGTAGGTAGGGGATAATAATCTTCAGTCATTATTTCAAGTAAGATTTTACTTCCCTCCTGTGTACGTAAGATTTGCCTGCTGGTGTGGCTATATCAAGGTAGTTCCTAAGTAATCAACTAAGTTATATACAAATACAAGGGAAAATTTACTACAACTGTTGAAAATCCACGGTGATGTATAATGGTGCTCATAAATAGATTTTCACCTTTAATTTTTCATACATTGTATTCTTCTGTTGATAAAATAATAATCAAATACTAAGATACTTTTGAGAAGAAAAAAACAGTTCATGTGAATTTCGTACATTCAACACTCAAATTGTTTAAAAACACAAAGCCTAGCATTTAGAAGTCAAATTATGCCTTGAATAAATGTTTGGTGCTGCTGAAGACTGTATTATTGTCGAAACTAATTTTCTAGATGGACAAAAAAATTTAATGTGGCATCTAACCTAATTTGAATTAGTCTCACGGTGGCTCATATATGTGTTGCTTTGAGATTGTATATTGGTCGTTGAGGGTGAGCTAGTCCAAATAAGACTTTTACAATCCATACCATCAATCTTGGTGGGAGTACATGCTTCACGTAAACTAGTTGATCCGTTATATTGGTGGGAGTACATGCTTCATGTAAACCAGTTGATCCAAGAACTGGTTTACGTGAAGCAAGAACTGCTTAATAGATTTACTTTAGACGTTGGGTGAACCATGTACTCCCACCAACCTATCCTTATATATCGTTGTAACTCACCCTTAACAACTAAAGTGGCATTAAACCAACCACCACAAAAACGTATAAATGTGCTACCACGTGGATGTACATTTAGTTAACACACATTTAAGAGGTTTCTATTCCAAAGCATCCATCTAACCAAGCAACCCGCTATACATTACCCTGTATCAAATGTCAAGGTTCAGACACGACACTTTTCCAAAATCAATTTTGTGTTCCCACTTTGTATATTAAATAAATTCCATTAAACCCACACAATTTTATTGTCATTTAAATATTTGCATACTCGATCCCCTAGTTCACTGTAAGATTAAAGTTAATACAACAAAGCCAAACCTAGTAAGTTTGGTGCAATAATAAATCAAATTATACATATATTTTAGTGCATATGTGGATTAATATATATGTTCTGATTTTAGTTCAACCTTATGAGTTATGATCTCATTTTTTAGCACTTCACACTATGTAGAATATATATTACTAAAAGGATTAATGCCAACAATACTTTTAATGGTCCTTAAATAATAAAAGTAAACGGGGAAGTATACAAAATATTTTGAATGAGCCCTTTCACATATTAATCACATCATTGTGTTTATAACGTTCAGATTGCACATAATGTACATCCCATAAAAACCAGCCCTTTTCGCAATGCAAGTGCATGAGAAGGAATAGAGTATATTACCTTTCATATCGCAGATGACTAACCAAGCCTCCACAGGATGATTGTTGGTGACGTTTTTTTTTCGATTTCTTCATCTTCTCCTGCGTCGTTTTCTTCTTCTGTTTCCTCGATTTCCTCTTTTTCGTCACTTTCTTTTTCTTCTTCTCCTCCACCTCCTTTTTTTCCTCCTCCACCTCCTCCACCACTACCAGCACCATCTCTATCTCCTCCTCCACCCCCGGCTTGACCACCTCTTCCTTCATCTCTACCATCATTGGTGCCACCTCCACCTTTATCGCCTTCTCCTTCACCTCCAGCTTGATCTCTTCCTTTATTGCTGCTACTGTTGGCGCCACCTCCACCTTTATCTCCTTCTTCGCCTCTAACTTGACCTCTTCCTTTAGATCTGTTACCATCGTCTTCACCTCCATTTTGATTTCTTGTCCCTTGATCTTTGCCAGCTACAAATCGACCTCGTCCTGTGTCACTACTGTCCAACTCTTGTTCCCTTTGTTTGTTTGCAGCACCAGATCTGCCTGGTCCTTTTTCCTGCAAAGGAACAGAATATGATCATTGATAATTAATCAACAATATCGATATTTTTATGCAAGGATGGACGGGTACGCAGAATATTATAGTCCACTCTCTTAGTTACAAATTTCGTTCTAAGTTGAACTAGTGTAACTTTGATCAAGTTTGTAAAAGAGAATACACCAACATCTAAACCAAATCTGTTTCATTAAGTCTAATGTTGAAATATGTTTTGATAGTGCATTTATTTAGCACTGTTGAAATTTGACTTGTAAAAAATTAAAGAGAGAAGAAATGTGGAATGGAGGGCGTAATAATTAATAGTGCTGGTAGAGTTGCACTGGCCCAACGCTGCTACCTGGTTTATGAGAAGATTGTCGAGAACGAATGCACCGTCACGTAAGTGGCCATGGGCAACGATCTGTCCAGTTTTCTTGTCCTTCATGTAGCAGCCTGTCGGCTCAAAGACCGTAACCAAGCCACGGCTGCTTGCAAGCTGGGCCACAGAGACGACATTTCTTTGCAGCAGATCGTCCGCTGTCTCCTGGAAACTACCAGTACCAAGAAGCAACCTCTGGTTAGAGCACTACTGGAAACAGGGACTTTGCCGAGTGCCTGCCGAATGTCATTTGTCGGGCACTCGGCAAAGCCTTCCCCTTTGCCGAGTGCCTGCCGAATGTCATTTGCCGGACACTCGGCAAAGAAAAATAGCCGTTAACGGCGCGCTATCATGACGGTTGCTTTGCCGAGTGTCTCAAGGACGACACTCGGCAAAGAATTTATATAATTTTTTTTCCGAAATTGTTTGCCGAGTGTCGGCTCTCGGAAAAGATTTTTTTTATTTTTTTAAAAGTCCCTTTGCCGAGTGTCTGCGGTGACACTCGGCAAAGTTTTCCCTTGCCGAGTGCCGTGGTTTCGACACTCGGCAAAGAGCCCACTTTTGCGAAATTGTTTGCCGAGTGTCTGCGGTGACACTCGGCAAAGTTTTTCCTTTGCCGAGTGCCGTGGGTCGACACTCGGCAAAGAGCCCAACTTTGCCGAAAGTGTCCTTGCAATTACACTCGGCAAAGCCGGGAAATCTGGTGTTTTTCTCCGAGTTTTTGCCGACTTTGCCGAGAGTGCAAGTGGCCATTGCACTCGGTAAAGAGGCCTTTGCCGAAAGTGTGACACTCGGCAAAGCGCCTATAATTGCCTATTTTTTCCTTGTTTTACATTCCAACACACTTCCATCACACATTCAAACAGAAAATTTCACAGATATTCATCACATTCTTCAAATCCATGACATTCATCACACATTCATCACTTACATATCACAAACACCATTTAGAAGTCACAAACATAAGTGTCTGAATATATCACATCGAAATTCACAAGTTCAAAAGTTGTTCATCATCTAACATCCAGTTTATTACCACAATTCCATGAACATGGACAAGTTCAAACTCATTACCAAATACGCCTTTGATCGGGCGGTGACTGATACGGATCCTAAGGATTAGGCGGATTATTGAAAGCCGCCGACTGAGGCTGCACAAAGGAGTATATATTCTATGTGTTAGACATCTACTTGGCTAGCCAATTAGAAATTACTTGCATGTAAGAGACGCAATTAACTTTCATACTCACAGTGTAGGTCCATCCTGTGGTGAGGCTGCAGGTGGAGGTGGTGGAGCGAGCAGCTCGTGTGGCACAAAGAAGACCGTATGTTGCCCAAGGCTTTGAAGAAAGCCCGTGATGCTCGACAACCTACTCTCATAGGTCCGATTTGGGACATCATTGCGCTTTGCAGCTCTTGACGCTATTGCCGAGCTTCTTCTTGAGCCGGGCCTGCAATATTTCACTCCAATGTTTTGATAATGCATAGCTAATTACGGTATGTAAAAGTCAATATACGACGAGTCAAACTGAAATTACCTCAAGGACGTCGACCCGCTGCTGTGCAACGGTCGGCTATGTGCGTATGGCCGGGCTCTCGCTCGTACTCCGGGCTCGGATCGTGGAGAGGTCGGGGACAGCGGTCGAGTCAATTGTGCCATCGGCAATCTACATGCGGTCGTGCTTCTTCCCTCCTCCCAACCTCATGACGAGCTCCAGATCAATCTCCCCTACGCACGCGGGTCAAAGTCGGCCCATGGGTGACCTTGCGGTAAGACGTGTACTCGGATGATCGAGTGTGGACGCCGGGTTCGTACTACTCGGGCCCGTCCTCCAGTGAAGGAGACGTCGGACGTCGCCTTTTCCTTGTGGGACATGCACCATGCCCGGAAGTCCGAGCACTCCCCGGCCTTGATGTGACGCCCCACGAGAAAGACATCAAGAAGATTAGAAATCAGTCATAATTGAGCATCAGAATAGATAAATGAATTCGTGTACCCATGCGTCTCTGTATCCAGCGAGGTTGCGGCTGCCTTGATGGTGTGCTGGTCCTTGCATCTCCAAACGCTGTTCCCTTACAGCGTTGTGCATCGAGGCATACCCCTCCGTAAACCAGTTGTCCACGATCTTCTCCCATGCCTCGGGATACGATCCGCACCACCAGGGAATCATCTGCATGTCATCCGGTAATTGACATATAAGATGATCGAATTAAACCTACTTATTCTCAAAACGAATCAATCTGGATGTTCTCATGTACCTCAATGTCTTGCTCCCGGTCAGTCCATGGTTACAAGCGTCGGCCTTTTTGACCTCTGTCCAAGCTTCGACCCGTAGTAGGTGACAACGGCCTGGATCTTCGCCTCGTGAATCATGTCGACGACGAGCTTTTTGCAGGCTTTGGTCGCCACCTGATCCTTCCTGCCCTCAAATCCCTCCTCGCATTTGAAATAAGCCTGCAGACAAACACGCTATTTGTATGGATATTTTTTAAAGAAAAAGTTCAATGAAAGAAGCAATGCTATGCGAGGAGACTTACCCAGAACTCCCCAATGACCCATGCTGCCTTGTTGGGGTACGGCTCCATATCAGCGGCGATGGCGTAGTGGTCAAACGAACAGGCCACCAACGTGTTGTTCTTGTACGTGACGACACCGGGGTAGTGTTGCCTGCATAGAAGACCCAGGATGCCATTGGGGGTGCGTGCACCAGCACCAGACACAACCACCCAGTTCCTGACATGTGATTAAGAAAAATTAGTAGTTCATCTTTGTTTGAACTTATCATATGAAGTAGGGGCAAATAAAATGTCAAGTTTACTTACTTTTGCCCTTCAGGGCGAATCACTAGGCGGCGGTGAGGAAGCGGAAAAGCAGGGAGGCTCGCGGGACCTCGCAGGTACACCCTCGGAGCAGAGGAAGAGGAACCCGTGCCTCCTGCCAACGCCTCCTGCTCGTCGAAGGATGCCTCCTCCTCGTCGCCCTCGGGGGGCGTCTACGAAACCTCCTCCTCCTGCTGCTCCTCCTCGTGCGCCCTCTCCACGAGCGTCACCGGCTCCGCCTCCTCCGACACCTGGAGACGTGCCGAGGGCCTCCTGCTCCTCGGGTTCCTCCTCCTCGCGTCCGACCCCTCGGCCTCCTCCCCTGCTTGGTAAAGCGACATGACAGGCCTGTGACGCCCACCCGCCATCTTTGTTGAATCACCTGAAAAAAAAAGAAAAGTATTATATGTATTAGAAATAATATTCATGCTTACAAAACACTTAATTAGAAATAGATGCAAAATGATAATCAACTTTAGTATTACATTTATTAGAAATAATCATCATTATTTGGATTAGCTGGATCATAGGTCTCATCATCGCTATCAACATTGTCCAAATCATCAACACTAATTGAAGGAGGAATGTTGTCCTCATTGTCATTGCCTAAACATAATCGCTCAAGCATTTGTAGGTCATCCACATTTTGGACCTCATCTCCAGCATCCTCATCATCAACCCTTTCATTGTCTACTTCCATTTCTATCGCTTCGGTTAAGTCTATCACAAAGCTTCCTTGTAGCCCCTCTTCTTGAAAGAACTCTCCCTCATATGTGCTTGGATTGAAGTTGTAATCTTCATCGTTTAGGGCAGGTAGTTTACCATGTGGTGATACCTTGTGCACAATAGCCCAACCCTTAAGCTCTTCGTCTTGGCACGCGTATGGCATATAATACACCTGGTAGGCCTGTTGAGCCACAATATAGACATCTTTTCCTGGGTAGACGGAATCTGGTTGAATCTCCACTAGCCCAAGATTAGGGGTCCGTCTCGTTGCTCCAGGATCAAACTAGTGGCATTTGAATATGACAGGATTAAGAGCTTTGGAACCATGAAATGAAAGTTCATAGATTTCCTCAATTCTTCCATAATATTGGACCTCATTAGTGCCTGGTGTTAAAACTCCGCTATTTGTGGTCTTTCGATTGGGCCGACTCTGCTCGTAGCATGTTGTTTGAAAGCGATATCCATTCACGTCGTAGCCGTTAAATGACTTGACCCTAATGGCACAGCCGTTTGTAACCTGTCTTAACTCGTCACTTATAGTAACATCAGTTTGGGCCTTCCGTTTGAACCAAGAAATGAAATCGGGCCTCCCTGGTCCCGCACCCTTTGAAAGAAGGGTATCAGTTTCCTGCGGGGTTGGATCCCTTCATCCTTGCCATGTTTGATGAGTGAATTCCCTGTACCAAAGAGAAATAAGGGGTTTGGATGCGAAATAGTGTGACGGCGTATCAAAACAAGGGGGTTGAGAACTTACCCAATGAACGGCTGCACCTCGACAAGGTTGGTCAACACATACAGCATGATACTGCGCCACTCTTCATTTTTCAATTGCTTAGTGGTCGATGCACTTGCGCTTCCGAGCTGCCCTTGGAAAAGGCTGAGCTTCGATTCATTTTCGCCAGCAATGTAACGAGGGGGTGGATTATGCACGCTAGGAAGGAGGTTCGGTGTGTAGTATTTCTGTGTGAAGGTTCCCACCTCCTCCCTAACGGTTTCCTCTGCAATGGAAGCCTCAATTTTGGCCTTATTTCTACATTTTGTTCGAACAGTCTTCAGACATCTCTCGATTGGATAGCACCACCGGGCCTGCACGGGCCCCCCCATATGTGCCTCATAGGGGAGGTGCACAATCAAATGCTGCATCGGCAAGAAGAAGCCGGGTGGAAAGATCTTCTCCAACTTACAGACCAACACAGGTGCCGCTTTTTCCAAGTCACGAACGACGGACCGGTCAAGCTCCTTTGCACAAAGCTGGCAAAAGAAATAGCTCAACTCTGCAAGCACTTGCCATATATGACCAGGGACATAGCCTTGAACCATCGCTGCAAGAAGCCGCTCAATCCAGATGTGGAAGTCATGACTCTTCATCCCATTAACTCGCAGAGTGCCTAAGTTGACTCCCCTCCTCAGATTCGCTGCATACCCATCAGGGAACATTAGCGTTTCGATCCATTGAAGTACTTCCCTCCTCTGATCCCTGGTCAAGACGAAATCGACCTTAGGCCGCCTCCATGTCTTGTTGCCTCTAGGAGGCTGCATCTCTTGCTTTGATCTATCACATAACGTTGCCAGGTCCACTCTAGCCTTAGTGTTGTCCTTAGACTTTTCAGTGTCCATGAGTGTTCCCCAAAGTGCCTTGGCGACATTCTTCTCGGTGTGCATTACATCAATGTTATGTGGCAGAAGAAGGTCATCGAAATAGGGGAGCCTCGTCAAGCCTGACTTATGTGTCCACATATGTTGCTCACCATATCCCACAAACCCACCATCTGGAGCGGACATGAGAGCATCTATCTGTGCATGAACCTCGGCACCAGTCATCATCCGCGGTGGAGGGTCTGTCACTACGACACCTTTCATAAAGTTCTTGATGTCTTGTCTGAATGGATGCTCAGAAGGGAGGAATTGCCGATGTGCGTCGAACGACGAATACTTGCCACCCTTCCGTAACTAGATGAACCTCAAAGCTTCCTTGCATACTGGGCATGGGAACTTCCCGTGAACACACCAACCGCTGAATAACCCATACGCCAGGAAGTCATGCATGGAGTACTGGTACCAAACGTGCATTTTGATGCTTGTCTTTGTAGCTCGGTCGTATGTCCATACCCCTACCTCCCAAGCATGGATCAATTCATCAATCACCGGCTCCATAAACACACCCATATTACTCCCCGGGTGTCCAGGAATTATCAACGACAAGAATATGTTATGTCGTTCAAAGGAGACACCGGGGGGGGGAGATTGAGGGGGATAACGAACACGGGCCAACATGTGTATGGGGCAGCCATCATTCCATAAGGATTGAACCCGTCTGTTGCCAACACAACACGTACATTACGAGCCTTTCCAGCTTTTTCACGATATATGTCATCGAAGTGTTTCCATGCTTCACCATCGGCTGGATGCACCATCTTCTCCAGACTATACCGTTTTCCATTTTTGTGCCATGTCATCTGTTTCGCGGATTCCTCATTCATGAATAGCCGTTGGATCCTCGATAGGAACAGAAGGCGCTGTACGATCTTCACTGGGACTGTCGTCTGACTCTTCTGACCATCACCAGAGTCTGTCTCCAGGTACCTAGATGATTCACACTTTGGACAGTACTTTGCGTCCACATGCTCTTTCCAGAATAGGACGCACCCCTTCGGACAAGCATGTATCTGCTCATACGGCATCTTAAGTGCCCGAAGGAGCTTCTGTGAATCGTACATGCTCTTTGGCAGAATGTGGCCCTCCGGAAGCAGGGTGCCAATCATGATCAACATCTTATCAAAGCCGTCTCGACTGATGTTTAACTCGGACTTCAACGCCATCAAGCGTCCAATGGCGTCAAGTTCAGACACCGAGGACCGATCGTAAAGGGGCTTCTGAGCAGAGTTCATCATCTCATAGAAAGCCTTTGTGGCTGCCTCCATCTCCTCCTTCTCGCGTTTGTCAACGCCGAGTGCTTGGTGAACATCATCTAACAAGTCTGGTACACCGGCATCATCATCAAAAGCTTCGACGCGTGGTCTCACCACCTCCTCTCTCGTACGATGGGCTTCACCATGGTAGATCCACCGGGTGTAGCCCGGCATATATCCATTCTTCACAAGATGTTTACCCATGTCGACCCTGTTTATCCTTCTCCTATTTGCACATTTGGAGCAGAGACACGGCTCTAGCAGATGTGATGATGAAGCCTTGCCAAATGCCTTGTTCAAAAAAGCCTCGGTCTTGCGAAACCATTCATCTGTGTACTCCATGTGACTTTTCCAGCCTGTGTACATCCACTGACGGTCATCCATCCTCTAAAATGTCAGTGAGTAATGCAACCATCAACTACATCTACACGACTTTCATACTGTCTAATAGGTGAGGATAGGTCCTAATCCCACCCGCGGATGCGTAGATGAGGTTAGTTACCATGGTCTACTCCTATCCTAGACATAATTTGGTGACACCTCCCATTGTTCTCCCGATACACGCCCTGGCAGGAGAGTGTGTATCCGGAGAACAACGGGAGGTAATGTCGAAACCCTATCTCGGATCGGAGCGGACCATGGAAACTAAACTCATCTACGCATCCGCGGGCTGTCCAAATAACGTGGACAATCTGAAAAAGATATGGCCGTAGATATGCAAAGATATGCATACCACCAACCGTATCTCTTTCGGACGGGAGACGCCTAACTTGGTTACGCGATCTATGACCAAGGTACGCAAAAGAGGGGTTATACATAGGGTGTCGGTGGAGTCAGGCTAGCGGGGCGGTGGCGAGTCGGTGCAGTGGCGAGGCGACGCGGTGCAGGCAGACCCACAACGCCGAGGAAGACGATCGGTGTAGCCAAGGTGCTCTGGCTCCGCTCAGACAGTTCCTTCACCTGCATGAAAAACAAATAGATTTGGGTCAATTCTAAATTTTGGCAGCACCTCCCCTGCACGGGGAGGTTCCCAAAACCTAAAAAAAACAACGGCACGAAGACCGACAATCACAACGGCTCGAAGGCCGACAATCACAACGGCTCGAAGGCCAACAATCACAATGGCTCGAAGGCCGACAATCACAACGGCTCAAAGGGCGACAATCACAATGGCACATCATTATACCTTGGCGGCAGAGGGGTCGACGAGACAGGAACACGGGGAAGATGGCGCCGGGAACGGAACGGGAAGGCAACCTCCTTCCTCCTTCTTCCTCCTTCCTCTCCTTCCTCCTTCCTCTCCCCCTTCTTCCTCCTTCTACACCGGTCGTTCGGTGGGGCGTGGCGGAAGCGAGGGGAAGGGCGGGCAGGCCGTGGAGTACAGTGCTGGCGCTCTTCGCTTGATCATTGGGCCAGAAGCGGGGCAGGGCCTTGTGGGCCGCGGGCAGGCGCTGTGGGCGGTGGCTGCTGGGGTGTGTGCACCTGTGTGTGCCAGCGGCTGGCGCGGCTGTGGGCGCTAGCGCCTGTGTGTGTGACGCGCGGCGGTGCGGCGGGGCGTGCATGTGGTGGCTGGTGTGGCATGGTGTGTGTATGGCGGTGGTGTGGTGTGGCAGCGCTTGTGTACAGACGCGGGTGTGCATGCGAGTGCGGCGGCGGGTGCAAAGGGTAGCGCTGTGTAGCATGTGCATGTGTGTGTGTGTGTGTGTGGCATGGTGTGCATGCATGCTGGTGTGTAGGCTTGTGCAAGGCTGCTGGTTGCAGGCATGTGGTGTGTAGTGTATGTGAAGGGGCGGGCACCTGGGCGGGCGGGGCAGGTACAGGCGCTGTGTAATGAGCTTGGCGAGCGGTGCAAGGTGCGGTTGTGTGGATAGGGTTTGGCCGGGGTGGGCCGGCCGCGGCCCAATTTGATGTTAGGTCCTTTGCCGAGTGCCACGGGCCTGCACTCGGCAAAGGTTTTTATTTTTTATTTATTTATTTTCTTTGCGGAGTGCCCTGTCTCTGGCACTCGGCAAAGACCCCCATTGCCGAGTGACAGGTCTGGCACTCGGCAAAGATTTTTTTTTTGCTCCCAGATTTTTTCTTTAGGGTTGCTACAGTGCTTTAAAGTACATGTTAAAATTTGGTTGAATTTTGTGACTTTTTACTATATTTTTAGAATTATTTTTGTTTTGTTGATTTATTTCGCAAAAAACAATTTTGAACTGCAGGTGCATCGAATAATAAAATCTAATCATTCGAAAAATGATTGACACGCTAGTGAGTGTGTTTTGAGGCCGTATCCAGGAACTTGCGGGATATTTTTCACATCTTGTTAACGAAACATGAGGACAAAGTTGCGGCCAAAGTGTTTTTAAATTGTATAAAATTCAAATGAATTCAGAAAATCACGAAACTTGTGGATGCATTGTTATATAGCATGTGGAGCCTATGGTAAAAATTTGAAAAAGTTTCATGCACGTTGTCATGTACGGTGCTTAGAAACCAGGACATCTGCACATGTGATAATTTGAAGTTGCTCTAATGGAAGGTACCATCTCTAATCTTTAAACTTGCATTATAATAACTATTCATGTTTGATATGAATAACAATGTGTTATACCATTTGTTATGTCTCAGCCCCTCCTAAAATTTCTGGCGATCTCACCCACTGAAATAACCTAAAGTAACCCAAATAGTACTACAATCGGATAGATATTATATTAGAAAAGTACCTATATGAGTAGTTCAACGATATGTTACAAGATGAATGAATAAATTAAAGAGACCACCAAAGTACATGGGAAACTTTCCATACCAGGGACCATGGACGGTAGTAGGCGGCAATTTGTGACCCGCTTCTTCCTCCATAATGATGAACAAGAATAGAAGTATCTGTTGGCTACCCGGGATCGGCTCTGGCACGCCCAGAATACGATGGAGCGAGATGCAGACTACAACTGCAAAGACCAGGATGAAGACATATGTGGATATTGATACCTTTCGGCATAGAGCCTGTTCGCTTGGGCAGATAAGCCTGGCTGGTGCTGGTTTATTGCGAGAGGAAAACACTGTTGACTGGTTGGTAAGCCCTGACTGGAACTAACAAACGAACAGGCTGATATTCGGGTAACAAACCCACCGGTCTGCCTAATCAGCTGGTCGAGGATCACACACACCCTGAGCGCATGTGACAGTATTCCTCTCGACGAAAGCTTTCTATTCAGCAGCAGCATGATCGTCAAGGAAAAAGACCCAACGAAGGCCTTGTAGCGACGTCCGTAGTAGTCGGCGACAATAGGGCCTGTCTTCTTCTGTTGCCAAAATCCTCCTGGGGGACTCATGCCTGCCTGGTAGATCAGAATGGCCACAAGAATGCCAAGGAGCAGCAGATCCTTCCGACTCTTCTCTAATTTCAATTTCATGTCCTCACCTTCCACCTCAGGCGGCAGCTCAAAGAACTTCTTGAGCCAATCGGGCACAGATCGCTTCAGCTTTTCTCTCACCATTTTCCACCATGTTGCGCTATTTGGGAAGACTTGTAACTTGAATATCGCAACTTGGATGCCAATGTAGAGGGACACCGCAACAGCAACCAAAGCTACTGAGATGTACACAGATTTGGAATCTTTCCAGCAACTTCCGACTGCAAACGCACCAACAAATCCAAGAAGGCCCAGAATCATGGAGACTATCAATGCAAGCCGCTTGACTTGGGTGCTCAATATGTTGTTGCCGAGTAGGATAAGGATAACTAGCGACGCAACAAATGCTGTTGCATTGCAGTAAAAGAAAACCAGATATCTCGTGGTCTGGGGATTTGTGAGGTGGAGGCATGTGTCACCGGCGATGTAATCATGAGCAGCACTTTGTTGCCTCAAAGAACTCGGCAGGTTCAGTCCAGCTTCATATGTTACACTGGCAACAAGAATCGCGAACAGAACCAAGGGCTTGAGAAACTCCTGGAAAGAACTGGTGCTGCTGAGCTCGGATGCTGAATGATGAACCCGATGATCAGATGCTGCTGAGCTCAGGCTGTGGACCACCATGTACAATGTAATGGCGGCAACCAATAATGCAATGACGAAATTGATGGATGCCTTGACGCTCATGTTACTACCGATGGCAAAGGCCCCCAGGAGGGAGAATTGAATGAGGATCACGGAGGCCGGGACTGCACGCAGCCACCAGCGGCAGCGGCGGCTGAGCAAGTCGACCAAGAGGAGGTGGATGGTGACAAGGGAGGCGACAAAGGCGGTGGCGTTAAAATAGAAGAAGACCTTGTAGCGGTGGGGATACGTAACCTGGAGAGCGTCGCCGTTGTCGGGCCAGAGCCATCCCGGCGTGTTCACTCCCGGCGAGTAGGTGACGGTGGCCGCGAGCGTGGCCTGCAGCAACACATACTGGCGCTGCTTCCAGAGTAAGTTGGGCTCCGTGGTAGCTGCAGAGTTGATTCCAGACGCAGTGGCGGGAGTCAAAGCTCGCCGGTAGCGCTTGTAATCAACGCCAGCGGCCATTGTGCCTCCGTGTTTGGAGCTTGGTGATTGTGGCATGTTTGCCTGGAATGCCCCGAAAGTATATGCTAGGCGTCTACTACTACCAGGGACTCAGGGAGTAGGATCGAGATGAAGTACGTACCTGTGGCTCACCGATGAGCAGATACTCCAGCACGTATACCCCGTCGCCTTCTCGTACATAGGCCCGGCCAACGTCCTCCCCGGTCGATGTATCCCTCACATAACCAACTGTCGGCTCAAAGACCGAAACCAAGCCATGGCTGCGAGCAAGCTGGGCCACGGAGATGACGTTCCTCGCGTCTCCCCGAACGCAGCTGACGTTCGGGACTTCAAACCGATTGGTCCGTACGTGCCCACGTGCAAGGATGTGGGCGTCGTCGTCCCGAAACGAAGGCAGCGCGTCACTGCCATCGAGCAGCTGCACGTCGGCGGTGTAGTGCATCCGCGCACTGCAATCCAGCACCCACACGTCGCCATCCAGCTTCGTCTTGTCGTGTTCTGACTCGATCTCGCCAACCATTAGATCTTGGCTTTCCGGACTGAAACCACAAACCAATGGACACATTATCATTCAAACACCGTCCAACCAATTGTTTTAGAAAATTTTGCTCTGGGATGTTGGGCAGACATGGTATTGACCAATTCACACAATAAAAGATAAAATTTATCATCATTATGAAATTATGGTTATTTGCAGTAAGACACCGTATGATAATTTTATTCATTTCTTACAGGGTGTTTGGCAGGCCTCCCGTGGGGCTCCCGTAGAGGAGTCGCAACCGTTTTACAGGAGCCACAATTTGTGGTCCTCCAAAATGGTTCCAACTCTTTTATTTTTCACTGAAAAACGGCTCCTCCTATAAAACGTTTGGTTGAGCTCCTTCGGAGGAGCCAGAGCAGGGAAGAAGGCCTACCAAACAGGCCCTTATTTTCTTCACTATTCGTGTCTCTCAATCACCGCTCTCTCCCTTATTCTCCAATCGACGTCAGCAGCCCAGACCCAACAGCAGAGACCATGAGTGAGGACCGCCTCCAGGGGCCGCGGGTGGTGCGAGGGCCGCTGCAAGTGGCGCTAGGGCGGCCCTAGTCCCATGGCTGGCATGACGCCAGCTGCCGTGGAAGGAAACATCAGAGGCCACTGCACGGATGGCAAAGTGGTGTTACAGTCAGACGAAGGCAGTGGCGTGGAGCTGTAGCCAAATCCATAGAGCTGCCGTCCTCGCTAGATCCATGGTGGGATGACGACCGAGGAGATAGGAGGTGGACACCGGTGCCTATGTGCAGTGATGACACCTCTGATGTCAGATCAACCAGAAGGATGGCGCGGTGCCGCTTAGATCAACACTGCCAAGCTCGTGGCGACGACCCAGGTAAAGGCCTCGTACTAGTGTGAAGCATCTTTACAATTGATGGCATTCGATTCTGGAGCAGCAGATAACCCAAACCGAAAGCCCAATGCAGTAGGGTGGGACAGTTGCCCTGCCTACCACTGGTGAGGAACCCCACACCCTCCACCCTCTTCCTCCTTCCTCCTAGCGACTCCCCGTCATATTCTGTTGGAGCTTTGGATGAGGTGTTCGTGCCGAGCATGAAGCAGAGGGAGAGGGATCATTGCTCGTCGGTGGGGGTCCGCATTGGAAGAGGGCTAAGGTGCCCCTAACAGCCGTTCGTGCTACCTTGAGTAACTCCAGTAGATTCCCTACTTATCCCTCGTCCTACTTTTTAAGGGTCGGGGGACAAAAACAAAGCTCACTCCAGTAGGACCCTACTTCAGACCACAAAAGCAAGAGGCCCTCAAATCTTCCCCTCGGGCCCACATTGCTGAGGGTTCTGGAGGGAGCCTCCACTTTTCTCTTTTGATGTTTTTTTGCTCGTGCATAGGCTTTTCCGTCCACGTCCACTTGACCTTCCATGGCGCTCGCCCACCTCTATCCGGTTCTTCTTCCCATCTAGTGGCTTGCCCCCGCCCAGATCTCAGCACCGCACCACAGCCCGCCCCTGCCCCGACCGCTCGTCATCCAGTGGTGCCATATCCCGGTGAGTCCTCTCCAACGATTTCCCCATGGTGAGACTCCTCCATCCCCGGCGAGGCGTCTTCCTACAGATCACTCCCAAGCGGCCCTCGCAACTCCCCCCTTGTGGCTCCTCGATGCCTCGTGATGCCCTCCCCGCTCCTCCGTTGAGGTGCCGGCCCTCGCGGCTCGGCTCCTCGACACCCACCCCCACTCCTCTGTCGAGAGGCTAGTAGTTACCCATCCCTCGCGTCACTTCCTTTCGGTAGCTCTCCTCTTCCATTGTCAATACACGGCCGAGATCCTGAATGAGGAAGTAGATAAGAAAGAGGATGGCGAGGGGGTGCTATGTATCATTCCCTATAATAATGAATACGTAGGTCCTATTTTGAGGGCTCATGCTATAGTACAGCTCAGAAATTTGGCTCCTCTAAAGTAGTTGGGAGCCCTCAAATAAAAAGTAGTGGCTATTTTTTGAGTGCTATTGTTGAAGTTGCTCTAATGGAAGGTACCATCTCTAATCTTTAAACTTGCATTATAATAACTATTCATATATGTTTGATATGAATAACAATGTGTTATACCATTAGTTATGTCTCAGCCCCCTCCTAAAATTTCTGGCGATCTCACCCACTGAAATAACCTAAAGTAACCCAAATAGTACTACAATCGGATAGATATTATATTAGAAAAGTACCTATATGAGTAGTTCAACGATATGTTACAAGATGAATGAATAAATTAAAGAGACCACCAAAGTATATGGGAAACTTTCCATACCAGGGACCATGGACGGCAGTAGGCGGCAATTTGTGACCCGCTTCTTCCTCCATAATGATGAACAAGAATAGAAGTATCTGTTGGCTACCCTGGATCGACTCTGGCGCGCCCAGAATACGATGGAGCGCGATGCAGACTATAACTGGAAAGACCAGGATGAAGACATATGTGGATATTGATACCTTCCGGCATATTCGGGTAACGAACCCACCGGTCTGCCTAATCAGCTGGTCGAGGATCACACACACCCTGAGCGCATGTGACAGTATTCCTCTCGACGAAAGCTTTCTATTCAGCAGCAGCATGATCGTCAAGGAAAAAGACCCAACGAAGGCAACTGCATTGCAGTAAAAGAAAGCCGTGTAGCGACGTCCGTAGTAGTCGGCGACAATAGGGCCTGTCTTGTTCTGTTGCCAAAATCCTCCTGGGGGACTCATGCCTGCCTGGTAGGTCAGACTGGCCGCAAGAATGGCAAGGAGCAGCAGATGCTTCCGACTCTTCTCTAATTTCCATTTCATGTTCTCACCTTCCACCTCAGGCGGCAGCTCAAAGAACTTCTTGAGCCAATCGGGCACAGATCGCTTTAGCTTTTCTCTCACCATTTTCCACCATGTTGCGCTATTTGGGAAGACTTGTAACATGAGTACCGCAGCACGGATGCCAAAGTAGAAGGGCACCGCAACAGCAAGCAAAGCTGCTGAGATGTACACAGATTTGGACACTTTCCTGCAACTTCCGGCTGCAAACGCACCAACCAATCCAAGAAGGGCCAGAATCATGGAGACTATCAATGCAAGCCGCTTGACTTGGGTGCTCAATATGTTGTTGCCGAGTAGGATAAGGATAACTAGCGACGCAACAAATGCTGTTGCATTGCAGTAAAAGAAAACCAGATATCTCGTGGTCTGGGGATTTGTGACGTGGAGGATTGTGTCACCGGCGATGTAATCATGAGCAGCACTTTGTTGCCTCAAGCAACCCGGCGGGTTCAGTCCAGCTTCATATGTTACACTGGCAGCAAGAATCGCCAACAGAACCAAGTGCGTGCGAAACTCCTGGAATGAACTGGTGCTGCTGAGCTCAGATGCTGAATGATGAACCCGATGATCAGATGCTGCTGAGCTCAGGCTGTGGACCACCATGTACAATGTAATGGCGGCAACCAATAATGCAATGACGACTTTGATGGATGCCTTGACTCTCATGTTACTACCGATGGCAAAGGTACCGGTGAGCCCGATTAGAGTCTCACCTGTCAACACCCAGAGCCAGAGGCACGTGCGCCTCACGGTTCCGCTGATGATCAGCGTCGTTATGACCAGAGACGCCATGAACGCCATGAGGTTGAAGTAGAAAACCGCCATGAAGCGGTCTGTATGGTGACCGCGGAGGATAGGGTCCCCGGCGACATGGTCACCGTCCTTGCTGTCCGACAAGAACCAACCCGGCGTGCTCAGCCCGGCCTGGTAAGTCAACGTCGCCACAATAGGCGAGATGACTAGAAAGATGTTAGGCACGAGCTCCACAGTTTCCGGCACATGATCATCAGGTGGCGCCAAGTTCTTGCAGCCACCGTGTGTTCTCAGGGCACGCCGCAGGAAGGATAGAACATGGGCACAGACGTAGGGGGAGACCATGCCAACAAGGGCCACCGCGTAAGTGGACCTGGTCACCTGCTTACAGCTGCCGGCTGCATAGGCCCCCAGGAGGGAGAATTGATTGAGGATCACGGAGGCCTGGACTGCACGCAGCCAGCAGCGGCGGCGGCGGAGCAAGTCGAACAAGAGGAGGTGGATGGTGACAAGGGAGGCGACAAAGGCGGTGGCGTTGAAATAGAAGAAGACCTTGTAGCGGTGGGGATACGTAACCTGGAGAGCGTCGCCGTTGTCGGGCCAGAGCCATCCCGGCGGGTTCACTCCCGCCGAGTAGGTGACGGTGGCCGCGAGCGTGGCCTGCAGCAACACATACTTGCGCTGCTTCCAGAGGAAGTTGGGCTCCGTGGTAGCTGCAGAGTTGATTCCAGACGCAGTGGCGGGAGTCAAAGCTCGCCGGTAGCGCTTGTAATCAACGCCAGCGGCCATTGTGCCTCCGTGTTCGGAGCTTGGTGATTGTGGCATGTTTGCCTGGAATGCCCCGAAAGCTTCAGTACCAACCGGCAACTACAAATACCAAGTGGAGGTGATATAGTGACGGTATGTCGACATACATAGTTTATTTTTAAAGAGACAGGAGGGGCCTCTAGTTTATTTTTAAAGAGACAGGAGGGGCCGAGGCCCCTTAATCTATTCAAAAAGTAATACAAAGTAGTACAGGGCTACAGGCAAAAGAAAGGACAGTGTGCAAGAAAACAACAAGCCTGTCGACATATACAGTGACCGTGTGGAAAATTGTTGAGCGCGTCGATCGCTTAGATTCCCCTGAAATTTTCCGGCAAGCCTGCAACTGCAAGAGACAAGAGTCACGGGTTCCAGTACTGGTTTCGTCACGTCGCGGAGAATCAGGTAGACAACGCAGCATCTCCAACGGTGTCTAGAAAAAATACTACCAAAAACTGGTTTCCAACGTTTGCAAAATATATTGGCAAAAAACCTACAACTCTAACAATTTTCAAAATCTCACGCCTAAAGGATAGAAGATAATTTTACATCAGAAATCATAAACTATTTCTAAATCACACTAACTGTTTTTATATTTTATTTCTCTCTCGTACATTTGCATCACGAATTCTGTCCTACTTTTTTTTTCTTTCCCACGTCCTTCCACCTCAGATTGGGGCGACAATACGTGTGCGTAACTTTATGCGTGTTGGTATGGTTTTTCCAAGTGCTAAAAGATTAAAAGGTGGGTTTGTGAGTTATTGGAGATGAGTTTTTTTCAATCTTACTAAAATTCCTGAATTGGGAGACTCTTTTGGGTACTTTGGAGGTGCTCTGACTAGCGGGCAGTTTTTGTATGTTTAGGTGAACTGCTAGTGTGCTAGTGGAAACAGTAAGGTTCTACTTTTTTTAAATGAAATTTTCAATTCCACTAAAGGATCGAAAAAGACGACGGGATGAATGAGAGCTATTCAATTTTTCTTCCAAAATAGCTGTTGTCCAAAATAACCCTGCAAAACACCAAAACACATAAGTGCCGTGCCCTCGAATGAACTGGTAGCTGAATGTTCTCGGTGATGACCGAAGAACACAGCAGGATACTTACCACACCAGAAAACCAAGCGCAACACCAAAACACTCCAAAACCTGAAAAACAATACTCTCGACTTCAATCACAATGAAGCAACAGTCTAACTCATAATCGTCTAAGACTCTGATGACTTGAGGACTTAGAAAAGTTCCTAGGCAATACTTGACACCCACGAAAGAAGTGGAAGTAAGACCAAACCAAGGAAACGTCTCAGAACTACCAGAGGTCAATTATCAGCACCCGGACTGCAAAACTTCTGCGTTTGAATGCGGAAATTCAGCGTTCCGAGTGCGGATGTTGGCGTCCTGGACGCAGCCTGTTTTTAGCATCCCGAACCAACGAAAAAAGTCAAAACTTGATCAAACGAGCTCTGATGGAGCTGAAATTTTGCATACATCTTCTCTAGGGAGTTACCAAGGTGTCCACAAAATTTGTGCTAAAAAAAGACAATGCTCAAGAAAACAAGAAGGAAAGAGAAGAGATACAAGAAGGTGATATAGTGACGGCATGTAGACATACACGGTGACCGTGTGGAAAATTGGTGAACGCGTCGCGCGCTTAGATTCCCCTGGAATTTCCGGGAAAGCAGTACAAGTCTGCAAGAGCCATAGGCGCCCGAACTGGTTTCGTCACGTCGCGGAGAACCAGAGTAGACGACACTAACTAGCTGCCAGCTTTTGTATGTTTATGTAAACCGCTAGTGTGCCGGAGGAAATGGTAAGGTTCTACTTACGTGAGCTAAGAACCTCCATATAAATCTATTTAGTGCATATCGATGTACATATGCAGCTAATTTAACCAACTGCTAATATAAACATTTTTCACTCATAGTTTATGTTTTTTTCCAGATTAAGGAATAAACAACATTTCAGCCTTCACATTTACGAGTGAATGCTTATGGCCAACCAATACAAGATAGGCAAAATTTGTTACTAGAGACTGAGAGTGACCTACCTTTTCAGGTGGACACTCAAAATAAGGCCCCGTTTAGATGCAAGCTAAAAACCAAAAATTTTCAAGATTTCTCGTCACATCAAATCTTGCGGTACATGCATGGAGTACTAAATGTAGACGAAAAAAAAACTAATTACACAGTTAGCCGAGAAATCGTGAGATGAATCTTTTAAGCCTAAATAGTCCATAATTGGACAATTTTTGTCAAATAAAAACGAAAATGCTACAGTGGCCAAAATCCAAAAATTTTCGGAACTAAACGGGGCCTAAAGCGATTTGTTGGTGGCTTCACGCCGGAGGATGATGATGAAAGAGGTTGGGGTAGAAAGGACATTCAATGCTCTTGTCTCACCTCTAGAGTAAAAAACGAATATTTTAATGCATTGTCCTTTTGCAAATTTGGCAACAATAAAAGTGTTCACAAGCAAATCGCTTCATTTTCGGTGTCCACCAGCAAAGAGAGGTCACTTTCAGTGTTCAGGAGCAAATTTTACCTACAAGATAATGTGTCGGTGTTTTGGGTCCGGCGGGTCCTCAACCGACTAGTGAAAATGTACTGCGTGCCTCTAATCCCGGATGGTGATGCAAAGAGACACAAGGTTTATACTGGTTCAGGCAATAGGTGCCCTACGTCCAGTCTGAGAGAGCGATCTTGTATTCCTTGCACCGAGGTGCTTGTAGTAGGGGCTTACAAGCTGAGCGAGAGAGGGAGCTAGTCCTAGGTCTCTGCGTAGACTGGCGTGGGTTGCATGAGATGTTGATCTTCTTGCAGTGAGGAAGCGTGTGTATTACAGAGCGTTGTGCGTTGCTTGCACGTGTGAGTCTGATCTCCCCTAGAAGCGGCCCTGGTCACTCCCTTTTATAGTCGAAGGGAGGCACAGGGGCGGTACATGTATTTGCTACGTGGCGTTTTGTGAGCAGAGGCGGTATGTCTGAGCCCTACAGCTCGTCACTGTGGCGGCATGGTCGGTGAAGCGGTCTTGTCCTCGGTTCACTAGAGCGACGCGCCGGTCACGCCTGATCCTGTGCGACGTGGGAGCTCCTGTGGTGGCATGCGTGCCCTCCTCTATTGGAGGCGTGCTGGTCACTGTAGGTTTGACCGGCGCGGAGAGCCGAGGCTGGGTAGATGCGACGGTGCGGGTGCGCTGATTCCGAGGCTACAGGAGCTTGGCCCTATGCACGACGTGGGAGCTCCTACAGCTTGACGTAGGGCATGGCACGTACTGCGGACGACGTGCCGGTCCCAGAGTGCTGACAACGTAGAGAGCCGAGGCCCAGTCGGTGCAGAGGCTGAACTATTGTGGGGGGCTCGGCGGGCGCGAGTACCGAGGCTACAGGAGCCCAGAAGCGGATAGCCGAGGCTCGGAGGGCGCAGTTGGTCTTGTACGTCGATTCCGAGGCCACAGGGACCCAGACTTGACTTTCCACGCCGCGCTGACCTTGGAGCAGGGGTTAGGCAGCACAGTGCAGCACGGACGTCAGTTGTGGGCACAGTGCCGAGCACAGCGCCCTGTAACCCCTGCCCTGTCCTGTCCTGGACGGCATGGTGTCGATGTGACTCCCGTCTCGTCGGCCACTCCGCTGTATCGTGTCGTCGTTTGGCTGACGTCGCGGGAGTGGTTGGACGCGTTAGTTGGATGTGACGTCCCGTCAGAGAAGTCGGTCAAGGCGGCGGTGACGGGGTTGATGCCGAGCCGGCCTCGAGCAAGTCGGTAACTGGATGCTCGTCCGAGGCCTCGTGGCGTGGGGCCTCGGGCGAGTCGGAGAATCGGTACCTCGTCTGAGGCCTTGCGCGCGGGGCCTCGGGCGAGTCGGAGAATCGGTACCTCGTCCGAGGCCTTGCGCGCGGGGCCTCGGGTGAGTCGAAGAATCGGTACCTCGTCCGAGGCCTTGCGGCACGGGGCCTCGGGCGAGTCGGAGAATCGGTGCCTCGTCCGAGGCCTCGTGGTTTCGCTCTATGCCAACCCGCTTCGGGTGAGCCCGGAGATTGTTCGAGGTGGGCCGGGTGGTCCAGCCAGGCCTCGGATAAGGTGGGGGTTTGCCGGTGGTTCTCTTGGCTTCGATATTTACAAGGTCTAAATGATTTTTTCGGTTCTTGCTTAGGGGACCCCTTTTTTGGTACCCGACAGTAGCCCCCGAGCCTCGGGGAGAGTGCGAGCGCTCTCCCTGAGGTTTTGACGAGACTTGGCTCGCGGCAGCTCCTGGCGAGATGGCGTTTCGTACCTGAGGCTTCGGTAGGTGCGCACGAGCGCACCCACCGGGTGTAGCCCCCGAGGCCCTAGAGGAGTGGATTTATTCCTCCATGGGCTTTTTTCATGTTGAGTGAGGGGTTTTATCACGTTTGCCGAGCCCCCGAGTGCGAGTTCGGGTCGCTGGGCCTCGGCTTGGTTGCAGGAAGAGCCCCCGAGCCTCTGCTCGGAGCAAGAGGGCGATCAGGAGTTTCCCTGTCTTTTTTGTGCGGCCCTCGTGCATCCTTTTCATTTGGAAGGAGGGGTGGAGTATGCCAGGCTACCCTCGGTGGGCGAGCAGTGACACCTCCGGTGAGCTGTTACCGGGTAAGTCCGAGTGGAGGCCCGTGCCCCATTCGATAGGGGTCGGCTAGCGGTCCAGAGACGCACTCCAAAAGTATCAGAGGGCTTCTCTAGTGGGTCCCAGGGCCATTCGATTGGCCCTGGGGCTCGGTGCCTCCCTGCGGTGGGATCCCATTCAGAGACCTCCCTGTTGGTCTCGGACACGACTTAGGGCATCCCAAGCAATTGCTTGCTTGAGCCTCGGCCATGTACGGGCTTGCCCATAGTCATCCCTGACTCTGTTTGTCCTGGGGCGGCTATCGAGACCCTCGGGGGCCCAGCCTTTGAACCCCTGGACTGTAACGGGCTCGGTGTCCAGTTCCTTAGTCTGAAATGAATCAGGTGGGTGATATTCCCTTCCCATCGGCTGGCGACGGCGGGTGCGCCTTTTGAGGCAGTTCCTCGGGGAGACAGAACGGCGCCTGCCGTCGCTGCGGTCGAATGCAACGCGACGTCTACGGATGGGACGTTACTGTGTGCGCGCAGTTAATAAGGAAAAGGTGGACGCCTGGGCGGTTTGGTCGGATCCGGATTAACTGCGCTAGATCTGAGGGAAACTTTCCCGGTTTTGTCGCCCGCCCGTTTTGCCCTCTTTCCTCCCTCATAAATACGTGACGAGCCGCGCCCCGCCCCTCCTTACCTTTTCCGCCTGTGTTCGCCCTTTCTGCCCTCGAGCGGTTGCTAAGAACAGAGGAAGAGAGCGCCGGGGAGAAGAAGGGAGAAGGGGGAGGAAAGGAGAGAGAGAGAGAGAGAGAGAGAGAGAGAGATAGCGAGAGCACGCTTTACTGCCATAGCCAGATTCTCCACCGCACCCATGGCCGGCGGGGCCGTTGTCCTCTAGGCGGATCCTTGGGGTTCGTCCGACGTGTCTGCGGCGACGCTGCAGTCGCTCGTCGACGATGGTCTCCTCCGCCCAGTCACCGACCCCAACAGACCGGAGTGGATTGCTCCGAGGAACGAGTCGGAGCCGAGGCCACGTGATGGTTACATCATGAGCTTTGTGGCCTTCCATGAGCGTGGCCTCGGCTTGCTGGCGGACCGGTTCATGCGGGCGCTCTCGCATTACTATGGCGTGGAGCTCCACAACTTCAACCCCAACTCCATCGCGTAGGCGGCCATCTTCGCCGCCGTCTACGAGGGGTACCTGGGCAGCCGAGGCCTCCGTCGCAGTGCAGGAGGTGCTCTAGGCTGAGATTCGGGAGCACAATGCTCTGCGGAGCGCCGCCCGTACCGCCTGCGAGGCCCTGGTGGTCGAGGGGGTCGAGTCGGGCAGCTCCCTCGGGAGCCGCTTGATCGCGTTGAGCAGCCGAGTCCACGAGCGACTCCGGGGGGCGCTGCATACGGGCGTCAAGCGTGCCCTGGCCGTCGTCTCCTCGCACTACGCTGGCATCGACCTCAAGGCCGTCAGCGACGGTTACGTCATGGCTGATGATGACGAGAAGGCCGAGGAGGAGGTCATGAAGCTGGTGGAGGCGGCTGAGGCCCCTGGCACGGCACTGGCCAGGTTGTTCGAAGAGGAGGTCGTTCCTCCTACGCCGACCGCCGACGCTGGCGACCCTGAGTTTTGACCTGGGCCAAAGGGACCATGTAAATAGATTAGGACTTACATCATTGTACCATGATGCTTGTGGCCGTCGAGGCCTTTTAAAGTACTTGTGTGTATATGCTTTTTAATCATTTTTTATTGTATTTCGGAGCCTCTGCCCTCTGTCTCGTCTTTGAACATATCTCTTGCAAAAAACTTTCTCGGAGCCTAAGCTGCCCTTCGGGCAAAAGGTGGTGAGGGAGTTGTCGTAGCCTAGAGGCGTAGGCCGTCTCGCGGCTCGGCCGGCCTTTTGGCCCTGAGACAGACTTTTGGTCCTTAGGTTTTTTACAATCGATTTGTCAGAGTACGTGAGAGAGTTTGACGTAGAATTTTTTTTGAAAAACGACTAAAAACGGTGTCTAGGACTTAGGGGGGGTCTCCCCTTCTAGCCCCCGAGGGAGGCTCGGTTCTGCAGAGGCAGAGCCGAGTCTTGTTCGAGCCCCGCGGTGGGCACACTACTAGAAAACAGACCTTTCATCCTGCCTCTATTTATGCCTTTAGTCCCGGTATTTTTGTGTTCGGGACTAAAGGGACTATTAGTCCCGGTTGTATCCTCAAACAAGGATACAAAGTTCCTGCCCCAAGTGTGTAGTGACGGCAGGCAACAATTAGTCCCGGTTATAGCCCAGAGCTGGAACTAAAGGTTATCCTTTAGTCCCGGCCGGACCCTCCAACCGGGAATAAATCTTTACTCCTGCCTTGAGGCTCCAGCCGGGACTAAAGGATGATCTTTAGTCCCGGCTCTGGGCTATAACCGGGATAAAATCTTTCTTGATAAAATAATATAGTCGTGTTGGACAAAAAAATGGGGCAGCCAGGCATTGAACCCACGACCTCATAGCCAAGGTCCAAACCGCAGCGCACTAGCTAGCCATCTGAACTAAGTCACTTTCTCGACAAGAAAGCACCCAAACATTTATTTAATAAGAGAAAAGAGCCTTTAATTGATTATATTCTTTTGTTAACTATACTTTGAATTGTCTGGTCCTTGTGCTTTCTAGTGCCTGATTGATCTCATAATTTTTATCAGGGTTTCAAATGCCCAGTCTGAAGCCACCACCAAGTTCGAGATTTTTCTGAATTGTTTGGTAATTTTTTCACTTTAATTAAATTTCCACGCGACTTCACCGATTAATTATACGTTGAACCGAGTCCACCCCCGAAAAAATCCGGAATGGTGCCAAACTTTGCCAAATGGTCTATTGTGCCCTAGGAGACAAATATTTGTGGAGGTTGATGCAAAATTATATTGTTTTCAATATGTAATTCACCGTATTTCGTCTCACGCGGCACAAAGAAAAATATAATAATAAAAATAATTATCAGAAAAATCTAAGATCTTGTGTGGGGCCATATTTTGGGTGTAAATGATTGCCAAAAAAATTTCAAGTCATTTCGACATGGGCGGAGTCAACGTGCTTCACAGAGGTATATAGAACCTTTCGTCGAACCATATCTATACACCTAGGTTCTCTGGGACTCTGAAGTCCATTTGCTTTCCAGTGCCGGATTGGTCTCAAACTTTTTCTCAAGACTACAAATGCCCTGTGTGTAGCCACCACCAAGTTTGAGATTTTTCTAAGGTGGTTTGGTACTTTTTTAACTTTAATTGAATTTCTGACCGAACTCATCGATTAATTATACAATGATTAATGAAGAATCTAAAGATTTACGTTATAATTACGTGAAATCTAATTTCCCGTCGAAAACCAATAAATTTAATAATTTCAATTAAAGTCTATATTTTTGCATTAACGAAAATAGTGAGTATTAGTTGCATTATGTTCAACATTTATAATAAAAAACACAATAGTTTAGGTCACATATTTTTTTTGTGTGCAGTAAATGAAAATAAAGTTTATTACTTTTTCTAAAAAAATTTATGCCTAGTATTGAATTTACTGCGCAAATAATAAGACTTAAACATTTAAATATAAAACATATATAAAATAAACTGATCTGCTTAAAAGTTGGCGGGGAATGAAAATGTAGCCCACCTTTAGTCCCAACTCCTACCACCAGCTGGGACTAAAGGTGAGCTGCATTTGGCGGCCCGCCAAAAAATCCTTTAGTCCCAGTTCCTTCCAACAGCCGGGACTAAAGGTCCCCCCTTTAGTCCCGGCTGGTGGCAGGAGCCGGGACTAAAGGTGCTTTAGTCCTGGGCGGTGGATGGAGCCGGGACTAAAGGTCCCTCTCCTATATCTGCCGCCGCCTCCCTTCTCTCTTCCTCCTCATCGATCGTCTTCGTCTTTCAGCGGCCCCCAGAGCTCCCACCCGCCGATTCGTCTCCCGGCCACCCAGCGTAGCCTTCCTCACGGAGGCACCCGAGGCTCGTCCACCTCGCTTGAAGTAGCCCGACGCCCTGCCGCCGCCACGCCGCCGCCAATTTCGCCTTCCCAGCCACCCCTAACGCCGCCTTCCTCAGGAGGGCACCCGTTGCCCGCCCACCTCGCTTGGGAGTAGACCTTGCGCCCCTCAAGGAGGAGCCCCAGGCTGCCCCGGCCGCTGCAGCATGCTCTTGCACGCCGCCATGGTATATATATATATATATATTATATTTATTATATTTATGAATTATATTGATGAAATGTGTATTAATGTATATATGTATGAAATTATATATGTATGAAATGTGTGTATATATATATCAATTAATGTATATATGTATGAAATTATGTATGTATGAAATGTGTATATATATATCAATTAATGTATATATGTATGAAATTAATGTGTGTGTATATATATATCAATTAATGTATACATGTATAATTTTTCCTTTGGAAAAAAATCAATTGTGTTATATCTACGATACCATGTGGCCTATACCTAAACCCTAAACCACCCTAAACCCTAAACCACCCTAAACCCTAAACCCTAAACCACCCTAAACCACCCTAAACCCTCCCCGGCCACCGACGCTGGCGGCATTGCCTGCATGTGAGCACCACCGCTTGAAATGTGTATGAAATGTCTATGAAACCCTAATTGCATAATTATTGTTTTATAATTGTTTAGGCTCTCTATGGCCGACCCAGAGACGCGATGACTGGAGGCGGAAATGATGGATATTATCAACGCGGCCTTGAACATTGTGCCGATGTTGATAATGACCGTGAGGAAGACGACGGAGTCAATACTTGAATCTCGATCATATTGTTGAGGAAGTTGTTCATGAAGATAATTCCGGTGAGGTATATATTTCTCAATATCTAGCTCTCATTTATTTATTATGCATACATGTAGCCCTTTGGATCGACCTTCGTTTTATAATACTTTTTTGTGTTTCTATCGTACATAGCCGTCTAGATCGATGACGACGACGGGAATACAAAGAATGTTCGAGGGCCAAAAAGCCGTTGGAAGGCCGCTACATCATCTCGAATTCAACGTGGCTACAAAGGCGAACCACTAGGACAATATGCACAGAAATTCATGTACCACTGTGGGTACCTTGTAAGGGACAAGCTCCCGATCAATGCCCGTGAATGGAAAAAAATAACAATGTTCCTCATATTAGTTATCTCTGATAAGGACAAGGAGCTGATTTGGCAAGATGTTCTTGCACATTTCACGCTCCAAACAGATGATTATCATGAAGACATCACCCATGAAAGGTTGACGGAGCGAGTTAGGCACTAGACAATGAAGAAGATGGCCACCCAATTCCAATCTTGGAAGAAGCAGCTGTACAAATCATATGTCAAGAAGAACAAGACTCCAAATTGGAACGATAAGGGCCCAATCGCGAAGGCAAGGCCCTACTGGGAGGAATTTGTACAGTACAAGACATCAGAAGAGGGTGCAGAATGGGCGAGAAGGAACCAAGAGAATTCCAGACAAAAGCAATACCACCATAACATGGGATCAGGTGGCTACGCGACTTCCGTTCCTAAGTGGCAAAAAATGGAAGCAGACCTTATTGCGAAGGGGGGTCATACCTGAATCAGTACCGTGGCCTGAACGCACAAAGCGTTGGTTTTTAGGTCATGGGGGAGGATTGGACCCAGTCACCGGGAAGCTCATCCGTGGCACAAAACTCGAAAGAGCAACAGAAAGGTTGATTCAAATTCTAAAAGCTAGAGACAATGGACTATTCTGGCCCAATAGAGAGAAAGATGAACTGACATATTCCATCGGGACTGCTGAGCATTATGGATGAACTAGAGGCAAAGGGGCCGTTCCGTGGGTGCAAGGTTTCCCTGAATGGATCGATTCGTACAGAAGCCGCAAGAGATGGAAGGATGAGGAGGCAGAGAGGATCCACATCTTGCAGCAATATGTTATTGAGTTACAGGAAGCGGTGCTTGAATCACAAAGGCGAGAAAAAGAAATGCAAGCGAAAATGCAAGAGGAAGTCGCAAGGCAAGTGCAAATACAATTGAGTGCCCACAGGATTACAACAGCTCCGGGAATCAACATTAGCCCCCCTGATCAGTTGAGAAGCAGTTGTGCTTCTACGGAGCTGCCTGATGCCATAAAAGATGCAGAGCTGCGCTTCCCCATGGATGACGTCACTGAACCTTTTACATCATGTGAGCTACATATTCCAAAAGATAATGGCACAGTGAAGGTGGCTATTGGTGTTGTAAACCCTATCGACCGTACCAAGACACCAAGAATCCATGGGGCAGTAGTACCAGCTGGATATGCTACCGTCTCGGTGGATAAAGCTATTGAAGGTTTTAGCGATGTGCCTCTTGACATTCATGGAGGTGATGGGGAGAAGACCGTGGGAGAAGCAGAGAAGTCATTCATTGCATGGCGCAAGCGCTACATCAATATTCCCGGGAAGCTGTTGCCGCACAATAGGTACGGATGAAAGTGAACGAAACAATTTTTTTATTAATTTTATATTGACTCTTAAATAACAATTGACTCATTGTCTTCTATACGCACAAAGCAGGGCCTCCCCCAACCTAAGTCCAATAGTACAATCACCAGACCAGCATAGTGCTCCGGGCGGCGGTTACGATGGGGTAGAAGACACGGATGCATCCCCACCATCTCCAAGACGGTCTCCACCGCCGCCGCCACTGCCTCCAAGGCGTTCCCCAACGCCGCCTCGAAGGTCTCCAACGCCTGTTCCCCCACCTCCTCCCATGAACCAGGGAAGACGGCTGCAAACAAATAAGCCATCTGCCCCACCGGCGAAGATGACCAAGAAGGCCCCCGTTAAACCAAGGAAATTTCCACAGAAATTGCCTGGTGACATGAGTAAAGAGAAGTTAGATGATGCGGTTAAAAAACCATCGAAGCATTCTTCTTAGGCACAGGGAAGAGGAAGCAGCAGGAGCAGAAGCACATCCACCTACCTCCAGCTAAACTAAGGCAGATGGTGGAAGCTAAGCAAAAAAAGAGGCGGCAAGCTCATAAGCCCTCGCCACCATCAGACTTTGACCACACTCTTAGCAAGATAATCAAGAAAGCTGCTAAAGCAGGGAAAACTGTTGCACAACTCAGAGAACAAGAATTGCAATCAGTCCCTCCTCTAGTTATTGCTAATGAATATGGTTCAAACATAGATATGCTAGATATGATGGAAATACCTGCCGATAAAGAAGTGGATATGGCAGAACTTGCTAACTTTTATGCTATGAGAGGTATCGACCTTGGCGATTTCCTCTTGAAAAGTCTGTTAGTAGCGGATGAATGGCGAAATATGAGCATGGCAGAGTCTATGGAATCCTAAGACCATCAATGAACTGGGTACACAATTGTTCAAGCTAAACACCTTGTACCTCGACGCGTGTCACCGGAAAGAGTTCTATATTTCTGTCAGAATCAAAGACGACCATTGGTTCCATGGCGATGACGTTATGTACATTGAGTTTGCTGAATTACACCAACTAGTCCACCGGAACTCTCTCAACAAGACTCTCATCAGCTGCTATTGTCTATAAGTGATTCTTTCTACTAATTAATAATAAGTCGCTACGTGCGTACATGTCTGTGTTTATTATCCTCACTCTATATATATGATGCAGGTTTGAGATGGGAGAGTGCAAAAAGAGAGGGTGTACTGATATTGGTTTCATTGATCCACATATCGTATTCAAAAACCATAAACCCCAACCAACATGGAAAGCAGAAACGGAGGCCAATATCAAGATGTTCTTAGAGAAGCAACGTGACAAGAAATGTATACTCTTCCCCTACAACTTCAGGTAAGTGTTCATAATGTCGACGATCGTGTGTCCATATATATATGTTCACTGTACCTGTTAGCTAATTAATCAGTGTTAATGGACATGGCAGTGAACACTGGATATTGATGGAACTCGATCTGGAGAAATGTCTTCTAGGCATCTGGGACTCGATGAGAAAAGAGCAAAAAGAGTTCCAAGAGATGATAGATATTATTCAGAGGTAATTGCAGTCTCACTAGCAAAACTATTCCAGTCTCTCTGTATGCAAATTAATGGTCCAAATATTTTTTATGTTATTTGGTAGTTGTTGGGAAAAGGTCATCAGAACACCATATGAAGCATAAAGTGCCTTTGAAAGTAGTGCTATACAAAGTAAGTACTATATACCTACCTTAGTTCAATTTCCCTATGCTCGGATGATGACGAATCTTTTTCTCGTAAAGTGGGTTCTGCTACAGCCCCAGGGGACCAATCTCTGTGGATACTATGTTTGCGAGTTCATGAGAGTGTGCTCAAAAAGAACTAGTCTAGAGCAAAAAAGGGTAAGTGTACACATATATATATTCTTCATACATATATATATATATATATTCATGATATATATATATATATATATATATATATACTAATATACTTTTTCTTTATCTCATATCTCAAATTGAAGACTCGTTGGTTGAAGGAAAAAACCACGGACACACACCATCTCAAAGCAATCCAAGAGACAATAGGTGGATTAATGATGATGTCTTAACTCCGTGGCGAGTTTTACTATGACCCAAATATGTGATGATGAAAGCCAAATTTCATATTGATCCAAAGAACATGTGATGATGAAATGTACAATTAATGCAAACTTTACATGTGACGATGAAATGTAATATTATGTTTTAGTTTACTTTTACTTGTGTTGCTTGCGTGCATTGATTGAGCGAAAACTTTACAGTACGCGCGCGTATACATATATTACTTTGCAGCGAATAATGCGTATTCGAAAACCAAATTAAAACAAAAAAGAATCATCAATTGAAATAAGCAGGAAAAGAAAAAAAAAGACCCTTTAGTCCCGGTTGTTATTACCAACAACTGGGGAATAAAGGCCAACCAGCATTTGGCGTGGCTACCTTTTTAGTTCCGGCTGGTATCACCAACCGGGACTAAAGGTCCACTTCTATTCCCGGCTACTAACCCTTTATTCCCGAACTCCTATTCCCGGCTGCGTAACCGGGAATAAAGGGGGTTGGTAGCCGGGAATAGAAGCCATTTTTTTACTAGTGGCACCTCTGCAGAGGTAGAGCCGAGTCTCCCTTATAGCGTTATCGTAACGCCGATCCCCCATCAATGGGCTCGGGGGGTTTTTCGAAAAATTAGAACAACTAAAGAACGCTTCTTTATTGTATTTCGAGAAACAATGTATACAATGCTTGGGAATTTAATGGTAGAAGTGACGTAGCTGTTCTATGTTCCAAGCGTTGGTGAGGATACTGGCGTCGTTGTCGGGGAAGATGGCTTCGACAGCCTCTTCGCCCGAGGCAAAGTTGGTGGCGATGTCGAGGAGCGCGACCGCCGTGGTCGGTACGTTCCGGCCTAACTCTCAGACCAGGTCTCGGCAGGAGGTGCCGGAGAGGAACGCCTGGACAATTTCCGAGTCACCGACGCTGGGCAACTCGGTGCATTGCTTGGAGAAGCGCCGAATGAAGTCTCGGAGAGACTCGACCGGCCTCTGGCGACAACTCTTGAGATCCTAGGAATTCCTGGGGTGCACGTATGTGCCCTGGAAATTCCCGACGAAGACCTTTACCAAATCGCGCCAGTTGTTGATCTGCAAGGGAGGGTGGTGTTCGAGCCAGGCTCGCGCCGAGTCTGACAGGAACAAGGGGAGGTTGCGGATGATGAGTAGGTCATCGTCCGTGCCGCCTAACTGACAAGCCAGGCGATAATTGGCTAGCCATTGCTCGGGGTTGGTCTCACCGCTGTACTTTGAGAGGTTGGCCGGTTGCTGAAACCGGGCTGGGAAGTGGGCGCCGCGGATGGCCTTACTGAAGACTCAAGAGCCAGGTGGCCCAGGAGAAAGATTGCGGTCCTCCCTACTGTCGTAGCGACCGCCTCAGTGCGGGTGGTAGCCTTGGGTGGGCCCATCATTGTCGTGGTGCCGTCGCCTGCTGACCACATCGTGGTCGCCTTGCACCTCACGTCGGTCACTGAGGCGGTCGTGCACCGAGGGGGCCTTGTTGGCTTTCGGTGCCTGAGCAGGCTTGGGACGAACCGAGGCCTCTCTATCCTGCCGAGGCGATGCCGCGGGTAGTTCCGAGGTGCCCCCGCGCCGTCGAGAGGTGGAACTTTCGGCCTGCTGTACCGCGGCGGTCTCGAGGAGGTCTCAGAGCTCGCCGTGGACCCATCGCCCCTCCGAGGTAGAGGGCTCGGGCATTGTCCAGAGTAGCATCGCTGCTGCCGCGATGTTCTGGCTAGCGTGATTGAAGATAGGGGGTTGCTCGCCCCCTTCGTCGTGGTTGATGCGGTGGTTGATGTCGCGAGCCCTCCACCGGGCTGCTTCGCCATCATCGCGACCCCGCTGCTCTTGCTCGAGAGTGTCTCGGAGCTGCTGCAGAAGGAGTCGGTCTTGTTCGACCTTGGCCTGAAGCTCATGGAGCTGCTCCAGGTCTAGGCGTCGAGGTTCCTCGGGGGTGGGGTTCTCGTTCCGCGCTGCCGGGGGCTCGACGCGCGGAGGTGTGGCGTCGCCTGCCCCCTCGTGGGGCGGGGAGCGATTGCCTGCCCCTTCGTCCTAATCGCTCGCGCTCGGCATCCCGAGCTCGACGTTGAAGCACTCACGAGTGGGATCGTAAGTGTCTTCGTCATCGGAGTCGGAGTAGCCGAAGCAGTAGTCGCTCGTGGCCATGAAGCGGCGCATGGCTTTAGGATCGCGAGGCCCGGAGAAGTCCGCTCGGGCCCACGCCTCGTCCTCCTCCAAGGAGTCAGCGTGGGTGTGGGTCAGGGTTGTGGCGATGAGGTCGAGGGCAAAACGTTGGTAGGCGGCAGCGGCATTGCCCAACCCGAACGGGTATGGGGATGGTGTCGTCGTCGGGCTCCGCTCCGCTGGAGTCAACTCCTCATGAGGTGGCGGGGCAGAGCTTGATGACGGGGCGTCGCTGTGCGCCACCGGTGTATTACAGAGCGTTGTGCGTTGCTTGCACATGTGAGTCTGATCTTCCCTAGAAGCGGCCCTGGTCACTCCCTTTTATAGTCGAAGGGAGGCACATGGGCGGTACATGTATTTGCTACGTGGCGTTTTGTGAGCAGAGGCGGTATGTCTGAGCCCTGCAGCTCGTCACTGTGGCGGCATGGTCGGTGAAGCGGTCTTGTCCTCGGTTCACTGGAGCGACGCGCCGGTCACGCCTGATCCTGTGCGACGTGGGAGCTCCTGTGGTGGCATGCGCGCCCTCCTCTATTGGAGGCATGCTGGTCACTGTAGGTTTGACCGGCGCGGAGAGCCGAGGCTGGGTAGATGCAACGGCGCGGGTGCGCTGATTCTGAGGCTACAGGAGCTTGGCCCTATGCACGACGTGGGAGCTCATGCAGCTTGACGCAGGGCATGGCGCGTACTGCGGACGACGTGCCGGTCCCAGAGTGCTGACAACGTAGAGAGCCGAGGCCCAGTCGATGCAGAGGCTGAACCATTGTGGGGGGCTCGGCAGGCACGAGTCCCAAGGCTACAGCAGCCCGGAAGCGGATAGCCGAGGCTCGGAGGGCGCAGTTGGGCTTGTACATCGATTCCGAGGCTACAGGGACCCGGACTTGACTTTCCACGCCGCGCTGTCCTTGGAGCAGGGGTTAGGCAGCACAGTGCAGCACGGGCGTCAACCGTGGGCACAGTGCCGAGCACAGCGGCCTGTAACCCCTGCCCCATCCTGTCCCGAACGGCATGGCGTCGATGTGACTCCCGTCTCGTCGGCCACTCCGCTGTATCGTGCCGTCATTCGGCTAACGTCGCGGGAGTGGTTGGATGCGTTAGTTGGATGTGACGTCCCGTTAGGGAAGTCGGTCAAGGCGGCGGTGATGGGGTTGATGCCGAGCCGGCCTTGAGCGAGTCGGTAACTGGGTGCTCGTCCGAGGCCTCGTGGCGTGGGGCCTCGAGTCGGAGAATCGGTACCTCGTCCGAGGCCTTGTGGCGCGGGGCCTCGGGCGAGTCGGAGAATTGGTACCTCGTCCGAGGCCTTGCGCGCAGGGCCTCGGGCGAGTCGGAGAATCGGTACCTCGTCCGAGGCCTTGCGGCGCGGGGCCTCGAGCGAGTCGGAGAATCGGTGCCTCATCCGAGGCCTCGCGGTTTCGTTCTGCGCCGAGCCCACTTCGGATGAGCCCGGATATTGTTCGAGGTGGGCCGGGTGGTACAGCCAGGCCTCGGATAAGGTGGGGGTTTGCCGGTGGTTATCTCTTGGCTTCGATATTTACAAGCTTCTTGGTTTGATTTTTTTTGGGAAAAGATTCTCTGTTTGATTTTTGTTTGTACGAAGTGAACATGAAAATATAACATGCTGCCAATGGCAGGTCGCTTAGTCAAGTGCAGCCATTTAATTAACGGAAAAAATCGAGAAAGTCCATGTGCTAGAGTCAAGAGAAAGAAGCAAACATAGCTGGATATTCCATCGACGTTGAAAATGCCTAAAAGGCAGCGAGGTCCATTGGAAGTAGTGAGCACTTGCTGCCTAAAAAGTAGTGAACTACTCGTACCAAAGGGCAAAAGCATGGCTGCCGTCTTAGTTTACATGTCGTTTCATGTGCAGTATACACAAGTAGCAGTAGATTTAGGGTCTCTTTGGCACGGCTTATGCCGGCTTCGGCTTTATCTATTTTACGTAAATCGATGCACTATAGCGTAAAGCCGTTTTGTAAACCGGGGTTAAAATGAACTAGAAGCCGGAAAAAGCCAGTTTTTCTGGCTTCATCGGCTTTGGCTTCACCGGTGAAGCCGTTTTGGATGAGCCGTGCCAAAGGGGCTTTAGTATTCCTAAGGTTAGTGCACATGTGGGCCTTTTTCCTAGAGATTCCACGAGCAGTCAGAGCAATGTGATACCCACTACTCATACCCGCCAAAATTGATTTTAGGTTGCTTGAAAAAACAAATTACATGACAACAGTGACAACACGATGAGCCGAGATAATATATTGGCGTTGGAGCAGCGCCGTCGTTAGCATTGAGTGAGGCCCATCATGCAGGAAAACACGCATAAGTGAGTGACTGCTCAGCCCAGTGTTGACACAAGCGTGAGAGTTGGCAGGCACACACCGTGGTCACGTCGTGTTCTGTCCCATGTGTACTACCGTAGTAGAAAGCTACTTCCCTCAAACGGCACTTTTTCCGTGAAAACCTCTCAAACGGCGACCCGAAAAAAGATCTCGTCCCAACTCCTTCTCGCACCTATAGATGGCCACCGGGCCGTGCCGTGCCTATGGCGTCGTGCCTCACCAGGTCACCGGGCCGGCCGTGCCGTGCCTATGGCGTGCTCGTGCCTGGCCTCCGGCCCAAGGCACGGCCCGTGGGCTGTTTGGCCGTGCCGTGCCGCCAGTTGGGCCGTGCCGTGCCGTGCCGGCCCGGCTCCCGTGTCCTGCCGCTCGCTGTCCTGACAGCTGGGGCTATAATTCTGACCTTGAATGTTCTGCTTCTGGTAAGGCTTTTTTCTTCTACACTCAGACACGGTCACACATGCACATGACTGTTGGAGATTCAATTGCCTTTGTGCTAATCAAAATGCCTTCCTAGAAGTTCTACAATTATTTATTCAATCATTTTTCAGGGTGGACACATCATCTTCTTCCAAAGCCTGAGTCTTCTTGGCTATTGCCTGTTTCCACTGGATGTTGGTGCTCTAGTTTGCAGCGGCAGATCATGGAGATGTACGTGAAGTCGTTGGGGCACCGGGCCGCCACCGGGCCGCCTCTTTGCACCGGGCCGTGCCCGTGCCGTGCCACGGGCCGGGGTGGCGGCCCAGGCATGGCCTGGTGCCTCGGGCCGTGCCGTGCCCGTGCCGTGCCAAAACGACGGGCCACGGGCCGGGCCGGCGGGCCGCGGGCTGCATGGCCAACTATACTCGCACCCCCACCCCCCCCCATCGACCCCCTCCCCACCGCCTCCTCCTTGCCCTTCACAGTGCTTCTTTGGTGGATCTGCCGTCTACCTGTTGGGATCTACGTCTTCCGGCGGCTTTTGGGACGGGTCCGCTCCTTCATCTGCGGGTCACCTCTCCCCATTTGGACGTGAGCGGTGCGGTGGCTTAGTATTGGGCCGAAGCCCGAGGTTACTGGTGGCTAGCCTATTGGGGCCGTCATTTGGTCCTCCATAATTTGAGCCACAGTGGTGGCGCCAGACCCAACCTACCTTGTGGCCAGCCGTGGTCAGCCTCCACTCTCTAGCGTGGCGCCAGGACCATGGCGATGGCGGCCGTCTTTGGATCTGCGCCTCCTTTGGCAGATCTAGCGCCGCTGCGCCCGTACCGGTGAGGGCCAGTGTCTGGCGGCCGGGACCCTGGCTGGTCCTATTCTATGCCGGCTCGCGGTGAGCGGGCTGCTGGCCAATGTTGCGGTGGTGTGCTGGCGGCTTCGCCTTTGTCGTCGGTGCTGACACTGTGAGTGCCACGAGTGGCCTACATCAGCGGACTCTCAAAAACTTGGTGAAAACCCTACCCGGTTCGTTCCGGCCGACAGCGGTGCCTCAGCCTGGGCCATCCATCTCCTTGGAGCCATCATCGATGTTTCGGTTTGTTGGGGGCAGGATGGGGTTGTATGTCCTACTCGTGTGCTTCTTACAGAGTTGTTGGCGTCTGCGGATGTCAATTTCCTTCCTGAAGGCATCGCTAGAGCACTGTTGCAGCCCATCTCCTACTGCTCTTGCCGGAGGTGCCCTTCCTGTGATGTGCCTGTGTGTTCTTTAAGCTTCTCTTCGCAAGGATCTGTCTAGCCTGCTGGGTGTTGCCGCAGTCGATTGTTTCTTTGCTGCGGATACTTTGCCGCTGTCAATCTTCTTTGATGGATGCTTTGTCGTCGTTGCTCGGGCGGATAGTTTGCCGCCAACGTCACTTGGGCTCCGTTGTGCGCGTGATGCCCCCCACTTGCAGATGCTTTGCCGCTATAAGGAAAATGCACCCTTGACCCATTTACATTGGATTTTGATTTTTGATGATCAACAAGACCAAATTGGACTAATGTGTTTGCGAGTGTTATTTTTGTAGTCCAATAGGTTGCAAACGTGACTTGGACGAAGGCGACGTGATGATCCGATGATGAACACCTCAAGCAAGACCCTAGAAGCACAATAGAAGACCTAAGAAACCAAGCAAAGTCCAAGCACGAAGATAGGAACCAAGCCGGATGGAAGATTGCGAAGAAACGAGCTCGATAGAGGTGACCGGACATGGCCCTTATAAGGACCGGACGTGTCCGATCTGTTGCTCGGCAACAGCAGGCGTCAGCAGCAGCGACCGGACGCTAAGCGAGGCCGTGACCGGACACACGGACTTCACTGTGGACGAGCGAACGCGCCAGGCAGTGGCTTTCGATCGAGTCCAGAGAGGTTCTAGAACGGCGAAACATCGACCGGACACGTCAGATGGTAAGCGACCGGACTCGCCAGAGAGTCCGATCAACAGTAACCACCAACGATCAGCTAAATGGTCGGGACGACCGGACGTGTCCGATCTGGATGACCTGCGCGCCCGGTCAATGACAGAAAGCTGGGTTTCGTCCCCAACGGCTATTTTCTCCATGGAACTTATAAATAGACCCCCCAACCGGCCATTTGAGAAGTGGAGAGCTGAGGAAATATACCAAGGGTGTTGCTACACCATTTTAGTGATCTCTACTTGCATAGTGCTTAGTCTTTCATTATGTGATTAGCGTAGGTGCTTTGCGAAGTGCTTAGGTTGATTAGACCACCGCTTATGCGCTTGTTCTAGGTTTAGGCCTAGTGTTTAGTGAGGTTTGCACACCTCTTATCACTCGGTGCTTGCACGCACCATTGTTGTACTCTGCGGGGCTTGTAGTCTTGCGAGATCACACTAACTGCGTTTGTGGTATGGCCGCCATCGTGTACCAAAGGGAACAAGGCCCGCGGCATTTTGGCTGAAAGCTTGATAGTGAAGACAGCGGGGAGCGGTCTGAGAGAGGCTTGCCGGAAGGCACACCAGAGACCCACTTGCGTGTGGAGAAGGCCTGGGGCTATCCACGGAGTTACCCGACCGGGAGCTTGGCCCTTGCAAGGGATTCCTTGTGAGGGGCTCCAATAAGGACTAGGGGGAAGCTTGAGCGTTTCTCGATACCTCGGTAAAAATACCGGAGTCGTCGATGGGAGTTTACATCTCTACCTCAGCTTTACCTTCCATGTTTACATTGCTACCTTGGTTGTGTGCTTTAGTTCCCTAGCTTAGTTGATAGGCTAATTGATAGGATTGGAACCTAGGTTGCATAACTCTTTTGCGGTAGAGATAGCAACACACCTAGCAAAACCGTAGTTGCACATTTAGATAGATTACTTTCTTGCATAGGTTTTGACTAGGTGAAATTAGAGGCCTTAGTTAGAAGTAGAATTTTAAGTTGCCTAATTCACCCCCTCTTAGGAGTCACGGTCCCTTACAAGTGGTATCAGAACCGGTTGGCTCAATTTGGACCCTTGGCTTCACCGCTGTTGAGCTGACGCTATTTAGAGTGGTTGGGATGGATACCTCTAGGCCTCCGCACTTTGACGGCACTAATTTCCCCTACTATAAATCTAGAATGGCTTGTCACCTTGAGGTGGTAGATTTGGGTGTTTGGAGAGTCACTCATGATGAGATGAAACCCATTAAGAATCCCAATAAACCCACAAAGAGTGAAGAAAAGGAAATTCATTTCATTGCTAGAGCTAAAAATTGCTTGTTTGAATCTTTTAGCATGGATGTGTTTAACCAAGTGTTCACTTTAAATATGGCACATGAAATTTGGTTAAAATTACAAGAGCTACATGATGGCACAAGTAATGTCCATGAGCAAAAACATTGCCTAGCTCAACAAAGTTATGATTCCTTTAAAATGAATGATGATGAGCTCGTTGATGATATGTATTCTCATTTAATTCTAATCATCAATGAGCTCAATTCTATAGGATTAACAAAGCTAGGTGATACGGACATTGTGAGGAAGATCATCTTCGTGCTATCACAAAAGAAATATACAAGCATCATCACCATCCTTCATAACATGGAGGACTTGAGCACCATGACCTCGGCCATAGTCATTGGCAAGATAGTGGTATTTGAAATATCACGGAAGATGAGTCAAGAAGAAGCCTCTTCATCAAGCAAAGTCAAAGCACTCGCATGTAGTGAGAAAAAGAAGATGAAGGGCAAGCAAGTTGAGACAAGCTGAAGCTCAAGCTCCTCAAGTGAAGATGATGATGATGATGATGAAGAAGAAGAAGAAGAAGAAGAAGAAGAAGAAGAAGAAGAAGAAGAAGAAGAAGATGGTGATGATGATGATGATGATGATTCAAGTGATGATGATCAATCTTCCTCCTCCACCTCCGACCTTGATGAAGAATCAATCAAACTTATCAGCAAGGTGGAGAAGATGATCCAAAGGCTCAATGTCAAGGGTGTGCCCATCCAAATTCAAGATTTCATCTTCACCAATCAAAGAAATGAGCAAAGAAAGAAATGATGTTATGGATGCAGCGAGTTGGGGTACTTTGTGGAAGTTTGTCCAAACAAGCCCACACCTAAGACAAAAGAAGAAGGCGTGCAAGGACAAAGCCCTCACATCAATAAGGTCATGGGATGATTCTTCAAGTGAAGAAGAAGACCATCACAAGAGGCGAGGCCACAAGCACTCATCATCAAGCTCTTCTCGTGTGTGCCTTATGACACGAGGTAATGAAAGCTCATCCTCTAGTGATAGTGACAGTGATGATGAAATGCCTTCTCATAATGAACTTGTGCAAGAAAATCATAAATACGCTAAGGCTTGCACTAGCCAACAGAAGAAGCTAAAAATATTGCAAGAAAAGCTAGATAGTTCACAAGAAGCATATAAAACCTTGCTTGAACAATATGAGACATTTACTAATCTCAATATTGAACTATCTACTAAAATTGAGCAACTTGAGGCTAGTGCAACAACAAATGCATGCACAATTAATAATGTGCTAACTAATAAAGTTGCTAATCTTGAAGCCATCAGTACAATCCTCACCGAAGCACCTAAAAAGAAAAATTCAATCTTTGACATGCCTAAAAAGGATGACTTTACTTCTTGCAATGATTTATGTTTAGACTCACCCTTGTGCAACCAAGTTTGTGTTGAGAAAGTTATTGTAGAAACATGCACACAAGAGGTCGTAATGGAGAATGAGCCACTCAAGCAAGAAGTGGCTCGCCTTACCAAGGACTTGACTCAAGTAAAAGGCAAGATGGAGCAAACCCAACTTCATCAAGATAACACCGTCAAGGGAGTGAAGAAGCTTGATGAAGGACAAACCATGGTTTGCTACGTATGCCACAAGGAAGGCCACAAGTCCTATGAGTGTAAGGTAAAGAATGGGGGAGGAGCAAAGAAGAAAGAAAAAAACAAAAAGCAAACAAGCAAGCTCTCCAACACCTACACCAACAAGGTGGACAAGAAGGCCTCCATACCCTATCTCTCTTGAAGAAGAAAAATGACAAGGTGGTGGCCATTAAGGCGAACAAGCAGCCAACAATGGGGCCAAACGCATTTGGGTGCCAAAGGAGATCATTTCCAACATGAAGAGCATCAAGAAGGTTTGGATCCCGAAGGGGAAGTGAGAAGTTCAATGAACATCGGGGAATTTGGAGACTTGGCAAAGTTTGGGTGCATCACATCGAATCATGTAATTGCCAAGTGGGTTATTGAATACTATGGACCCAAATTCCCCTTCCCATGTTAGGTAACTAGATTCAATTTCTTGCAATCTCAATTAGCATCTAGTTCCTTCCCATGCCCAGGTTTTTTTTGCATGTTTAATCTTTTGTCTTGCATACACTAGGTATATCTTATGGTAGGCTTGCTCGGCATCATTCTTACCCTTGGAGCAAACCTATATGGTTTAAATTGCTTAGGAGCATGGCACATAGCTTGTTTTACAATTGTTTATCTAATATGTGCCAAAGTACAAATCATAGATAATTTCCCCCAAATATCACTTTTGAAAATGATTATCATATTCATGTGATGTCATCTTTCAAGTGGTATTTTTTATTCTAAAATCAATGTGCATGTCTCCTACAAGTATTCCACGCTTGTATGCACAAATTTAGGGGGAGGTTACTCTACAAGTTGGATGCTTTGAGACTAACACTATTTCTAGCTTATCATGTGTGTAGTAGTCTCATTGCAAGGAAAATTTAGTCCCCGGAGTTAAGCATCACACTTCAAATATCCACCACCTATTGTAAGTTGTATAAATCAAATTGGTTTCCACATGTGGTATTTCTAAACCGATATTGTCATGTTGATTTCACTTTGGTATTTATATGCTTTCTCCATGCATTATATAGATTAAACTCCCTTGATCATTAATTTGCCAATTATGCATAAACTACATCCTCCATCATATGTATGCATATATTTAGGGGGAGCTTAGTCTATGTAATGTGAGAGTCAAATTTTGTGACCTATTCCACTCCACATACAAAGGGTCACAAAATTTGACCCTCCCTTGTGCTACTAATGTCTTCCTTTTCGGTGTTTGATTCCAAATGGGAGAATTTGTAGGACCAAAAACAAGCACGATCATAATAATTTACAAGTGATAATGGTCCGAGAATGGGAGAATAATGGATTATGGAGTTAAGGGGAGGCTTAAGTCCATAATGCCACTTGGGGACATTTACAAGGGCAAGATAAGTTTCCAAACTTTTTCACAAGTGATATCTTTTTGGATCAAATAAACTTGCCTTTGCATTGTATCCTAGCATGTAGGTAGTTTTTAAAACTTCGCATCTATTATTATTTGCTTATTTTGGTCGTGTTGTCATCAATCACCAAAAAGGGGGAGATTGTATGGAAAATGGACCTTTGGCCCATTTACTTTGGATTTTGGTGTTTGATGATCAACAAGACCAAATTGGACTAATGTGTTTGCGAGTGTTACTTTTGTAGTCCAATAGGTTGCAAACGTGACTTGTACGAAGGCGACGTGATGATCCGATGATGAACACCTCAAGCAAGACCCTAGAAGCACAATAGAAGACCCAAGAAACCAAGCAAAGTCCAAGCACGAAGATAGAAACCAAGCTGGATGGAAGATCATGAAGAAATGAGCTCAGCAGAGACGACCGGACGCGGCCCATATAAGGACCTGACGTGTCCGATCTGTTGCTCGGCAACAGCAGGCATCAGCAGCAGCGACCGGACACACGGACTTCACTGTTCATCATCGTGGCAACAACTTAGTGAGGACCGGACGCAGCAGCTATGGACGACCGGACGCGCCAGGCAGTGGCTCCGATCGAGTCTAGAGAGGTTCTAGAATAGCGAAACATCGTCTGGACACGTCAGATGGTAAGCGACCGGACTCGCCAGAGAGTCCGATCAACAGTAAGCGCCAACGGGCGGCTTCAACGGTCGGGACGACTGAACACGTCCGATCAATGGCAGAAAGCTGGGTTTCGTCCCCAATGGCTACTTTCTCCTTGGGACTTATAAATAGACCCCCAACCGGCCATTTGAGAAGTGGAGAGCTGAGGAAACATACCAAGGGTGTTGCTACACCATTTTAGTGATCTCCACTTGCATAGTGCTTAGTGTTTCATTAGGTGATTAGCGTAGGTGCTTTGCGAAGTGCTTAAGTTGATTAGACCACCGCTTATGCGCTTGCTCTGGGTTTAGGCCTAGTGTTTAGTGAGGTTTGCACACCTCTTATCACTCGGTGCTTGCACAGACCATTATTGTACTCAGCGGGGCTTGTAGTCTTGCGAGATCACACCAACTGCGTTTGTGGTGTGGCCACCACCGTGTACCGAAAGGAACAAGGCCTACGGAGGTTCGACCGGAAGCTTGATAGTGAAGACGGCGGTGAGCGGTCCGAGAGAGGCTTGCTGGAAGGCACACCGGAGACCCACTTGCGCATGGGGAAGGCTCGGGGCTATCCACGGAGTTACTCACCGGGAGCTTGGCCCTTGCGAGGGATTCCTAGCTAGGGGCTCCAACGAGGACTAGGGGGAAGCTGGAGCGCTTCTCGATACCTCAGTAAAAATACCAGAGTCATCTATGGGAGTTTGCGTCTCTACCTCATCTTTACCTTCCGCATTTACATTGCTACCTTGGTTGTGTGCTTTACTTCCCTAGCTTAGTTGATAGGCTAATTGATAGGATTGGAACCTAGGTTGCATAACTCTTTTGCGGTAGAGATAGCAACACACCTAGCAAAACCGTAGTTGCATATTTAGATAGATTACTTTCTTGCATAGGTTTTGACTAGGTGAAATGAGAGACCTTAGTTAGAAGTAGAATTTTAAGTTGCCTAATTCACCCCCCCCCCTCTTAGGAGTCACGGTCCCTTATAGCCGTGTTGACCTTGGCGGAAGCTTTGCCATCATGTTGCTCGGGTGGATACTTTGCCACCATTCTCCTCTTGGTGGATGCTTCGCCACCATGGCTTCACCTCCTATGGTTGTAGCCTAGGGTTGATGTATTTCTCCTTCGCAAGTCTAGTCGGATAGGCTATGCTAATTCTCTATGTTTGTGAGAATTAGCATAGCTTAACTAAGTTAGATCAAATAGAGACAGGCTACTGCTCGGATTTTCGGATCTAGTCACCGGAGGCATGGTATAGCCCTTCTATCCATCACATTTATCTTATCAATGACTTTGCTCTACGTCTATATTATGTTCTTAGTTATTATGCCCATAGTTTGCTTTCATTATATGCTTAGTATAGTTGGAGTTATCATTATAAATATGCATCGGATCACAGAGCGCTCGACTTAGTGTTCGAATAGGTTGAGTAGCCAAACCTTATGTAAGTGTGGTACTTATACATTTTTTTACTGTGGATGCCTCCTACATCCTGAAACATGTGGTAGATCATAGGGGTGACAGCCTCGTTGATTCTCTACAGTCCACCTCTCGTTTGTAGGCCTAGTTGGAACCGGTCATGATGGAGGAAGTATATTTTGCTATGCTTCTCCTTAGAGATGTCCCTTATGGATAGGTGTAAAGTTAATCTGTTGCTACTGCTAAGTATATAAAATTATGGTATGCTTTGATTTGTAATAAAGAATGACTTAGGAATTTATCTCACTTGTATTTAACTTACACCACGCCAGATTTGCATATCACTGCCGGCATCATCACTGCCGGATTTGTGAGAACCGACAGTGATGTACCTTCACTGCCGGTTACGAGCTTGAAAATGAAAAAATGATTGGGGCTGGGCTAAAACCGGCAGTGAAGGACCACATCACTGTCAGTTTGTGACTTGAACCGTAGTGTTTTGGCGGGCACTCATCACTGCCGGTTTAAGCCAAGAGCCGACAGTGATTGGGCTCTATCACTGTTGGTTCTAGCCAAGAACCAACGGTGATAAGCCTACAACACAAAAAGGCTACAGCCGTCCTCTCCTTCCTCCTCTCTTCCATCCCGAGAACAGAGGCGCGCATTTGGACCCTTCCCTCCATTGTTGCGGCTGCTCTTCACCATGAAGCTAGTGCTTGGATTTTGAAGAATGGCTTGATCTTTTTGCTTTAAGGTTAGTAACAAACATCCACTCCTTTGATTTTGTTGCTTAATTAGCTTCGTTTTGATGGCTACATTGCTTGATTCTCATTCTAGTTCTTTCTCCATTCTAGAGAGCACTTTTCCAATTGGATATTTGTGCAAGGCTCAAATTGTGGTGAATCCATCATCCAAAAGGTTGGTGTCTATGAACACATTTAAATTCCTAGCTAATTATTCCATGGTGGTCAAGATCATCATTGTTAGTATGTGATGCTATAATTAGTTCTTAGAAGTAGAGTAGAATAGTTGTTCTTCAATATTGTGCAATAATTGTTTTTTACTACGATTTTCAATTTACAGGGCCGGGGCTACCAATTTCAATTTTCCAATAATTAGTGTACAATAATGTTTTCCAAAAATGGTACTTTTGAGCTACAATTGTTGTTCATGAAGCTCGATTTCTTATTAATTCTTTGTAATTACTGTCTTAGTATTTTTTTGTGCAGAGATGGATCGAGAGTGGATGCATCTATCCCGAACGGACAAGCGGTACATGCTTGGCGTCAGCCAGTTTATCACCGATGCCAAAGCCCATGCTGGGAATGCGAACCCTATCTTCTGCCCATGCAAAGATTGCAAGAATCATAGGAACTTTCGTCAAATTGAGTCTATACGATCTCATTTGATTACCAGGGGGTTCATGCCAAACTATACGATATGGACTATGCATGGCGAGGTTGGTGTGAATGTTCTGTAGGAAAACAATGATGGTGTGGACATGCCTGACGTAGCCATCCACGATGCTGATGAGGAACCCGGTGTCAACACGGAACCTATGGCCATAGTTAATAATGTGTTTAGGAACACGCTAGCTGATGACACCGAGGATAATGATGGCATTTCTCAGCTGCTACGTAATATAGAGACCGGATGTCTTAGTGAAAGACAGCTGAGAAAGCTAGAGAAAATGAGACAAGATGGCAAAACACCATTGTATAGAAATTGTACAATGAGCAAACTAGAAGCCGACATCATGATGTTAGAGTTCAAATCGACAAACGGATTGAGCGATAAAGGCTTCGATCAGTTGTTAGGTATAATAAGGAAAATGCTCCTAGAAAAAAATGAGTTGCCAGAAAAGACATACTTTGCCAAGCAAATGATCTGGCCCATCGGCCTCGAGGTTGAAAAAATCCACGCGTGTTCCAATGATTGCATATTGTACCGTGGAGAAAAATACAAAGACTTAGACAAGTGCCCCAATTGTGAAGCTCCATGATACAAGGAAGGGCCGTCAGATAAGGGTACCAAGACCAGAGGAGGTCCCGTAAAGGTCGTTTGGTATTTCCCTATAGCTCCCCGGGTCGATAGGCTGTTTGCATGTGCAAAGTCAGCCAAGCTGTTGCGCTGGCATGGCGAAGAGCGTAAGAAAGATATAATGATGAGGCACCCCGCTGATGGGCATGACTGGAGGACTGTCAATACTATGTTCTATAAGGACATCGGTGGAGAGGTAAGGCACCTTTGGTTTGCTTTGAGCACAGATGTGATGAATCCTTTCGACCAGGTTAGAAGCAATCATAGCACCTGGCCAGTGATGCTCTATATATACAACCTTCCACCTTGGGTCTGTATGAAGCGGTCATACATCCAGATGCCACTACTGATCCAAGGGCCAAGACAACCTAGGAATGACATCGATGTGTTTCTAGAACCAGTGATCGATGAACTAGTGGAGATGTTTGAAAAGGGTGTGCCGGATGTTTGGGACGAGTACAAAAAGGAACATGTCACGATCAAGGGAGTACTTATTGCTACAATCACTGACCTGCAAGGTCGAGGTTCATTATCCAGAGAGAAGACAAAAGGCTATACTAGATGTGTCGAGTGCTTGGACGACACCGATGCGGTAAATCTACCAAATAACTCAAAGATAGTTTATATGGGACACCATAGGTTCCTACCTAAGGATCACCCTTACCGCAGGAACAGAAAAGATTTCAACGGTACTATTGAGAAATGCTTAGCTCCAAAATATCGAGACGGGCCTGCGATACTTCGAGAACTCAACAAACTGGAGGTTGTCCTTGGAAAGGGGGACAATGCAGTAGCAGCGCCTGATGGGAGTGTTTGGAAGAAAAAAATGGTTTTCTAGAAACTTCTTTACTGGCCATTTCTGAGTGTACGCCACTGTCTTGATCTCATGCACATCACTAAAAACGTGTGCGCTAACACTCTTAACACCTTGATGGACACCGGGGGGACATCAAAGGATTTACTAGCCACACGCCTGGACATGCAACACATGGGAATCAGGAAGGAGCTGCATCCCGTGGAGCTAGAGAATGGCCAGTTTGAGCTTCCGGTTGCATCATGGACATTGAAGAAGGAAGAAAAGTGTGTGCTTATTTCTTTCTTCAATGAACTCAAAGTCCCGACGGGCTACTGTGCGAACCCAAAGAGGCTAGTGAATATGAGAGAACTCAAGTTCAACTATGGCCCTATGAAGGCCCATGACTGTCATGTCATTATGACTCAACTGCTCCCTGTTGCCCTACATGGTATCCTCCCCCCAAAGGTCTGCGCCTCAATCATAAAGCTTTGCTCGTTCTTCAACGCGATCTCAAAAAAGGTCATTGATGTGTCCACGCTAGAGCAGCTGTAGCGGGACATAGCCGAAACTCTCGTTAGGCTTGAGATGCATTTCCCACCGACTTACTTCGATGTCTCATTGCATCTGCTCATTCATCTTGTTGACCAAATTAGAGCCCTTGGTCCAATGTACCGGCATCAGATGTTCCCTTTCGAAAGATTGATGAAAGTTTTCAGGAGGTATGTTAGGAACAAATTTAGGCCAGAAGGGGGCATGGTTGAAGGATGGTAAACGGAGGAGGCCATTGAGTTCTGCACATATTATCTGGACATCAAAAGGGTCGGAGTTCCAGAATCTCATCACGAGGGAAGACTACGTGGCAAAGGAACGATCGGGGAGAAATCTGTTATAGTAGACGACCCTGTTTGTTTTAGACAGGCACAGTTCGCCGTTCTCTAGCAAGCCAAGGGTGTGATGCCATACATTGATGAGCATAGGCAATCGCTGCAAACTCTGTATCCGAGCAGGTCACAGGCTTGGCTGGATAAAAAAACATAAGGAGGAATTTGTCAGCTGGTTGCGACGTCGCTTGCTTGGAATAAAGTTGGGTAATCAACTAGATGCCTTAGCCAAGGGGCCTTCGAGTACATATCTTAAGTACCAAGGGTGTGAGATCAATGGATTCACATTTTACACAAAAAAGCAAGATAGAAAGAGCACATACTAAAATTGTGGTGTTCGTTTTGATGCTCACGACGAAAACGGCAACGTGCAGGCGACATACTATGGTTTCATAGAGGAGATATGGGAGCTAGCCTATGGTCTGTTGAAGGTAGCTCTTTTTCGCTGCCAGTGGGTCCGGCTCAAGGAAATCAACACTGACAACGAAGGGTTCACTACCGTTGATCTCACTAAGACCACATACAGAGACGACCCCTTTGTCCTTGCAAGATATGTTATGCAAGTCTTCTATGCAAGGGACAACAAGACAAAAGGAAGGCTAAAAGTAGTCCTAGAAGGGAAAAGGAAGATTGTCGGTGTCGATGGAGTGACAAACGAAGAAGACTATAGGGGCTATCAGGAAATGCATCCATTCGGGGCGAATGTACCCCTACCTATCCTTCAAAGGGGTGACGAACCTGCTTACGTACGAATTGATCACAATGAGGCCCTCATTGTTGATGCACCTAAAGATAGTTAGATTATTGTTAACTATATAATCATTATGCAGACGTTGTATCAGTAATTCGCACTGAATATTTAATTTATATTTTGTGCGCATCTCTACAATTTAATTATTGACTATGTAATCAAATATTAAGATGATATTCACAAACACTATTATTCACCTAGTTTGAATTTCCGACAGTGATAGTAACTTTCACTGTCGGTTGTATTTAAAAACCGGCAGTGATGTCCATGCCCCCCTATATAAAACAAACTGCCGGCCACATACATCTATCCCACCCACCCACGAACTCTCTCAGTCTCATTTCTCACGTTTCACTCTCACTTCTCAAGACATCCACTCTCTCTCTATGTGATTTGGTCATGGCTTCTGCTTTTTTCAATGGTATTGATATGTTGTCTTCTCCAATATTCTTTCTATATTCATTTGATCTATATTTATATTCATGTTTCTTTGCATTCTACATTTATATATATTCTTATTCCTTGCATTCGATCTATATTTAATTATGTTGCCACATTTTACTTAGAAGAATTTTTTGTGCATATATTTTATGTTCATATTTTTTTGCATTTTATCGATCAGGTGATATGAACAACAGACCTCCCCCACCACAAGAACCAGGTTTCCACCCTGGCGATGAGCCATTCGCTCCTAATGTGGCCATTCCACGGTTCCCTGTTCCAGCTATTGTATGAAATATTTTCCAATATCTTTTGTTTTTTGATGCTAACAAATAAGTGTAATGAGTTTAATATCATTGTTGCATGCATATATGTCGTAGACTATATCCCCAATAGATTAGCTGCGAACAACACTTAGCTGGTTCTTTATCTCAGACATCATCGAGAACACGGCATCTAATGCAAGTGGTCGGCTATGGACGTGTGAACTCAATTTTTCCATCCCTGTGAGGGGTTCAAATCATCGGAACCATATCCATGGGACGGGAATACAGAGCCCGAATGTGATAAAGTGCCCAATTAAGTGTCGTGCGCATCTGTTTAGAGGCACTTCGATGTATTTGCTATGATGTGCCTGATTTCTCGCACTTCAAGGCACTTGCTTTGAATGCTGGTGATATCCCCGTCCCGCAAGCAAGCGAATGGTTTGCGAGCTACAACCATGCGGATGTGGTAAAATGGTCACTTATACCTGAGTCGTGGTTATTTGTTGTTTATTATTGTAATAATATTCTCTAATTTTTTTCTTTTTCTCCGCATGCAGATTGCGCTCCAGGACCTTACCTATGCTGCATGTGGCTTGTGGGCTGTTCTAGACCAAGCTACGGGGCAACTCGGGTATCATTGGGACTTCTGCAATGTAAACCTCAGCCAGCTCAATATAGAAGGACGCCAGTACTGCATAAGGATTACTAACAGGGGCAGTGGTCGTTCAGTAGGTTACATCTATGGCCGACCATTCTTTCGGTATTGTGACGCACGAGAGAGTGCACTCATACGGGCATTGGACTTCATCGATACAAGCGGATATATAATCCATGACATCAATTACCATATATGGCTACAGAGGCATGTTAGTGTGCATGGCCCGATCGATCCCGGCAGTGATTCCGATAGTGATTAATGTTTATTTAGCTAGGTTTTCAAGGTCGTAGTTTAATTGGGTTCTAATTTTAATATGTACGGCTTTGTGTGTTTAATTATTGTCATGCATGTAATTCGTATAATATTTGTTGGGCAACTAGAAATATACATTCCGGTGTCATATTGGAGATGGTTTGCTACTTTCTGAGGTTTAATTGAATTTCCGCGCGACGACACCGTTTAATTATAGGTTGAACTGAGTCTACCCACGAAAAGATCTGGAATGGTGCCAAACTTTTACACAGGCTCTAATGTGCCCTAGGGATAAGAATTTTGTGGAGGTGGATGAAAAAATCTATTGGGTCCAAGATGAAATTCACCCTCGTTTGTCTCATTCAACACAGAGAAAAATATAATAAATAAAAAAAGATCAGAAAAACCTCAGATCCTGTGTGGGGTCTTAATTTGGGCGTACATGCTTGTCAAAAAAATTTAAGCCATTTCGACATAGGCGGAGTATACATGCTTCACAGAGGTACACGTGCCCTTTCATCGAACCATGGCTATACACATAGGTTATCAAGGTTTCCGTGGTTCATAGGCATTCCGATGTTGTATTCGTCTCAACCTTTTTCTTAGGCTTGCATGTGCCATGTGTGAAGGAACACACCAAGTTTGGGATTTTCCGAAGATGGTTTGCTACTTTCTGAGGTTTAATTGAATTTCCGAGCGACGATGCCGATTAATTATAGGTTGAACTGAGTCTACCCACGAAAAGATCCGGAATGGTGCCAAACTTTTACAAAGTCTCTAATGTGCCCTAGGGATAAGAATTTTGTGGAGCTGGATGAAAAAATCTATTGGGTCCAAGATGAAATTCACCCTCTTTTGTCTCATTCAGCACACAGAAAAATATAATAAATAAAAAAACTGATCAGAAAAACCTAAGATCCTATGTGGGGTCTTAATTTGGGTGTACATGCTTGCCAAAATAATTTCAAGCCATTTCGACATACATGGAGTATACATGCTTCACAGAGGTACATGCGCCCTTTCATCGAACCATGACTATACACATAAGTTATCAAGGTTACTGTGGTTTATACATATTCCGGTGTCGTATTGGTCTCAAACTTTTTCTTAGGCTTGCATGTGCCACGTGTGAAGGAAACACCTAGTTTGGGATTTTTCGAAGATGATTTGCTACTTTCTAAGGTTTAATTGAATTTTCGCGCGACGGCACCGATTAATTATAGGTTGAACTGAGTCTACCCACGAAAAGATCTGGAATGGTGCCAAACTTTTACACAGGCTCTAATGTACCCTAGGGATAAAAATTTTGTGGAGGTGGATGAAAAAATCTATTGGGTCCAAGATGAAATTCACCCTCTTTTGTCTCATTCAGCACATAAAAAAATATAATAAATAAAAAAACTGATCAGAGAAACCTAAGATGCTGTGTGGGGTTTTAATTTGGGTGTACAAGCTTGCCAAAAAAATTTAAGCTATTTCGACATAAGAATACATATGCTTCTATTTATTTAGTATATAAAAGAAATTTTTTAATATATATAAACATCACTGTCGGTTTCAAAAAACCGGCATTGATGAGAATAAACCGACAGTCATACCGGTTGTCACTGTCGGTTTATTTTTGAAAACCGGCAGTGATATATAAAAAGTTAAAAAAAATTATGCCAGCCCTTAGGTTCGAGCGCGGGTCTCGGGCTGCAGAGTTCAAAGACTTAACCGCTGCGCTAGTATAGGATGTGTGCCAAGGGTTATTTACTTTTCCTTTTGACCTTTAGGCCGCTTAAAAAATTATAAAATAGAACAAAAAATTTGGGCCGCCTGGGACTCGAACATGGGTCTCGGGGGCTAAGTTGAGGGGTCTTAACCGTTGCGCCAGTAGGAGGAGTTCGAAAGAAAACGGAAACTTATCCTACTTAACACCTAACTGCTACAGCACATCATTACCGGTTTGGGGAGTGACCCGGCAGTGATGTGCCCCATCACTGTCGGTTTACAAGCAGAACCGGCAGTGATGAGCTACTACTATAAAAGTGGCACAGGTTGAAATTATCCCAATTCATTTCAACCCCACGCCAACCGCTCCCCCGCGTCGCCGGAGCACCGCCCCACGCCGTCCACCGCCCCACGCCAGAGCACCACCCCACGCCGAAGCACCGCCCCATGCCGTCCACCGCCCCAAGCCGGAGCACCACGCTGTCCGTGCCAAGACGGAGCACCGTGCCGTCTGTCCCACCACCGAGGCCTTCAGGAGCACGCGGACAACTGCTTTCCCACCCCCACGTTGAGTGCGTGGCTCACTGCCTGCTACGTGTCTGATGAAATGTCCCACAGCTGCTTACTTGAATCAATTTGATCATGCAGTGTGTGCTGTCATGCAGTTTGATCATGCAGCTGTGAATGCTAGAACCTAGGTTTGCCACACAGTGTGTGCTGTCTGTTTCTTTGTGTTTCTGGACGCATTGCTAGTAAGTAGTACATTGTTACTTAGTAGCACGTTGCTCAGCTCTATTCATCAGTATACTGATAAGAACAAAAGTGTAATTTTATTTTTGGTTACCTGGATATACATAGCAGGGACTCGTAATACTTGACAGAAATTGCTCTCTAAATGTTAATGGTAGTTTGTTTTCAGAGTACTTGCATTTTCTCTGTGAAACAAACTTACGTTTTCTCTATGAAACCATCTTGTGCATCATTGGAGCTTGGCCAGATACATATGTGAAACCAATGGCTGGCCTCACCTCGTAGCTTGCAATTGCAACTGCGCTCCCATTAGGCGGATACTCAATGTTTTTGGAACTGTGCCACCGATGCTTAATGTTTTTGGATGTCAGGATGGAGTATATATACTTTAGACCTATAGAACTAATATATGTCCAAACTTGTCATGGAATTCTCCATGCTATCAGCTTAAAGATGCATAATTATTAACTTATGCAAGATTACAAGTAATACATAGTTATGTAGCCTTGTGCATTAAACTGGGAATATTTTCCAACAATCCTATCTTATTATGAGTTTTTGCATGTCACTTTCCTGGGATAGTATGAGATGCATATTTGCCCCTACCAACCATGTAAGTTTCAGATCAAAGTATCACTAATTTGGAAAGATGCTTACCTGCACTGATACTTGTGAAAGAACCTCGCGCCGATGGTTGGGGGATTTATAGTGAGACTGAAGACTCTGAGACATCTCTAGGAGTATATCCAAAAGTCTTAAACTAGCTGTCTAAATCTATTAACAAATAAAAAATATTCTTTATATCTTTCCTACATCTAACAACTATTACTAAGGCACGTGAATAGCTGTTTTCCAAACACTCCTATCTATGCAATGGTTGTGTGTTATTCATAAATATATTAAATTGTATAAGAATACATCATGTTTGAATGACAACCTAATTTACTTAAATGTATAGGCAACCATGGTAGGGTATGTAGTGCATGTTGGTCACATGCCTAGGATTTATCGAACCTAGGAAGATTGCTATGCTCAAGTCAATCGCTACCCTGGTAATTTGCACAAAAAATACGACACGGAAGCTGAAGCTTTGAGGGCCTACTATAGTCATCCGGCCTACCTTGCAAACCATGGGCAACCGGCCTACTATGGTCCAATGAATGCAAACCATGGCCATCCGCTGGCACTGGAGATCGAAGAGAAGCCACCCGCTGGAGATGTGAAGATTAGGATAAATGCTCCTTGGTCTTGGAAAGATATCATGCTTTTATTTATGGCTATGGTCATCGTTTTTCTTATTTGGAAGTTGATGTATGCTTAGTTTCGTAGAACAGTAGGTGGACTTTGTTGTATGTGGTCAATCAAACAATGAATTTGTTCTAGGGTGAACATATGCTATTATTTGACTTTGTTGTATGTGCTTATTATTAGACTTTGCATTAAACATAATATATATATATATGAACATATGCTATTAGTAGTTGTCCGTGGCCAAAACTAACCATGATCGTGTCACAGCCATGACTCATCGTCGCCTGTTACCCCGTCGCCGAAGAACAGATCGGCAACAAGAAGCGGCTGATATCGCTGGGATGGGAGAGCCGCATGATCCGACAAACGGTGATGGTGTCAATTAGGTCGGTGAGAACGAGCAGCCATGGACCCCATCCGGCCTGCTCGATATGGGTCAAAATGACCAAGATGGCCAGGTAACTTTGGTATCATGTGACTATGTAGCCACACCCGCTAATCAATTGAGAGGGTCATAGCTTACTTAGTGTCTCTAGTAGGAGCCTCCCCCGACCAAGGAGCCAGAGGGTTCGAGTAGCAGGAAGGCCAGATCCAAGCGAGGCGTGTCAAAGATTTCTGTTGGTAGGAATGCACACTGGCACATTACTGAGTTCGATGAATTCGGGGATCCACTCTTACCGCCTATAGCTTTGACCAAATACAAGACTATCCTCGGGTTACTTGTTAGGGACTTCATCCCGATTAGGTACAGGAAGTGGATTGGGAAAGATGATGACCCATGGAGGGTTCCCGAAAGTGAGAAGGATTACATGTGGGATGTCAAGATCCCAGAGTATTTCACTTTACCAACCGAGTATGACAGGGAGTTAGTCAAGAAAAAAGCAAAAGAAATCATGGGGACATGCTTCAAGAATTTCAAGGGGACATTGTACAAGAATTTTGTCCTCCAAAATAAAGAGCCAGATTTCGATGGTGGACAGTTTAGCAAGCAGAGGGACTTCTGATAGGATTTCAAGGAATACAGGTTATCCGAGGAGTACTTAGCACTGAGCAGGAAGAATAAGGAGAACTCGTAGAAAGCGACGAACCCTCATCATCTCGGCTCTTATGGCTACGCCAAAAAGATGCCAGAATTTGAAGCAGAACTTCAAAAGATGGATCGCCTTGCTGAGGAAGGCGTTCAGGTTGAGATAGCCAATTGGGAGCCTAGATCGGTATTATACTATATGGGGAGGAATGTATGGCACGCCGAGGACAGGAGCTTTAGCTGCACAAATGAACCCATGAGCGAACTCATCTATAGGATCTCCTAAGTAACTGAGGAGGTGAGGCAAGGGACTCGCACTTCTAATAGAGAGAAAGACGTGCTCACCTAAGCACTCGGAACCAAGGAGCACCCTGGTCGCACTAGAGGAACCGGTGTTGTTCCTTGGAAACTAGCATTCCCCCAAGAATCTAACACTTACTAGAGCCGCTCGAGGGGTAGAGCGGAACAGGAGGCAGAGTATTTGAGGCCACTAAAAGAGATGGAAGACAGAATGAAAGCACGGATTGAGGTGACTGTTGAAGCGCGAGTCGAGCAAATTTTGCTGTCCAAGGGGTCAGGAATACGACAAAACCCTACTCCTACTCCCTTTAGCCCACAGTTTAGGGGTCACAGCAGCTGCGGATCAACCCCGCTCGACGAAGAAGAGGCGAATGTGCCTCATCCGGTGGACGGCATCACTGAACCCATCAATGTCAAGTTGTACATCCATCAGGAATGGACAAAGGACAAGGTGGTGCTTGGCCAGGCCTGGCCTGCGGGAGATGGGACAATTAATGGCTGCCCAATTCCACAGGGGTACGCTCGCGTCACCATTGACAGAATAATTGATAAGAAGTTTAACAAGATACCCATTGAGTACCCCGTAGCGAAAGAGAGGCCAAAACTTGATCAAAACAAGGGCTCTCAAGTGGCCTGGCGCAAGCGCTTCATTAAGCTTGACCATCAATCGTCCTCTGATGATGAGGATGACTGCAAGTCTTCACCCACCCACGATGATCACTCCCCATCTCCCAACAGAGATCACTCCCCTCCTCATCCGGAGCCATCACCCCCGAGAAGATAGAGGTCTCCTTCTATTCCTGCTCGTCCGACTCCATCTTCATCAGCCCCAAGAAAAGAGACTCCTCCTCCTCCTCCATCTTCATCAGCGTCGGGAAAACAGAATTCTCGTCATCATCCTCCTCCTCCTCCACCACCTCAGCCCAAAACAAGATCAAGGGCATCCTCGTAGTCGTAGAAAAGGTCCTTGGATTCGGTCGCTAATGCTCCCAAAGTGGACCAATAGAAAAGAAAAAGGCCGTTCAGTGGCAGCGTTACCACCTTGATAAAAGAAAAATTTACAGCACACATCTCGAAGGAAGATTGTGTTAGTTTCTTCAATCTCTGTGCCTCACTGCCTTCGTATTTGTTGAAGTCCGAATTCGAAAGGCAAACTCAAAATAAATACGCTACGACAAGAGATGAAGAAATACACAATAAAGATTTAAGGAACATACAGAAGTACGTCGAAGACAACCCATGATTAACTATGGAAGAGGCTGCGAACATCTATTATGATGTACAAGGGACAGGAACACCGGCAATGAAGTATGAAAGGGGCAATCTTTTGGGTCCCGATGACGAGTATAAAAATTTGACAACATATATGCGCCAGTTGCATGAATATTACATGGCTTAAGCAACAGAGACATACGACTTTGGTTTTGAGGTTATTATCCGTTCGCCACATGTTTTCCATTATCCTGAAGAAGAGAAGTTCGATGTCGAGTGGGAGTGCTTGTTTCAGCTATACCAGAAACGCTCTCTCGATGTTCAAATGTTGACGTTGTGGACTATGTACGTACCCTACACGCACGATATTACAATTAACTACTCTCTCGAGACAAATTGTTAACTTTTGAGCACTTCCCATGATTTTATGTAGGTGTTTAGCAAAATTTTGCATTCTAAAAAGCAAATGGAATTACATAGGCTTCTTGGACCCCTTGCGAGTCAATGAGAGGACATGTCTAGGCCTCTATGGATGTGACGTGGAAGACCTGAAACAGAGATTGATTGTTGTTTTCGACAAATTCACGATGAAGAAGAAAACCCACATACTTCTAGCCTACAACTTCGAGTATGTGTTCTCGGCTTTTAATTTTATGCTTCTTTTTTCGTTAAGATTATTTGATAATTAGGATTCTGTGATTGTAGCGACCATTTTGTCTTCATTTGTGTCAATTTTGCGAAAAATCTGATCGAGGTGTGGGACTCGAAGAAAAAAACATTTCATCACCTGGATGCACTGGTGGCAGTGCTGAATTAGTAAGCGATCCTAATAACATATTATTTTCTAATCACACATACCGCTTTCTAATGTTTCTCCCTTTAATGTTGCTCAGTGTCCGAAGAAGACATATCGGTGGAACGCCGGTCCCATTCAATGTTGTCGAAATGGAGGGGAAGTACCAGTCACAGCCGGCGGGAAACAATGAATGCGGGTTTTATGTAATGTGGGCAATGCTTCGCTACATCGGCGGGAAATCGGAAGAAACCAATAAGTTGGTGTGTATAATCCCCATTTCATTTATGTCTGTTAATAATTCAACAAAATGATTTACTGTTCCTCTTTGGATATCATCTTTTTTGAACGACAGCACAAGAAATATAACCACCAAAGGCTGTTAGACATGGAGATCGTCGCACTGCAATCAGAGCTCGCAAAATTCATCTTAGCCGAGGTATTGGAAAAAGATGGAGTATTTTCTATTGCACAATCCGTGAGGTACAAGGACCAGTATGGCCCAGAGCGGCTCGCCAGATTATTGTAAGAAGTTCGAGAAGCATTGCACAATCTGTGAAGTCCGAGAACATTTGTTTTTTATTTTGAGGGATCGAGATCTGGATAAGAACATTTGAACTGTAACCATAATATTTGTAATGTTTAATATTGATGGACCTATCATCTACGTAGCGTATATAAAGTGAAACCCGATTCCATGAAAAAATATAAATTAAAATCAATTATAAAACAATAAAATGCGAATGGGCCATCACTACTGGTTAGCAACGAACCGACAGTATTGTCTTGCAAAACACTGCCGGTTATCAACAAACCGACAGTGTTGTCTTGCAAAACACTGCCGGCTTGAGCCATGAACCGACAGTGTTGTCTTGCTCAACACTGCCGGCTTGAGCCATCAACCGACAGTGTTGTCTAGCTCAACACTGCCGGCTTGAGCCATGAACCAACAGTGTAGGCTTGCTCAACACTGTTGGCTTGAGCCAAGAACCGACACTCTTGAAGCAACCATCACTGTCGGTTGGGACTACAAACCGGTAGTGTTGTTCAACTAGACACTATCGGGTGGAGCCAGAAACCGACACTGTTTCCTGTAGATCAGTGTTGGTTTTTAAGAACCGACAGTGATGTCAACCCCCCATCACTGTCGGTATGCCACTGTCGGGTCAAAATCCGGCAATGAAGGGGGGTTTTGAACCGACAGTGATGTCCAGATCTAGGGTAGTGTTAGACAAGCTATTGCTATCTTTTGGAGTCTCTCTGAATGTTATACATATCATATACATATATATTTTAGTTTATTTCTATTTAGAGTATGTGTTTAGTTACTTGATCAATCATAAGTATAAGTTTATCAATCTCTTTAGTGACATCGTTCCTCCCTATGTTAAAATATAAATAACGATACCTGGAATACTCCCGGTGAAATGCTACAATGGTATTCTGTGCGCTTGCAGAATTCTTATTTTCTTACTTGCACTCATAAATACCAACAACGTCAAGGAATGTTAGAAGAAATTTTTGAGTTAATTTAATATGTATACAAATTATTTTATATGAATATTGCTTTTACATTCAGTTAACTACTTATTAGTAACATTTTGTATATGTGTGTTTATACTATCAATGTGTAGTACTAGTAGTGTTATCATGTTTATATAAAAGGGCTCAAAATTTTAGCTTCGTTCTAGGTAAAAAAAACTCAGGACTGGCCCTGTACACCCGTAGTTGCGTTGTGTAAGCCGTTCTTTTGGCACTCTTTCTTCTTAATGAAATATGCGTGAAGTCGTGTTTAAAAAAAAGCAGCAAAAATGTACGTACATACTAGATTCCAAACTAGAGATGCAATTCTTACAGGGCAACTTCACAAAAACCGACAGAAGGTCAAAGTGTCAAACCGAACCTGGAGACGTTAGTATCTGGAGAATTTAGCCTATGTTCTTTTCCTCCTTTCCTTTTTGAGCTTGCATGCTCCATTTGCTGCACAACTTGTGCACCTGTACTCTTTATTTTCATATTTGTTCTCTGCTTTTTTATGATTAATAGAATACAAAAAAAATAGGTGGGCGAATTCCCCCACTGAGCCTTAAAAAAAAATCGAAAGACTCGAGTAGCATAATACCCTTATTCAGACATGCACGCGTACGCAATACTGGACAACGTTGGTTATATTGCGGGTCTTTATCAACCAGGCACCTGCCCTCGTTTGAGAAGCAGAGCAAAACATTCTGCGACTCCCAGCATCAGCATGACAATAATTTTTTTTTTCACGAATATGCACATTACACGTATTTCATTAAAAGGGTAGAAAGTTTTACAAGGAGTTTCCAAGGTCGAGCGAGGTGCCCATCCTTGTACACCCCTACACACAGAGAGAGGAGATACACAGTTCGTTAGTATTACACTAGGTTCCAGTCACTTCCGTCCTCAACGTCAGTTAACCTGGAAAAAAAAAGAACAGGGCACAGATAACTGAAAGCAGAGTAGATAAACATTTTAATCATAATCTTACTATTACTAATTACAGGCCTCAACGGAGATATCACGTTAATTGTTAACAGGCGTGCTAGGAAAAAAAGATAAATATTAGAAATTCTTACAATAATCTGAAACGTCTAGCTTTTAATTTAGTAGAATCAAACCATCCTAGCTGATAATAACAACTGGATTGATTGTACTTTATAGGTCTCTGTAGAGGGGAGTAATCAAACTGGGGTAGTTGGCAAGTGGTGAGGCGAGATCTTACTACCATCATAGCATCTCCAACAGCTTCCTAATATCATTTCTCATCCCAATAAACCAGTTATGTTGGGGGAGATGAGCCAATTTTATTCCTGCAACAGCTCCCCAATATCTCTCTTTTTTTTTGTGATCACCAATATCCCGTCTATCTCCCGTCAAATAAAGGGGTAGTTGCATCTACCCCAATACGTTGGGCCCACCTCAACTGTCATCTTCCTCCCACCCATACCAGGGCTGGGCGCGACGGCGACCGCGGTCGGGTCTGGGTGTGGTGGGGGCCACGGCCAAAGCTGGGGGTGGGCACGTGGTAGTGTTCGCGGCCGGAGCTAGGTGCGGACGCGTGGCGGTGTTCACGGCCGAGGCTGGGTGGGGCGGGGGCCATGGCCGGAGTTGGGGGCGAGCAACAGATCTGAACTCTAGGCCGCCGATCATGCCGGAGTTTGGTGCCGCACTGCCGCCCATGCCAGGGGGTCATGGTCGTCATTGATCTGACTCTAGGAGAGAAGGGCCATGCCATGGCCAAGTACCCCAAACCTCGTTGCCTCCTCGCCTTTGCCCCTACCAGCATCCATGTACCCTGCTTGAATCTCGGCAGTGTTGGCGAGAAGAAGTGACAGCAGGGCTAAAGATGCCCACTGGAGAGAGAAAAAAATAGTAATATGACATATGGGACCCATACTTTGGGGGAGATTATTGGTGATTTGTTGGAACATCTCCCCCAACAGTCTAAAGAAACAGTATTGGTGATCTGCAATACCATCCTATTGGGGATGAAGTATTGTTGAGCTGTTCGAGATGCCCTCATAGCCAATAATTACAATTGAATCTATCGTAATTTATTGGTCTCTGCAGAGTAGAGTAAGCAGAGAGGGGTTGTTGGAAAGTGGGTGAGGCGGACAATTTTTTTATTTTTTAGCCCTTTTTTTGAATTTTTTTCACAAATATGCCCCTGGAGGTATGATTTCAAAATCTGGACCCTTAACTAGTGCCATCGATGGTGGCGTCGAGCTTACACGTCTCGGCGCCATACATTCTGGTGCCGAGCTCGGGGCCACGTTGGCGGCGTGGACGCTGACATGGCAGCCAACTCGGCGCCGTGGATCTTGGCGTCGAGCTTGGCGCCGTGGATCTTGGCGCCGAGCTCAGCGTCAACAATCCTGGTGCCAAGCCCTCTCTTACGTATGGGCCCTCCCTTCCTTTGTCTCTTCCTCTCTCTTTCTCTCTACCGAGCCGTCACCGCTGCCGCACCGTCCCCACCCGCGCCCACGCTGCCGCGCCCGTGCCCTCGGCAGTCGTCCTCGCCCATGCCCACGCCCGCGCCCGTGGCCGTGCCGTCCTCGGGCCCTGCAGCGCCCGGCCGCGCCAGGTAAAAATCGTGAATATGCAATGTAGGTACTTAGTTATCTTTGATTGTAATGTAGTAGTTTGATTATTTGTTATTTACTAGTTAATGTGATGACTCAGGTAGTTGATTTAGTTAGTGATCTAGTGAGATAGATATGTAGATAGATAGAAACATAGATACATAGGTACATAGACATAGCTATTTTGTGAGTACACTGTATATATATACGTAGTTATTATCTTATTTACTTAGTTTGTAGTTAGAAAGTACTTGTTAGGTACTATTTATCTTCTAATTTGGACTAAAGGACATGTGTTTCGTTATGTGTTTGAACTAGATGGACAACTTGTGACCATATATCATGGAGGCACCATTGAATGCGATCGCTATGGATATGTTGAGTTTGTTGATATGCAAAGCGTGCCTGTGCTATTCAATGACAGGCCTTCATTTAGTGAGATGGTTGAAAGGGCTCAGGAGGAGCTGCATTGCCTTGGAGATGATGATGATGGCATTGCAGTTGAGGGTGTACTGCACCTAGGTTCTCCTCCCAACATCCTCAGGCGAATGATCCCAATTGGGTTTGCGGATCAGTGGGAGAACTATGTGAGATCCGCTATGAAGAGCCAGCTGCAATGTTTGGACGTGGTTGTGCGTCTAGTGTTAGTTGATCCCTCCCAACATCCTCAGGCGAATGATCCCAATTGGGTATGCGGATCAGTGGGAGAACTATGTGAGATCAGCTATGAAGAGCCAGCTGCAATGTTTGGACGTGGTTGTGCGTCGGGTGTTAGTTGATCCCATCCCTCATGGGTTTTCCCCACCAATGGGTTAGCAGGCACACTTCGACCCTCCCGTCCCGGAACCTGTTATGGATGTGAAGGTTGCACCTACGGTTCCCGATGCTCAATCTGCCCCCCAATGAGGTAGTTGGAGATGCTTGTCACACTCATGATGTTGTGGCAGATCCTCCTCATGAGATCCCTTTGACACAGAATCATCCATGTAAGTGTCTTATCTGCATGGTTATTGAGAGCTTACCCCCTTCCTTACATCCATTTCTTTCATTCTTTCCTCATTTCTCTACTTATGTAGCAAGAGACATTCCTGACAATGTGGATGTGCCCCCTGTTGTTGCGCAAGTGCACTATGGAGATGGATTCTGTGGCTTCAATAGTGTTGAAATTATGAATGATTCGGAGCCATATGAGATGGCAAGGGCTCTTGATTCTGATGATGGTCACCCTTTTGGAGAGCTGACACAGAGTGATGTTGAGATGCTGAGGCGTATCTTTCTCGGCCGCCGTGATCCAAGAGTTCACAAGTTCAGTGATCTTGTTCATTCCGATCAGGCGTGTGCAGAAGGACGTGATGATGAGCTCCTAGAAGCTCCTGAGGCCGGCCCTAACATGGTAATTGAGAATGGGAGGGTATTCAAGGACCTCCCTGCATTGAAGAGGTGATTGCAGGCGTTTGCAGTGATACGAAAGAGACCTTACAAGGTCTTGCATTCATATGCAGAGCGCCGTTACATAGTTGTGTGTGACAAGGAACATTGCCCATGGAGGGTTTGTGTAAGGAAGCAAAAGCTCACTGGAAAGTGGAAGATCACAAAAGTTGTCGGGCCACACAATTGTGCTAACCATGTGCTGACACTGAAGCATCGGCAGTTGACATCTACCCTCATTGCCAAGCGGTTGATGAGAATATTGCAGGGAGAACCCAACATGAAGGTTAGGAGAATTATCAGGACCGTTGACGCGTTGTATGGAGGTTATGTGATAACTTATGGTAAAGCTTGGAGGGCTAAGCAGCGAGCGAGAAAGATGATATATGGGGACTGGGAGGATGGGTATGAGCAGTTGCCAGTACTTTTCAATGCAATCAAAGTGGTCAATCCAGGCATGCATTATGAGTACATCCCAAAACCAAATGCATGGAAGGATGGGAGGCAGATATTCTTTCATGCTTTCTGGTGCTTCCCTCAGTGTGTCGAGGCCTTTAGGCACTATCGTCTCGTCTTCTCCATTGATGGTACATTCTTGATTGGTAAATACCAGGGCACACTTCTTATAGCCATATCCTGTGACGCGAACAAGTTGGTTCCTTTAGCATTTGCTTTGGTTGAGAAGGAGAACAATGACAGTTGGGAAAGGTTCTTGAGGCTAGTCCAGATACATGTGGTTGGGCCTAGCAGGGAGGTTGGCATCATATCTGATAGGTACTAGGGCATACTTAATGCCGTGCGAGAGCAGATAGAGGGGTATGCACCTTTGCACCACCGTTGGTGTACTCGGCACCTTGCCGAGAATCTACTCCAGAAGGATGGTGCGAAAGATAACTTTGATCTGTTCCAGGAGGTTGCTCGACAGCTTGAGGACAAGTACTTTTAGAAAAAGTTGGAGCAAGTCAGAACCTCATCAAATATAGAAGGTAGACAATGGCTCATAGGTTTGATGAGGGATTTGGAGAAATGGACAAGTGCTCACGACGCCAGTGGATGGAGGTACGAGTTTCAGTGCAGCAACATGGCAGAGTCATTCAATAAGTTGCTATTGGGGATACGTGGTATGCCCATGAATGCAATCGTTCAATTCATCTTCTACAAGCTTGTTGCCTGGTTCAACGATAGACACGCCCATGCATTGAAGTTGCGGAGTGATGGAGAGATATGGGCTCCGAAACCAAAGGCACACCTAGAGAAGGCAAATGAAAGGGCTGGCACACATGAGGTTACATGCTTTGACCATGCCACAAGGACTTATCAGGTCGAGCATAGGGGTGGTACAACATCCAATGGCGAGGTCCGAGAGTTGAGGATGCATGTGGTTATCCTCAAAAATTTCACAAGCACTTGTGGTAAACCAAGGCAGTACCACTTTCTATGTTCCCATTTGGTGGCAGCAGCTAGGCATCACAACTATAATATCGAGAGCAGGATACCTCACGAGTGTGCACACATGGAGCCCCCGCTTCGTGCCTTTCTGGGACCCTGGAGAGTGACCTCCATATGATGGGCCAAAGTACATTGTGGATCCAGCTTACCGTTGAAACAAGTGTGGATCAACACAAGAGGACGAGGCACATGATGGTTATGGATCCGATACCCGGAAGAAGGAGGCGTGGGAGAGAAACCCCATTTCTTACTGACCCCGAGCAGTATGAGTGCGGCAAGTGTGGTAGACTGCGCCACAATTCACGCACTTGCCATTGGTAGATTAGTGAGGTGCGACTATTGGTTGTTTTCATGATTTCATATTTGTCGTATTCATTTAATTAATTATGCATATCTCAATTTATGCATGTAATTATGTCAATTACTTGTACATTTCTAAGTTCATGTTTCATTGTATACTGAATTTCTATTTCATTGACTTTTTTTGTAGGATGGCGCAATTCCACCTACTCGACTCGACGTACGAGGCGACCCACCGAGGACGTCTCATAGCGGAGGGGCAGGTAATAATCTATACGTTTTGTTCAAATTTTTGTGAGCGTACATGTGTTCATAAAGTAACGGGAGACTATGTTTTATTCCATGCAGGACCTTCTGCTCCTTCGTCCTAGAACCCACAATGGGTTCTTGGACATGCAGTACAACAACAGGTACACTCCTTTCCTACAAAGAGCTGGCCTAGATGTCATCTCATTTCAGGTTCATCGTGGGTTGCCCAAGTTTAACTCAGCGGCCATAATTGCATTGGTTGATAGGTATTATCTTCAATCATTGCCTCCATTCATGGCCATTTGTTCATGCGCTTGCCTTTTTGACATGTAATCTTGCTTTGTCTAAAATGTAGGTGGCGGCCGAAGACTCACAGTTGCCACTTACTTTTCAGAGAGATGACAGTCACGCTCTAGGACTGTCAGAAGATGCTAGGCCTGAGGATTCATGGCAACACAGTGACTGGGCAGTGCAGGTCAGAAAGTTGGAGAGCACGAGTAGAGGCCTTACTTGGGCATGAGGTTGGCGAGCGAGGGGCTCGCACTTCTAGAGTTCTAATCTCCTGGCTCCGGCAAGAGTTCGCACAGTGCCCCGAGGAGGCAGATGAGGAGACAGTTGGGTACTACTGCTGGGCATGGATCCTACACATGTTTGCCTACGTTCTCTTCCCCGACACCATGGTTGACACTACGTCATGGATATGGGTCCATTGCCTTAGTGACTAGACTAGGTGGGTCAGTACAGCTGGGGCTCTGTAGTCTTGGGTTTTCTTTACCGGCAGCTTTGCGAGGCATGTCGTCGGACTTCGTCCACAGTGTCACTTGGTGGATGCGTGTATCTGCTCCAGTTGTGGATGTGGGCTCATCTACCAGTTGGCCATCCTGAGGTTCTGGCTCATCGTGAGTGTTTCCCAGGTGAGCCTCCACGTCGGCAGCTGACGTGGGTGTACCTTTGGGACTAGGTTAGGCTCTTTGGACGATTAAATGTTTGGATTATATAATGATGTCTCTGTGGATGCTCCTGAAACAAGGGAAGCTCTTGTGAATTTTTTCTGTGAATCATTAATTATACTACACTGCTAAAAAGGCACAAATGTAGTACATAGATTAAATGTAAATTCATTAAAACATGTATAGTACAATCGTATCGTACAGACGCTTTGCAGATGAATCTAGGCTTTTTAGTAATAGTGAAATAATCTGGGCTTTTCAGACAATGAAAATAGACTTTTCAGTTACAAGGACAAGGAGTACGATGACAACAACGATTTATCACTTTACTTACATAGTACACCTATAGCATCTAGGCTTTTCAGTAACAGCGAACGAATCTAGGCTTTTCAGACAATGAAAATAGACTTTTCAGTTACAAGGACGAGGAGTACGATGACAGTAGTGATTTATCACTTCACTTACATAGTACACCTATAGCATCTAAGCTTTTCAGTGATTTATCATGTCAACGACGAATAGGCTTTTCAGAAAACGAATCTAGGCTTTTCAGTGTCCATTGAAATACGCTCTTTAGTGAAACTAATTAGGCTTCTTGTGACCAGTTATAACACATTGAAATGGCAACTAAACCTGCCTCTGCCTATATATACGCAATGCTGGATGCATTGCTACTTACTTCCTAACTAGTATTTTCTTTTGTTGCAGTACCAATGTCTGGAGGGTCGTCCAGAGGGAGAGGAAAGGTGAAGGGAATTACCATTGTGTGGGAGGGTTCACTTGGTCTTGATTTCTTTGGGGAAGCTCTTTATGAGAGGTTCCCAGTTGAGAGCAAAAGTTATTTCACCAAAGAGGCACCACTGAGAGAATACGATGAACGAAAAGATGAGTGGCCAAAATGCATGCATGGTGAGGACTGCCTAGTGCAGATGTTCACTGAGGGAATAGATGGAGGTCATCGTTTCTTCAAATGCTCGTGAGCATGGGTAATTGCTATTACTATTTGTTTCTTCAATATGTTCCTCTTCTATACAACTTACATGACATACTTATTGCAGTCTTCCTTGGCCAAAGAAAACTATGGGTTCACTAGGTGGGTCGATCCTCAACCTATTTATTTGCATGCGGAGTACATCTACTACCTGCAGGACCGTATCTTTGATCTAGAAAGGGAAGTTAGCAACGGTTACAAGGACGATGAACTGGACGACAACAACAATGGTGCCGATTCATAGGAGGCACTCTGCAATGATCCATATTGCACCTGCCCTAACCATAAGAACAAGGGGCCTCCGCCGTCACCCCAGCCACCACCACCACAAACAATGGGAGGCTACTGTGGAGAAGGTGCAACACAATTTGCTATGTGGCCACACTAGTAGGACGACCCTATCTTATTCACATGGCACATCCATGTGTTTGTTGTTTGGTTTAATTACCTAAGGCATGTTAGGTTTGGTCGAAGGAACTCTGTACCCTAGTCCGATACATGTTCTCACTTGCCATTTCATGTGTTTTGTGTGTTGAATTATATAATGCCCTACTTCATTAGGTTGTCTTTGCAGCATGTGATCACATTTCACTACGTCCGCAACATTATACTGAATATTATGACCACAAATAATAAAAACAACTACATAATGGAAAGTTCAATACTATGCCACATTAAACAACACAATAATACTAGAAGTACGTGCCGATAGTAGACAACATTGTTCATGAATAAACCATAGAACTAGCAAGTCATGGAGACTACTGAGTGCAATGAGGAGACTTTCCCTTCCTCAGGGCATCGGGATTCTCCTCCATCGCTGCTTTCACTCGGCGTGCATGCTCAAGCTTCTTCTCCCTCTCCTCCCTGTACACAGCAACATGCCTCCTTTCCTCCTCTTCCTTGTGCTCCTTTTTTTAGCCTCCTCTCCGCGTCTCTTCTTCATCATCTCCTTGTCCTCTGCCTCCCACCGCAACAGTTTTTGCATCCATTCCTTGTCTTCAGGCTTGATCTCAGTGTTGATCCACTGCTCAAAATCACAGAGCGGTGGAGGGGTCTGCAAAAAATGCAATTGTTACAAAACAAAAAAATCATGCAAGATGTCATATGACACAAATATCAATTCCTCACCATCTTTTTAATGCGGCGCTGACGAAGTGTAGGCTCAAACATAAAATTGGAACACATCCAATACCTCTGCCTATATGTGTCCTCTTCATCAGACTTGGCTACCTTGCAAGGATCGCCGCAAAAGCACATGGGCACTGGAACACCACTAGGCAGGGGCAATGGGTCGAAGGCATTTCCAGTCATCCGGTCATAACTACAATTCAACCAATTTCGTTCTAAGAACCGAAAGGAATTAACATTAAACCCTAAACCTAGGGTTTCCCATTTGATGCACAACAATGAACCCATAACATAACAACTTGCGCTGCGTTTACCTTGGTTTGCTAGCTTTTTCACGCCTTGGCATCCTACGGTTGTATAATACAAATATTAAAAATTACATGAAACCCTAAGTCATGACGATTCTTAGATTGAAAAATCCGATTAATATATACCGAATCGATGCGAAAAAAACTAGGAGGGGAGCGAGGATACCTTGCTCTCGAAGGTCTACGGATCAAATCAAAGTTTCCAAGGTCCAATATGCCGATTCGTGAGGTAGGGTAAAGTGGGAAGAGAAAAAACCTGAGAGGGAGGAGAAAGAAGAGGAAGAAGGCTCAGGCAGGAAGGTTGGGGGCCGGGTTAAAACACGACCTCGGCGCCAGGATCTACGGCGCCGAGCTGCTTGCCAAGTCACCGCCACGTCTACGTCGAGACCAAGACCACGGCGCTAGCAACAGTGGCGCCGAGAAGTGCCGAGCTAAGGGTCTAGATTTTGAAATCATACCTCCAGGAGCATATTTCTCAAAAAAATCAAAAAAGGGCTAAAAAATAAAAAATTCAGGTGAGGCGAGCACTTTACCAAAAAACTATAAACTAAACATCAGTCTATCTTTTGCCTGCTTACTGGCATCGACATTAGTCTATTATATACAAAAGTAGTAGTATATTTTGTATCCCTAAAGTTAGTGCGCATGCGACACTGAAAACTACTAACACATACCCGCTTCGTATTTATCAACTTCACACTTATTTTAGGTGGCCTGATAGAAAATAACAAGACATCAGTGGACTGAAACTAGAATTTTTCATTATATAAGTAAGTAGTGAAAACACAATGTGCCAAGATAATATATTTGATATCTTCCTGCTTATTGGCATCGACTATGGTTAATGAGGTGTGTTGCTTTACCATATCTTATCTTACTATATATTACTAACACTACGGGAGACGCGTGCTTTGCCGAGTGCAATTGCACTCGGCAAAGAAGGCTTTGCACTCAGCAAAGCCTTTGCCGAGTGCTGCACTCGGCAAAGAGCTGTCGGCATATCCCCTCATGGTAAAGGCTTCTTTGCCGAGTGCCGCATGTCGGGCACTCGGCAAAGGATTTCCCGAGTGCCACGATGGCACTCGGCAAAGAAAAGCCGCCGTGATGGCCAGGTCACGGTGACGGCCTCTTTGCCGAGTGCCACGCGTCGGCACTCTGCAAAGAAATGTCTTTCTTATTTTTTTTAAATGCTTTGCCGAGTGCCTGCATCTGGCACTCGGCAAAGCTTGTTTTCTTTTTTTTGGATTTTCTTTGCCGAGTGTTGTAGGTAGGCACTCGGCAAAGCAGTTTGTTTTTTTTTTTTTGAATTTTCTTTGCCGAGTGCCTTGACCATGGCACTCGGCAAAGCTAGGAAGCTCAGTGTCCCAGATTCCCAGCTTTGCCGAGTGTCATGGTCATGACACTCGGCAAAGAAGTGAAAAATTCAATTTTTTCGGTTTTTAGTCTTCCATCGTTGCAAACAAGATATACATCATATATATATATATATATATATATATATATATATATAACACAACTATATATCACACAAATATATATATAATACAAATGTATATCACAATCCACCACAAACACAAACATAGCATACAAGTATCACAATCTCGACTCCCAAGTCCAAAGTCCAAACACACAAGCATAGTTCACAAAGTTCACAAGTGCATTATATCACAACGGCTGCCATTTGAAGCTCATGGCGACGGTCCGGGTTGGTATGGCCCAAAGTGCGATCTCGGTGACCCTCCGAGGTGGTTCGACGCCGCCCCCGATTGATGCTGCACAAAATAGAAGAGATTGCACGTGAGCGACAAGAGAAGAGATAAATATGCAAGATAAATATCCGCCATTACCACCACCACCACCACATCACCGCCATCACCAACACTTCACCACCAACACTTCACCACCACCACCACCACACCACCACCACCACCATGAGCACCACAACACCGTGACCATCACCACCAACACCACACCACCACCACCATGACCACCACCACCACTAGGTTTCACTAGGTTTCTCTAAGTTTCAGCATAGAAAGTAAAACTTCATACTTATACTCACTGGGGTAGAATCAGGACGTTGTGGAGGTGGATCTGGAGCAAGCAGCGTCTGTGGGATCGCCCAACCTTGTTGCTGGCCAATTTGCTGCATGAACTTGATCATCTCGGCCATCTGCCACTGATCTTGCTCCTGCTGGGCCTCCAAATCCTGTAGCCTTTGCCACTCGACCTCCCGTTTGGCCTGCAGTTCCTGCACCTAGGCCTGCAGCATTTGACCCCAATGTTTCAATAATGCATAGGTAAGGTATGTAAAAGTCAAAGAACGACGAATGAAACAGGAATGCTTACCTGGAGTGCCGACACCGCGGTCGGCCGTTGGTGTATGGGCACGCTTGAGCTCGTGCTCGATGCTCGGAGCTGGTGGAGAGGAGGAGTAGAGGTCGTGTCAAGGATGTCATCGCCAATCCAGAACCGCCCATGCTTCTTGCCTTGCCCCACCCTCATCACAAGCTGAGGATCAAGGGGCTCCTCGGTTCTCGGATCATAGCCCGGCCCATGGACTGACCTTGCTGCCTCCGTGTACGAAGAGAGGCCGGTGTGGACGCTGGAGTTGGTGTACGCCTCAACCGGGGCATCTGGGTCGTACTCGATGTCGGCCGTCGCCTTGCCCATGTGAGCTAGAGCATATGCCTTGAGTTGACCAACTGGCTGGCCACCGTGTGCATCCGACTATGAGAAAGATAACAACATGTGGTTAGAAATGATGCAGAATTGAGCGCGGCTAGATTAGAGCAATGGCGGAGACTTACATATGCCTTTGCATATTTGCTGAGGCTACGGCTGCCCTGATGGTGAGGTACACCTGGCATCTGCAAATGCCTGTCGCGGGCCTCCTCGTGCTTCTTCTGCTAGTCCCCATCCAACCAGGTGTCCACAATATATTCCCAGCAATCGGGGTGGGCGGCACACTAGCTTGGAATCACCTATAGGACATCAAGTAGACGACATATCAGAAGATCAAATTAGGCATACTTAATCTCAAAAGAAATGAATATTCATGTTTTGTATTTACCTGTATGTACTGCTCCCTTGTCAGCGTCATCTGTCTTGCCTCCTCTTTGTTGACACGCCTGAGTAGGAACTTAGCATTGTAGTCTATGTGGGCCTGGATGCGGGACTCGTAGTGCAAGTCCGTGACACGCCTTTTACAGGAAGCATAAGCCACCTGATACGCACTTTCCTCCTATCCCTCCTGGATTCTGAAGAAGTCCTACATAAAGTAACGAGGTATCCATTATTTTATTTCAAGAATGTCCAATGAATGCGAGGAATTGAGGAATGTAGTGCAATAAAGACTTACCCACAACTCCCTATTCACCCGATCTGCCTTGTTTCTACAGCGGATGCCATTATGATCTAGAGCATCCTACACGTGGGCATAGTGGTCGAACGTCCAGGCCGGCTCCCAATCCTGATCTCCTTTCCTAACCAGGCTAGGGAAGTGTTCCTTGCACAAAAGTCCCAGGATGCCATTCACATTACGTGCCGGGGGCGCCTGGTCCACAAGCACCCAGTTCCTGCACAAGTGGTCCACAATAGTTATTACTTGTTATTATGATTTTTCAACATATCAAATGAAGAACATATGAAGTTACTTACTTATCGCCCTCGGGTGCAATCAGTCGGCGCCTCTCAATAGGTATCGGTCGCTTCGGGAGCTTTGCAGGTCCTCGCTGGTAGGGCTTCGACGTACCAGAGGAAGTGGAACCCCCTACCATCGCCGCCTCCTCGTCCTCCGTCCATGGACCCCCATCCCCGTCCACCATGTGCTGAAGGTCGTCGTCGTGCACAGGGTCGCGTGAGGAGCTGCGCCTGTGGTCAGTCAACGGCTCCCGCCTGGGCCTGCCTGTCGGCCTCCTCGGCCTCTCTGATGCCTCCGCCTCCTCAGCCGCCGCCATGTCCCTCTGGTTGGAGTAAACCGAGGGGCAGCTCCTCCTAGTGGGCCCCATCACCTACAATTAAAAAGAGTAAACCAGTAAGTACAGATAAACGAGACGTACTTAGTAAGAGATGCAAAATAAAGAAAATGTAATTACAAAATAACATAGTATTACATGTATTTCTAATATTCTTCATGATCAGGATTATCTGGATGATAGGTATCGTCATCACTATCAAGATTGTCCAAATCCTCAACAGCCCCATCCTCATTGTTGTCATTGCCTAGTCGTAGTCCGTCAAGCATTTCCAAGTCCTTCGGATCATGCACCTCAGTTGCAGCGTCCTTGTCAACAACCCATTCCTCGTCTGCTTCCATTTCAATCTCTCCGGTTAAGTCTATCTCAAGCATCCCTGGTAGCCCCTCTTCTTGTTGATAGAACTCTCCATCATGCGTGTTTGGGTTCAAGTTGTAATCATCAGGGTTTGGGCGAGGTAATCTACCGTGTGGTGATACCTTGTGCACAGTATACCAACCCTGAAGACGTGGGTCGGTTTTGCAAGCATATGGACAATAATAAACTTGTGTGGCTTGTTGAGCCACAATATAGACATCTTCTCCTGGATAGAAGAAATCCTATCGAGTTTCGACTATCCCAAGTTGATGGGACTTTCTCGATACTGCTGGATCAAACCACTGGCATTTGAATATGATAGGATTAAGTGCTTTGGAACCACGGTAGTCGAGCTCGTATATTTCTTCAACTATCCCATAATACTCCTCCTGATCAGTGCCCGGCGTAAATACTCCGGTATTCGTGGTCCTTGGATTGGGACGACTCTGCTCGTACCTTGTTGTGTGGAAGCGATATCCATTCACGTCATAAGCGTTAAATGACAAGACCTTATAGTCAAAGCCATTGGCCACCTGTCATAATTTAGCACTTATAGACACATCCCTTTGGCACTGCAAGTTCAAGCAGGAGAGAAATGAAATCAAGCGACTTAGAATGTCAAACTTAGTAAGAGCTAAGTTGGCCGGTACCTTTTTTTGGAACCATGTAATGAAATCAGGTGAACCATGTTGAAGAAGGGTCTCTCGTTCATGGTCAGAAGGTGGCCTTGAATGATGCCAGGATTCATCAAAAAATTCTCTGCACCGACAAGGAACAATGTTGTTGGATGTACAAAAGTTACGGAGTATGTAACAAGTTCGTTGAGAACTTACCCCAGATAGGATTCCACTTCGTCAAGGTTGGTCAACACGTAGAGCATGATCTTGCGCCACTCTTCATAGCTCAAGGTCTTTGTGGTCGCTCCACTTGCTCTCCCGCATGGCCCTTTGAAAAGGCTAAGGGTCGATTCATTTTCATCCTCGTTGTACCGAGCGGGTGGATTATGCACGCTAGGAAGGTTCTCATTATAGTATGTTGTTGTGAAGTTTGACACCTCCTCATGAATGAATGCCTCAGCAATGGAAGCCTCAATCCTGCTTTTGTTTCCACATTTCTTGCGAATAGTCTTTAGACATCTCTCGATTGGATAGCACCAACGGTTCTGTACGGGCCCCCCCCATTCGTGCCTCGGATGGGAGGTGCAAAATCAAATGCTGCATCGACAAGAAAAGGCCAGGTGGAAAGATCTTCTCCAACTTAAAGAGCAATAGAGGTGCCGCTTTTTCTAACTCCTCAACCACTTTCACAGATACCTCCTTGGCACAAAGCTGACGGAAGAAAAAGCTCAACTCTACCAGCACCTTCTAGACATTCTTAGGGACGTAGCCTCGAACCATCGATGGAAGAAGCTGCTTAATCCATATGTGGTAGTCATGACTCATCATCCCTAAGACTCGGCCAGTCTCTGGGTTCGCTCCCCTCCTCAGATTCACTGGATACCCATCCGGGAACTTTAACGTCTGCATCCATTGTATCACTTCCGTCCTGTGCTTCTTTTCTAAGATGTAATCGGCCTTAGGCCTTTCCCATGGCTTGCCGTCTCTTGGAGGCAGCATCTCTAGCTTTGGTCTATCGCATAGCGTTGCCAGGTCCACTTTGGCCTGAGGGTTGTCCTTTGTCTTGTGAGGAATGTCCATGAGTGTTGCCCAGAGTGCTTCGGCGACATTCTTCTCAGTGTGCATTACATCTATATTATGTGGAAGGAGAAGGTCATCAAAATAGGGAAGCCTCTCCAAGCCCGACTTATGAGTCCACATATGTTCGACACCATATCCCACAAAGCAATCTTTCTTTGGATTATCTTTCTTTCGACTATCTTTCTATGGATTGACCACGAGAGCATCTATCTGAGCATGAACCTGGGCACTAGTCATCTTCTGAGGTTCAGGGTCGGTCACCTTGACACCTTTCGTGAAGTTCTTGGTGTCTTGTCTAAATGCATGGTTAAGAGGGACAAAACTGTCGATGCTTGTCGAACGACGAAAACTTGCCACCCTTCTTCAACCAAATGAACTCTAGAGTTGTCTTGCATACCAGGCATGGGAACTTCCCATGGACACACCAGGCGCTGAATATCCCATATGCCAGGAAGTCATGCATGGAGTACTGGTACCAAACATACATTTTGAAGTTTTTCTTTGTAGCTCGGTCGTAAGTCCATACCCCTTCATTCCAAGCACTGATCAATTCATCATAAACAGGCTCCATGTACACACCCATTTTGTTTCCCAAGTGTCCAGAAATTATCAACGTCAAGAATATGTTTTGCTGTTGAAGGAGGACCCCGAGGGGGAGATTGAGAGGGATAGCGAACACGGGCCAACAAGTGTATGGGGCCGACATCATTCCATAAGGATTGAACCCATCCGTTGCCAGCGCAACACGTACATTACGGGCCTCAAAATCTTTGTCACGATGCTTGCGATTAAAGCTTTTCCATGCTTCACCATCAGCTGGATGTACCATCTTGTCAAGATTGTATCGAATGCCATTCTTGTGCCACGTCATCTGTTTCGCGGACTCCTCGGTCATGAATAGCCGTTGGAGCCTCAGTATGATCGGAAGGTGCCGTAGGACTTTCATGGGGATCTCAAGCTGCTCCTTCTGGCCATCACCTTTGTCTACCTCCACATACCTAGAGGATTTACACTTTGGACAGTACTTTGCATCCTTGTGATCTTTCCTAAATAGGACGCACCCCTTCGGACAACAATGTATCTGCTCATACGACATCTTAAGTGCACGAAGGAGTCTCTATGACTCATAGAAGCTGCTTGGCAGAATATGACCCTCTGGAAGCAGCCCACCAATAACTGCCAACATACCATCGAAGCAGGCTCGACTCATGTTGTACTGGGACTTCAACCCCATTAGGCATCCAATGGCATCCAGTTGAGAAACCGTTGCCTTCTCGTGTAGGAGCTTCTGTGCCGAAGACAACATTTGGTAGAACACCTTTCCGGTTGGCTCTGGCTCCTCCTCCTCATCCTCCTCCTCCTCCTCCTCCTCCGTAGGTATTTCAGCGAACGTTGCTTCGTGAAAGTCACCTAACCATCCTGCTACCCCGCCATCAGCATCAAACGCCTCCAAGCATGGTCTCACCACCTCCTCTCTAGTACGATGGGCTTCACCATGGAACACCCACCGGGTATAGTTTGGCATAAATCCATACATGGAAAGATGTTCCCCCATGATCTTCCTTGTTTTTCTTTTCCTATTTCCGTATTCGCTACAGGGAGAGAATGTGTCTCTCGCTCCATTAGCTGCCTTGCCAAATGCTTGGTTCAAGAAACCCTCAGTCTTGTCCATCCATTCAGGGGTGATTTCAGCCTGACTTGGGCGGCCCGTGTACATCCACTCACGGTTATCCATCCTCTAGCATATACATGAGCGAGTAATATAACCACCAATTGCATCTGAACGGCGTGCCTACTATCTAATGGGTGAGGATAGGTCCTAATCCCACCCACAGATGCGTAGATGAGGTTAGTTTACATGCTCTACTCTGATCCGAGATAGAATTTCGGTAGCACCTCCCCGTTGTTCTCCCGATACACGTCCTGGAAGGGAGAGTGTGTATCCGGAGAACAACAGGGAGGTGGTGCCAAAACTCTATCTCGGATCAAAGCAGAACATGAAAACTACCCCATCTATGCATCCGCGGGCTGTCCAAAAAAGTGGACAATCTGAAACAGATACGGTCTTAGATGTGTGAAATCCGCATACATCCAACCGTATCTGTTTCCAACGGGAGACGCCTAACTGGGTTACACCGATCTATGACAATGATAAGGAAGAGAGGTTATTTATACCTAGGGTGGCGGTGGAGTCAGGCTAGCGGGGCAGTGGCGAGGCGACGCTGTGCAGGCAGGACCACAGCACCGACGAAGACGATCGGGGTCGCCTACGTACTCTAGGTCCCCTTCAACGGGTCTTGCTCTGCAAAAGAAGAATTATAATACTATAAGTTAAAAATTTCGGCAAAACCTCCCCTATACGGGGAGGTTTCCAAAACCTGCAAGAAAAAAGCCAGCACGATGGCCGACAACATATATACGGCACGAAGGCCCACACATCCACGTATGGCACGAAGGCCGTCAATGACATACAAGGCACGAAGGCTGACAACCGGGGGGGGGCTTTATACCTTGGGTGGTGGTGGAGTCGGACGACATGGTGCCGGGGTCACCTTCATCTCCAGCGAGGGGCGGGGACGAATGGCGAGGGGCGTGGCCGGCGGCCGACGCTCGTCCTCCTCCCTTCTCCTTCCTCCTCCCTTCTCCTTCTCCTTCTCCTCCCTTCTCCTTCTTCCTTCTCCCTTCTCCTCTCCTCCACCTCCCTTCTCTCCTCTACTGGATCCCCTGCTCCTCCTCTCCTCCACTCCGACGGGTCAGGGGCGGGGAGCAGCCGGGCAGGGCACCACCGGTGGCGGAGCGGGGCCGGGGCGGGGCCGGCTACGGTGGCGGAGCAGCGGTGGAGCAGCGCCGGGGCGGGGCCGCGTCCGGCGGCGGAGCCGAGCCGGGGCAGGGCCGGCTGGCTGTGGCGGCGGAGCGGGGCCGAGTCGGGGCCTGCTTCCGGTGGCGGAGAAGGGCCGGGGCGATGCCGGTGGTCGCGCGGCGGCGGTGCGGGACCGGGCGCGCGCGGCAGTGAGAGGGAGTGAGAGAGTGGGAGCGGGCCGGCCGGCCCGCTAGGGTTAAGTGGGGCGGTTCTTTGCCGAGTGCCGAGATGCGGGCACTCGGCAAAGAAATTCAGGGTTCTTTTAATCCGAAATAAAAAAAATTATGAATAGTCTTTGCCGAGTTCTGCAAGCCTGGCACTCGGCAAAGAGGTTCCTTTGCCGAGTGCCAATTCCGACACTCGGCAAAGTATTTTTATTTTTTTTATTTTTGTTTTCAGATTTTTTTTTTGTGGTATTTATACAGTACCTTGAAGCACATGTAAGCTCTTTGGAGTAGTAGTTGTTCTTTCGATTGCCTAATCAATCTCCTATCTGATCGAGCTTGGACGTGCAGGTTTTCATATATAAACCAGTGACCGACGCAGAATATATAGCAAGCCGGATTGTTATGTTCTGGACAAGCTGGTGCTGGACATCCCGCAGCTAAACCTAGCATCCTTCGTCAAAGCATGGATGGAGGCATGGAGCTACAGGCATGCTGCTCTTGCTGCACGCGCGGGCTTACGGCGACATCTCTGTCTACATTGTTGGCATGTCACTGCTGAGCTGCAGGTATGCTACTCTTGCTCATACTGCCATGCATTCGTGCCAATCTCTACTATGCAGTTTTGGTCATACGCATATGCAAATTCAAGTAAAAAAACAAATATGTCCCATGTTTATATATAAATCATCCCATGTTTATTATTAATTAATAAGATTGAAGGAGGGAAATTGATGATAATACGAGACGACCTATCTGAAAAGACCTATGTGAAAAAGGTGCATCACAAGGAAGAGGAAAGAACGCTAATCTTCATATATTCCTATATTTTGTTAATTAGACATTTCTACAATTGTTAAATTAAAAGTAAGCATGATTATATGTTCACCATGTCGACCACGTAAACATTTATGCATTAGGATAAATATTTATTTTAATAGTTTATCAAGTGTGTAAAAACTATTTATAAAAAAGGTGTACCAAATGTTCCCTTAATAAACAATGTAGCAAAGACACTGATAATTAACTTTAAGTTATATTATATTAACACCCTATGACATATAATAAATTCCACAGGTTGTTGTTCTAAACAGCTTTATAAATTTTGACGAAAATATAATGTCTTATCAATATAGGTAATTTAGTTTTAAGTACTCTATATTTTATAAAACAATGCTACTGCAGATAAAATTATGTGATAGTGCCACAGTGCAAGGTGAAACGACTATTTATACAATGAGAACCGAGAGAGTAACCTAGGACCTATAACCTTTCTCAATTAAAGAAAAGATGAAAATTGTGACTAAAGTATGAAATAAGCGCTAGAAATTCAACTTAACATGTGGATAAAAAGAATTGCAATATATATAGACTAAAAGTTGAATTTAAAGTATAGATTCATCATGGCACACAAAGGTATGGAATAATAACACATATAACAAAATCTTAGGTTTCCACCAAATTAGTATCACGCTACGAAATAAAAACAAATAATGTAAATTGTAAATATACGTCACCGATGGAGCCTCCATGTTAATCCTTATGGACCCCCACTAGAAAAAATATAATGTCTAGAAATTCTCACAAAAATTAGAATCATTCAGTCTCCAAATGTGTAGACTATAATCAACATCGATAATAATAATAACCATAGGATCTTGCTATTTTCTAAATAATTACCCACCTCTATGAATGTTTATTTAAATTTCCACTTATGCTATTAGATACATAATATATGCGACCCCTTAAATTTTGCATCTAAATTACCATTTCTGACATTATTAAATCTACATCAAACTTATCGATATAATGTATTGCAAAAAAACAAATGGCAATATATTAAAATTTGATTAAAGTACATGCACATTATATACTTGTGCATACATGATACATAAATATATATGTTATGTTTTAGCAATCATGTAAAAGACTTCGTACACTAATGACACTAACAGATTATTTAAAATTATTAATAACCATGACATATAATGTATAAATTATTACTTACATAATTTACTTCAACTAAAACATTTCACATATCTTTATTAATAGTATGATCATTACTGCATAAGTAACTCTTTGGCAATAAAATTCAAATGTCTTGACAAGGTGAGTACGACATTGTAGACTACACGTGGCTATATCTTCCTGTTCTTTGAGATTTCTTAGGTGCAAAAAGTCATTATAAGGCTTAAACATTAATATTCTCTTGAGTTTAGCGCAACTACCCATCCTAGATCTCTTGCCAAGCTCTAAACTGATCTTAAGCAATGTGGTGTAGGTTTGAAGTGACCATTTAGGCCACCATTGTACTGAAGAGTGCAATCGGTGTGTCTATCGTGTTAGAAAATGAACAAAGAGAAGTACAATTTAATGCAAGTACTTTTAAACATCTAGAGACATTAGACAATAAACTAATATCTCTTATAAGATTCTAGCCCGTGCGAGAGCACGGGTTGATGGACTAGTCCCAAACTAACCTATAAGTACAGTGGATGTAGTTTGTGGGATTTTGGATTAAAAAGCAGATATGAATCAAACGATGGGCACAGTGGAATATGTATGTACCTCAGCCTATACATTCACCAATATTTTTCCCATGCAACATTGCCAGCTTAGATATACTCCCTCGCTCCGTCTTAAAAAATTATAAATCTCCTCATAAGGAGTCAAACAGTATCAAGTTTGACAAGATTTCTTGAAAATAGTATGCATATTTGTATTTTCAAATAGGTTTGTTATGAAAGTATATTTGATTATTAATTTAGTGATAATTAATATGCATGACAAATATTAGTATTTTTGTTTATATTTGGTTAAACTTGAAATTGTTTAATTTTTCTTGAAAAATGAGTGTTGAGACTTGCGGTCTCAGACAATGTGGAGGAGGTAGAGGCCTCCGCCCGCCATGCGCTGCCCTCAGGCGGAGGCTCGGGAAACAGACACGACTAGCGGGCGTGTAGGGAAATGGCACGTAAAACTAGGGTTTCATTAATTCATTCACCCACCTCGCGTACTGTTACAAGTGTTCCCTATTTATAGGGCTCAACTACCACTTTACAGAGTTTACAATAGTACCCTTCAACTGCTACAGTACATTCTCGGAATATTCCACTACTCGCCTTTCCTCTCGGGGGTAATCTTGTCATGCCGCCCTCAGGTACTGGGCCTGCGCGATCAGCCGGCCCATCAAGCCTCAGGATTCGGCGACGGGCCTTTGGACCTCCGCCGTCGGTCTCTGCCTCATCAGGCCTCAGGATTCGGCGATGGGCCTTTGGACCTCCGCCGTCGGTCTCCGCCCCATCGGGTCTCAGGATTCGGCGAAGGGCCTTTAGGCTTCCGCCATCGATCTCCGCCCCTGGGACACCGAGGCCGTAGACCCCCGATGCCAAGTATTGCCGTCCTCCTGCTTGGGTCTCTGCCCCTACGAGCGGAGGCCGAACCGGCGTGCCCGCGCCGTCCACGAGCGCCTTCCTCTGGTTACCTGCACACACACATAGGTAACGTTGGCACTTGATTAGCCTTGCAGTGGGCGGCCTCTGCCCCCTCCGCCCGGAGACGCCTACGAGCTAACCGGGCGGAGGCTGCGCCAGGGTCACCGGCAGCGTCCTACAAGCAGTCTGAGAAACCGTCATCTTTCTGGGTCTGGAGGCGTGGTAGCTGGGCCTTTGCTTAGGTAGTCGGTCGGAGACGTCTTTGCAAACTGCTGGCCGCGTAGGTCTCCGCCACTCTCGGAGGCCGTGTTACAACAGTTCCCCCCTTTTGAGACTGCGGTTCGCCTGAGCGTGTCATGAGCTCAAAATGCCCTAAGCAAGGACGTCCGCGGGGGCGGAGACTGCGCGTGGTCACGTCTCCAACCGATCCCCGCAGGTTCCCCCCTGGCCCGCTCTGGCATGGCCGCCAGTCTTGTCATAGTAGCCGTTAGGCTGCAAAACTAGCCGTTGTCCTACGTTGTGGCCGCTTACGCCGTATTTCTTTCCGTTGTATACCTTGCAACTTCTCCGGAGATGACCGTTGGGCGGCAGGCGAATTCTCCGGAGATGACCGTTGTACGGTGGGAGCCAAACCGCCCGCCCGCGGCCTATATAAGGGCTGGGTTGGTGGCGGGGTCCCCCCCCGCACTGCTCATTCTCTTTCCTTGCCTCTGAGAAATCGCTCTCTGCTCTCTTTGCTTCCGCCTGAGCTGCGTTCGCGCGTTCCGTCTTTCCGCTTGCGTCTTCCGCCTAGAATTTGCTGCATGATGGCTTTCTTTTACGCCCGCCCGCCCATACTCGTCGGCCCGCCTTCTTCGGACCCTATCGCCACCTTCTCGGCGTTAGGGCCGCCGGCTGGAGTGCGCGCTTTGAGGAGTGCATGCTTGCCTCCGCCTCCGCGTTGGAATTTGAAAAGCTAGTGGAGGAGGATTTGGGGAGTGTCTCCGCGTCCGTCAGAGACCTGATCGCTGCGGATTCCAGTGACATGGCGATAAAGTCATGGGATTTCGGCCACTCCTCCATTACTGAAGGGGCAGTCGCGGAGATGTTGAAGGAATCGTATTTTCCTTCTTTGAGGGTAAAAATCCCTCCGCCTGGCCAGACTGTTCTAGAACCAGAGGAGGGATATGTGGTGGTGTTTCGGGACTTCTTCACCTGAGGCCTCTGCCTTCCTTACATCCCCTTCCTCCGCCGGGTGTTGGAGACCTTCAATGTCTAGCTCCATCATCTGACTCCTACTGCCTTTCTCACGCTTAGCAAATTCTGCTAGGCGTGTGTTTCTTATGGCGCCGAGCCAGATGTGGACACCTTCTGCTCTTACTATGAGCTACTGAACCAGCCGAAGAAGAAGAAGGAGATGCGGGAGGGCAAGGAGGTTGAGGTGATCTACCAGTATGGTAGTTGCACCTTCATGTCAAAGAGGAACCAAGGCGTAGACCGCCTGGAGATTTCTTTTTGCTAGAAAGGCAAATGGGACCGCGGCTGGCTTGAGCAGTGGTTCTACGTGAAGACCTACGGGGTTCGCGGCAGTACCGAGGATGGTGCGGAGGTCGTGGAGTATCCATTGACTTCAAGAATGGAGGAGATGGCGCCGCATACGCGTGTGGATCCACCAGAGGAGATGTCTCCGGCGAGGAAGGCTTGCGACCAGGCTTTTGCGGCTGCGTGCCGCTACTCCGAGGGTCGCGACCTGGTGGAGGAGATTATGGCCTCCAACTATTGGCCCCTGGGCAGAGACAACCCAGCCTTTCGGCTGGAAAAGGTGAAGGTTCCTGTTTTTGGGCCGGAGGCCGGGATCCTGTTCCCCCGCTTCGGCCAGTCTTTGGGGGAGGGGGTGACGGAGGATAGTTTCGTCTCCGAGGTTGAGGAAGCCACCGTTGGGTTGGTCGGTAGAATTTCTGAGCGTGAGTACACGTCTCGGAGAGCCATGGCAGGCATCATGTCGTGGCTCAATCGAGTTTTTGAGTAGCTCGGGATCATCTACCGGGAGCGCGAGGTTCCTGCGGAGGTCCTGGCTTTGATTAACAAGAAGAAGAAGAAGGCCTCCACGAAGAATGTTACGGCGGAGGCCGAGTCCAAGAAGAGGAAGGGCGCCTCTATTGCTCGGGCGCCTGTGAAAAAGAAGAGGAAGAGCGATGCTCTGGTGATCGCGTCGGCCGCGTCTTCGGCCGGTAGTGCGGGCGTTGCCTCCGCCGGCAGTGAAGACGTTTAGAGCTCCTCCGTCCCGTCAGGGGACGTGCGGGTCACGAGCGGCGGAGATAGCGACTCTCCTGGAGCTCCGTTACGCCCTATGCGCGGTGCTGTGAGCAGTGCAGAGCGGCCGGAGGCTGGCGCTGCTCCGGCGCGCTCCTTGCATGGTGATGCGAGTGTCGCCGAATAGCCGGAGGCTAGCGCCGCCGATCCTATGCCCGACATTTTTGGCGGGCTGTATTCAAGTTCTGAAGAGGGCGCAGAGGTCGCCTTGCAGCACGCTCCCTCGTTTCCCGCCGTTGTTGCACCTTCCTCCGTGCCAGCGGTAGATGTCGGGCAGCCAGAGGCCGTGCTAGCTAAGCAGGCCCCGGCGGCTCAGTCTTCTTCGAGCCCTCTGCCCGCCAGGCCGCTAGCTGAGGAGAGCCGGCCCTTTGGGCCTTCGCCGCATGATATGGTGGAGACATCTGCCCAGGGGGCTCAGTAGGCGGCCCAGCCTGGGCTTTTTATGAGTAAGTTTGTTTGGCGCATATTTTTGTGTTTACTGTCTTCGTCCGGTTTATTTGTTTATGTATTGTACCAAGTGCTAATATCGTGTACTTGTTGCTTTGTAGGTGATGTCATGGCTGGACTCCTCACCCCGGAGGAGCGAGCGGCCGCTGCCAGCGTCCGGTTTGATCCAGGGCAACTGGGGCTGATGGTGCCGGGTCCGAGTGAGTATAGAGTGTTTTTATCTTACTCGTCTTTTGGTCTGTTGTTATTGCCTATTTCTGATCAGCCCTCTGACCTGAGTTGTTGTTGTTGTGTTTTTTTTTGCTACGCAGGCTCCTCCGACACTTCTATCTTAGGTTGGAAAGAGTGCTATCTTGGGGTTCTTGGAGACGTCGGAGGTGGTCTCTGGCAGTTGGTGTATTTATTGTGAGATTTGCTCTTCTCACCTTATTGTATTGTGTTTGTTTGTTCTTCTTCGAACAGATCGCTTCAAACAGCGTCTAAGGGACATGGATTTCTTCCAACTTCTCTGTGTTCATCTAGAACACCAGAGCTTGGTGTGTCTTCGGCGGTTTGCCTTTTTTGGTGTATATTCGCCTTTAGACTTGTTTTTGTTTCTATTGCTGATCGCCTTGGTCTTCTTCTTTCTGATCGCAGGGGTATCACACAGCCGTTGTTATGGAAGAGCGCTGCACTCGTGCGATCTCCGACCGAGATACTACGATTGAAGCGCTCAAGGCAGAGAACAAGCGCCTGGAAGGTGAAAAAGGGGGTTTGTCCAACTCCCTTGCAGCTCTCTGCCTTTCTCTGGCGAAGAAGGAACAAGAAAAGGATGCTTTGAGGGCCGATCTCGCCAAGGCCCGGGATGCAGAAGTTTTGTCCGCCGAGCAGGCCCGCAGGGTGAACGAGTTGGCCGAGGGTCTCCGGCGAGAGCTAGCCTCTGAGAAGGAATCCGCTGCTGCGGTGGGGGAGCAGCTGTCTTTGGCGACGAGGCGTTTGGACTCGGTCAAGGGGGTCCTTGCTGCAACCGTTGGCCATTATCGGGCCATTGTCGCCGAGTTCGGAGGCGAAACCTCCGCTCCTCTGGAGGAAGACAACGTCGATGCCCTTGCCTCCTGGCTAAAGCGTCACCTTGCGAAGCTCCTCGGTCTGATCAATGGCTACACAAACTATGGGGCGCTGGCGGGAGTAACAAATTACGCCAAGCGTTTGGTGCGTGGTGGGTGCACGCATACCGAAAGTATTCCGGAGGGAGCGCTGCCGGGTCCGGAGGAGCTTGGTGAGACTTCTCTTGGTTTGCGAAAAACCTTGAGAAATTTCATTGGGTACTTCTGGGCTCTATTTGGGAGACCTGCTGCCCAGAAACTGGTGGAGGAAAAGAGGGCGAAGGTATTTTCTAGTCTTTGTAACCGCTATTTTTCTCTCCTTGCTTTTTGTGAAGCTGCGAAGGCTTTCATTGCCTGTGCCACTGATATTTTAACCTATGCTACAGGATGCGCAGAAGAGTCTTGCAGGCAGGCTCTCTGCCGATGCAGCGTTCGCGACCCATGAGTGACGCCTCTGCCACCGCTGGCGCTCCGATGGGCGCTACGATCGGCGGCGGTGATGGTCGGAGGTCGCAGGCGCCGCCCCCCCCTTACGATTGATGGCTCCGTTCTAGGGACTTCTGCTTTGCTGGCCGATCGCCGAGGTCTAGGCTCTTTGTAGGACTTAGTTGTTTTGACTTGTATATTGTAGTCCGGTTGGACTCTTGTAAATAAAGTTTCTTTTGTTCGAATGATTTTGTGAAAATTTTAACCTTGCGCAGAGTTCGAATCGGGAGCTGCGCAAGATGTTGCGCCTTTGACTCTCTCTACAACGACGGTATTTATGTGAGCGGAGAGCTTTGGGAGTATTGGCGTTCGGCCTTTCCCATGGCAGTTGCTATGTGACGTGTTTGAGTCGATTAAGTTTGACATAGACGACGAGCGCCATTGGGTTTACTCGCGCGCTTGCTTGGCGCGGACCTCCGCCATAATAGTTTGGATTTTATTGTAGGTTTGTGTCCTGTAAGAATGCTACTTGACGTTTTATGGAATACAAAACAGGTTCACTTTCTTGATTGTTTGTGCGGGGGCTTATGTCTGTTGTGCTTGTTTACATATCTCGTCTAGTCCCAAGCTTGCACACCGTGGGCCTTTGCTTGGGCGAACGTGCGCGATACAGAGGTGGTGGCCGGGACCTCCGCCCCATGTTCTCTCCTTCTCTGTGCTTGCTTGATGTCCGGGGTAGAAGTGTTGGCAGTTTTTTGGCCGGTGGAGGCATACTTGAAGTTCGCCTGGCGAGGCTTGCTGAATCGGTGTGTGATCCGATAGGAGGTTTGGCGCAGCTTGTGCAGACAGCGAAGACTTTTGGTATTTCTTTAGCTGTCTGGTGGTATGGGCCTCCGACGCTGCACACCCGTGGGACATGTTTCATTTTTGGAGATGGTAGGTTAGGTTTCTGGTGTCAGGGGGATGTTACGAGATTTTGTACGATATCCCCCCTCTTCCGTAGGCCTGCGCTGTTCATCACTGTGTCGTAGGTTCTGTCTCTATTCCCACTATCTCCGACCGTCTACTGGTGCCTCCGATTTTACGAGTTTTCGTACAATATCTACAGTCGACTTAGATATCTAAGGAGACCCCTGCCTCCATGGCAGTTGCTGTGGCTTGTGCTTGTGCTCCGCCTTCTTCCCCCCTTGCGCCCTATGCTGACTGAGGTTTTAAGGGCATGGGGGGAGCCCGTTTTATAGTGGGGTGGTGGCTTTTGGGTGTTATCTTTTTGGTACGTTGTTAGTTGGACGTATCTTGGTTTTAATGGCCGATATCTTGCTTGAATTATTCGTTCGTTTTGAGATCTTCTGAAGTAAATAGGCCTAGCGCCATAATGGTGACAGTGTTCTATCAGACATTTTCCTCTTTTTGCTGTTTTCGATGGCGAAGACCTTCTTCCTGGTTCTAGCGCCATAATGGTGTTTTCCCTAATGCTTGGGGTACTTTTTTGTTAAGGTCGGAGGCCTGTTTGGCCGGAGTTTTTTTTTTGCCTTGATGCCTGGATTTGTTCAGGTCTTCGTCAAGGTCGGAGGCCTGTTTGGCCGAGGTGGTTTCTGCCTTGATGCCTGAATCTGGTCAGGTCTTTGTCAAGGTCGGAGGCCTGTTTGGCCGAGGTTGTTTTTGCCTTGATGCCTGAACCTGGTCAGGTCTTTGTCAAGGTCGGAGGCCTATTTGGCCGAGGTTGTTTTTGCCTTGATGCCTGAATCTAGTCAGGTCTTTGTCAAGGTCGGAGGCCTGTTTGGCCATGGAGGTCGTTTCAAATTGCCAAAGCCTGTGGCCGGCGCTTTGAAAGGACCTGTGCTTATTTTTGTTCACTGAATATTGCGGCGCCAGAGCTGGCCGCTTTCGGTTTTTGGACTTTTCAAGCGTTCTTTTGGGGAATTACCTCTTTATACTTCTAGAGGATTTTTACATTGCGCCTGCCTCGTTAAAAACCTCACCTCCGGTTGGAGTTCCCCTGTGAGGAAAAGAGTACAGGCTCTTTTGCATTTTTTGGGTTAAAGAAAAAAGGAACTGAAAAGTAAATGAACATAGGGGCCTCCGCTTATTATTTGCGGAGGTTGCCCTTTGGTACATTGCCTAGATGTAGTATCTGCGAAGGCTGTCAATATTCCAGGTGTGGGTTGTCATGACACCTTCGCTGTTGGTCAAGTGGAAAGAGCCTGGGCGCCCGGCAGCCGTTGCTGTGTATGGGCCTTCCCATTTCGGTTGCAATTTGCCAACAAGTTGTGCGTTGGGTTTTCTTCTGAGTACGAGGTCTCCGTGTTTTATGTCTTTTCTTACCACCTGAGAGTATCTCCACTTCTTGGTTTGGGACTGATATTTTGCAATGTTTTCGACTGCTTCCTCCTCTGCTTTGCTCAACTCTGAGCTGATTGTTACTTTTCTGTCTGGTAACTCCTTTTCTAGAGGGGTCACCTTTGTCTCTTCTTGACCTGCCATATTAGTTTTTCCTCTAGGCATATCCAGAGCCTCTAGTTCTTTATCTGTCGACTCGACTGCATTGATGTTTCCTTGGGTTTTGTAGATTGCTTTTTCTATGTTTCTTGCTTCTTTCTGGCTGCCTTGGACTGTGATAATACCATGGAGTGCTGGTATTTTCATGCACAGGTAGGCCATATGCAGGGCTACGTTGAATTTTGTCATGAATCCTCTGCCCAAGATGGCATTGTATGGGTAATACAGATCGACGACGTCGAAGGTTATGTACTCGGTTCTAGCATTTGCTTGGGTTCCAAACGACACTGGGAGTGAGATTTTTCCTAATGCTTGTATCTGCTTGCCTCCGAATCCTATCAAAGGGGATTCGGAGGGCTGTAGTTGATTTCTGCTAAGCTTCATTTGGTCGAAGGTATTTGCGAAGATGATATCTGCTGAACTACCAGTGTCAATTAGTACTCTGCTTATCTCCCATGCTGCTATGTTGGTCTTGATTACCATTGCATCTGTGTGAGGGTAGCTTTCTAGCTGGAGATCTTCTTCTGTGAAGGTGATTGGGACTCTGGACCAATCTGTGTATTTTGCTGGGCCTTGGACTGCTATGTTGTTTACCAGGCAGAGGTGATCCTTTTTCTGCTTTTTCGTTTGAAACTCCATTGCTGATCCTCCGGCGATTGGTAGTATCATGCCTATTGTGGGTAGCGGTCTGTGGGGGTTGACTTGCTTTTCTGGATTTGGCTCATTTTTTGGTGTTGGTGATTGGTTGTGAGGTGGCGGCGGAGGCAGTTGCTGCATGTGCTGCTGTTGCGGCAGAGGCTCGAACCTGTTTTGGTTTTGTGGCGGTGGGTTTGTTTCGAGGTAGGTTATGTGGGGAGATTTTGGGTTTATGTAGGTCAGGCTTGCCTCCGACCTGTAGTTACCCACCGGAGGCTGCTGCGAAGGCGCTGACCGCCATGCTGGTAGGAAGTTTGGGTAATAGGCAGAGGCCAGTGTGGAGGGATGTATTTGGTTTGCGTTTAGCGCTGGGTAGATTGGGCAGTACTGCTGGTGGCCATTTGTGTAGGTGGTGTTGACCTCTCTTGCGCTCTGCTGTGTCGGAGGTTGGGCAGTTTGTTTGTTCTTCATCCTTTCATGTGTCTCTTTTGTCTCCGGACAATCTTTGGTGCTGTGCCCTGCGCTTTCGCCGTGAAAAACGCAATATGGCCTATGTTGTTTCTGGTTGTGGTTTTTGTTCTAGTTTTTGCCTTGGTAACCTTACCGACCTTGGTTCCTGGTCTGGGTCTCCGGCCCTGCTGGTGCTGCCAGTTGCCCTTGTTCGGGGTAAGGTTGACCCTCGATGCTGAGCACTTGCCCCTGGCCTGGTTTCTGATTTGATGCATTCTGGTTCGTATAGCTTTTCTGGGAGTTTTTGCTGCTATTTTGCTATCTGTTTTGACCCTGCTCCTCCAGCCTTTTCCGGAGGTCATTGTCTGATCTGCAGTATTTCTCGAACTCGTCATACAACTGCTGTATGGAAGTTGGTTTCTTTCTTGCTAGGTGTGCTGCGAATTTCCCGATTCGGAGGCCTTTGATCGCTGCTTCAATGGCAATCTCGTCTGGGACGTCTGGTGCCTTCGCCTTTAGTTGCACGAATTTCCGGAAGTAGTCGTGTAGTGTCTCTCCCTGCATTTGCTTGCACTAGAACAGATCTGTGGAAGTTAGTGACTGTGCTATTAGCCCCTTGAAGTTTGCCAATATCTTGTCCCAGAGGTTCTCCCAAGAATAGACTGTGCTTGGTTTGAGCATAGAATACCAAGCCAACGCGTCACCTTCGGCAGCAATAACAAATGACTTTGCCAGGACGGCGTCGTCTCCGCCGGCGGAGGCTACTACTGCCTCATAACTCATAATGAACTGATGGGGGTCTGTCTTTCCGTTGAACTTTGGTAGTGTGATTGGCTTGTACGCCGTTGGCCATGGCGATTGTTGTATGCCTTCAGAGAGTGGGGACTTGGGATCGATAGGCCTCCGCATCACCTGAGATGGCATCGTGGGCGAGCTGATCACTAGCGGAGGCCCTTGTGGTATGGTTGCAGTTGTTGTTGCTGTGGAGGCTGGGATTGCAGAGGTTGACGCTGGTACTACATGCTGCATACTTAGCATTTCAGCATGTAGGACTGCCAACTGCTGCCTTATTTCTGCTGCTTGTGCTGACGCTTGAGTAGCTTGCTGATTAGCTGCGAATGCTGCTGCCATTCTGTCTCTCTCTTGTTGCGCTCTTTGCAACTGTGCTTGCAGCTGTTGCAGTTCTTGCTCGAGTGTTGTGCCTGAATTTGGTTGGGCCTCCGGATCTTGAATCTCTGGATCTTGGGGTTCCAGTGGTTGACCCTGGGCATCTGCTTTGGTGTCATCCTCCGCTGGCGAGGTTGCGTAGGTGCTACGAGTGGTGCGCCTAGGCCTTCCTCTCTGACCCGAGGTCGTTGCTGCTCTGGTGGTGGTTTTTCTTTTCCCTGCCATCGTTGGTTTGCCTTGGCCAGACCACGGTGGGCACCAATGTTGAGACTTGCGGTCTCAGACAATGTGGAGGAGGTAGAGGCCTCCGCCCACCAAGCGCTGCCCTCAGGCGGAGGCTCGGGAAACAGACACAACTAGCGGGCGTGTAGGGAAATGACACGTAAAACTAGGGTTTCATTAATTCATTCACCCACCTCGCGTACTGTTACAAGTGTTCTCTATTTATAGGGCTCAACTATCACTTTATAGAGTTTACAATAGTACCCTTCAACTGCTACAGTACATTATCAGAATATTCCACTACTCGCCTTTCCTCTTGGGGGTAATCTTGTCATGCTGCCCTCAGGTACTGGGCCTGCGCGATCAGCCGGCCCATCAAGCCTCAGGATTCGGCGACGGGCCTTTGGACCTCTGCCGTCGGTCTCCGCCTCATCAGGCCTCATGATTCGGCGACGGGCCTTTGGACCTCCGCCGTCAATCTCCGCCCCATCGGGTCTCAGGATTCGACGAAGGGCCTTTAGGCTTCCACCATCGATCTCCGCCCCTGGGACGCCGAGGCCGCAGACCCCCGACGCCTAGTATTGCCGTCCTCCTGCTTGGGTCTCTGCCCCTACGAGCGGAGGCCGAACCGGCGCGCCCGCGCCGTCCACGAGCGCCTTCCTCTGATTACCTGCACACACACGTAGGTAACGTTGGCACTTGATTAGCCTTGCAGCGGGGCGGCCTCCGCCCCCTCCGCCCGGAGACGCCTACGAGCTAACCGGGCGGAGGCTGCGCCAGGGTCACCGGCAGCGTCCTGCAAGCAGTCTGAGAAACCGTCATCTTTCTGGGTCTGGAGGCGTGGTAGCTGGGCCTTTGCTTAGGTAGTCGGTCGGAGACGCCTTTACGAACTACTGGCCGCGTAGGTCTCCGCCACTCTCGGAGGCCGTGTTACAACAATGAGTATTGCATTATTTTTACGATGGAGCCAGCTTGCTGTGCCGGCCCAACCTTTCGTAAAAAGAGCAACAGGCCAATATTGTATACCTCGCGCTCTGTTCCACCGATGGGTGGCGGCCGGCCGGAGACTTGACTCTATGGCCATGCCAGTCATGGTCTCCTCCACTGCAGGGCTGCGGGCTTTATTGGTCGACTAAATTTGCCTCGTGCTGAGCAGCAAGGCTGTGGTGGTCTGATGGATGGCTTTTCTTTTGGACATGCATGCAGTAACTTTGCGGTGGACCAAGCAACAATGGAGGTCAGTCCGTCCGTGGTTGGTGGAGATCATTCAAACTACTCATAGCCGATGATGAAGCCATTCTTTACCTGTGTAATTATATGTTGGTGATGGCATGAGGATTTGATGAAAAATAAATTAGTCCATCATCTTCTCACTCCTCACTTCATTACCTCATTGCCCACAAACTAATGATTAGTACGTGTCTGAGAAATGAAGTCATTTGAGTGTTTGACCAAATTTGAGAAATAAACTCATGACACTACCTCATCTAGAAGGCATTTATGCCTAACACTCTATGGATGTTAGCCAAATGAAGACAGCTTTTCTGTTTGTTTTTTTTCTATGAAAATAAAACATGCTGCCAATGACAGGTAGCTTAGTCATGTGGAGCCATTTAATTAACCTAAAAAATCGAGAATGTCCATGTGCTAGAGTCAAGAGAAAGAAGAAAGTACAGCTGGATATTCCATCGACGACCCCCCAGCAGACTCAGTCCTTCGTTTGTGCTTCTTTCAAATTTTGAAAGCAGTCAAAATATAGGAAAGAGAGTGACACATACCTATGTACACGGCAACCACAGCCAGGTCCTAATTCCCACGAAAATTTAAGAGTGGAGACAACTAGACTAGATAAACTTTAACTAATTCGACGTGAGCCAGCAAGAAACAAAGCATGGAACAGCCTCCTAGAGCCAACGGCATTCTAGGGGCTGAACAGAGGGGAACAAGCAGGGGCCTCCATTGAAAGTAGTGAGCACTTGCTGGTTGCTGCCTAAAAAACAGTAAACTAAGACGCCAGCCTAGCTTTTGCCTGCTTATTGGCATCGACTTTAGTTAATTTATATACGGCTAGTAAAGTTTAGGATGTTAAATCGGGTGTTACATGTTGGTATTACATGAGGTGTTCGGATACTAATAAAAAATAAATTATATAATCCGTCAATAATCCGCGAGACGAATTTATTAAGCCTAATTAGTCCGTCAATAGCACATGTTACTGTAGCACAACATTGTCAAATTATAGACTAATTATGCTTAAAAAATTCGTCTCACAAATTAGTCGTAATCTATATAATTAGTTTTTTTTAGTCTATATTTAATAATCTATTTATATGTCCAAATATGTGATGTGATAATGAGTAAACTTTAGGAGAGTAAGGCCCCGTTTAGTTGCCTCCAAAATCTAAAAAATTTTGCGCAGTATCCATCACATTGAATCTTGCGGCATATGCATGGAGTACTAAATGTAGACGAAAAAAAACTAATTGCACAGTTAGGTGAGAAATCGCGAGACAAAACTTTCGAACCTAATTAGTCCATAATTAAACACTAATTGCCAAATACAAACGAAAGTGCTACAGTAACCAAAACCCAAAAAATTTCGGATCTAAACGCGCCCTAACTAAGGCCCCGTTTAGTTCCAAAAATTTTTGGCTTTTGGCTAGCTACTATAGCACTTTCGTTTTTATTTGGCAAAAATTGTCCAATTATGGACTATTTAGGCTTAAAAGATTCGTCTCACGATTTCTCGGCTAACTGTGTAATTAGTTTGTTTTTTCGTCTACATTTAGTACTCCATGTATGTGCCGCAAGATTTGATGTGACGAAGAATATTGAAAATTTTTAGTTTTTGGCTTGGAACTAAACGGGGCCTAAATAAGGCCCTTGGTCAGTGCGCATGTGAGCCTTTTTCATAGAGATTCCACGAGCGGTCAGAGCTCATGTGATTCCACGCTGAATCATGTCAGCTTCACACTACTTTTAGGCTGCATGAAGAAAAATAATCTGACAATGGCGACAACACGATGCGCCGAGATAATATACTAGTAGCGCCGTAGTTAGCAGTGAGGCCCATCATGCAGGAGAAAAGCGCTTGACAGTTGGCAGGCACACACCGAGTGTTAACGCCGCGTCCCGCCCCATGTGTACTCCTAGATTTGCGTGAAAACCTTTCAAATGACTCCTAGATTTGGTAATTCAACCTTCACTATCGCAACAATCACAAACATCCAGCTTTTAATTCAGTATACTCTAACCATCGTAGCTCATAATAACAATTGAATCTATTGTAATTTATAGGTATCTGCGGAGGGGAGTAATCAAAGCGGGGTAGTTGGAAAGTGGTGAGGCGAGCACTTCCTACCATCATAGCCGATACAATTGGATATATTCTAATTTATAGGTCTCTGCAGAGGGGAGTAAGGGCGATCCCAATCAAAGAAATTAGTAGGATACCGTACAAAAAAATATTGCTTTTTAACCATTGGTTTCTATGAGTAATAATTATTTTCTCTTTCTCTCTTCCAATTCTATCTTCTTCCTCTAATAAGAGTGCGGCACAAGCCTCCTAGAAACTGGTGGTTTCTCCCCAATAGTGATTTCATAGTTTCTTGTTGCATTGGGTCAAGAGAAGACCTAATTTCTTCATAAGGAAACCATTTTTAAGATTTTTGCTCTCTTTCTTCATTAATTACGTTACCATATCAACGTTTTACCTACATGGCAAGTCATTTAATAAGGACAGAAACCATCATCAATACACCATTGGTACTGCCTAAGCAGAGTGGGGTGGTTGGAAAGCGGGCGAGTCGAGCACTTTACCAAAAAACTGTAAACTAAGACGTCAGTCTATCTTTTGCCTGTTTATTGGCATCGCATTAATGTATCATATACAAAAGTAGTAGCATATTTTTGGCTGTGTTTAGTTCCCATAAAGTTTCCCAAAAAGTGCTACAGTAGCTATCACATCGAATCATGCGATACGTGCATAGAGCATTAAATGTAGAAAAAAAATTAATTGCACAGTTTGGTTGGAAATAGTGATACGAACGTTTTGAGCCTAATTAGTCCATGATTAAACACTAATTACAAAATAAAAACAAAAGTGCTACAGTAGCTAAATTTCCAAATTTCGGAACTAAACACGCACTTTGTATGGCTAATGTTAGTGCGCATGTGACACTGAAACCCACTAACACATGCCCGCTTCATACTTATCTTATCAGCTTCACACTTTTTTAGGTGGCCTGATAGAAAATAACATGACATTTGTACGTGAAAACAGGAAATGGGTGTATTTGTTTAACTTTAGAGTGATTCCTTTTTTGTTTTGAAGAACAAGATGACTGAAACAAGAAATTTCTATTATATGTAAAAAAAATAGTGAAAACACAATGCGCCGAGATAGTATTTGATATCTTCTTGCTTATTGGCATCGACTATTATTAATGAGGTGTGCTGCGTTAGCATATCCCAAACTAACCTAGAAGTACAGTGGATGTAGTTTGTGGAATTTTGGATTAAAAAACAGATATGAATCAACCGATGGGTAGTGGAACAAGTATGTAGCTCAGCCTATACATTCACCAATATTTTTCCCATGCAACGTTGCCAGCTCTGATATACTCCCTCCGTCTTAAAAAAATGGTAAATCTCCTCTTAAGGAGTCAAACAATATAAGTCTAACTAGATTTATAGAAAATAGTATGCATACTTATATTTTGTTATGAAAACATATTTGATGATTAATTTAGTGATAATTAATATGCATGATAAATATTAGTATTTTTGTATATATTTGGTTAAACTTGAAATTGTTTAATTTTTCTTGAAAAACGAGTTTTGCATTATTTTAAGGCTAAAGCGAGCTTGCATTGCTAGTGCGGTGGCGGCCCAACCTTTCGTAACTAAGCAGAGGCCTTGAAGTTTTTTGCAAAGATCATTACATACTTTGGGAAGAGCACGGCGAAAGGATGAAGCAGTGGATCGGAGGAGGAAATGGAAACTAGAGAGACCTTGTGGCAAAATGTCTTTCGCGAGTGGGGAATAAGCTGTGCCGAAAACGTAGACTAAAAGGCAGTGTCTGCATGATGGAAAGTGCTGAGCCGAGCACTTGTTACTATTACAGAGTGGGGTGGTTGGAAAGTGGGTGAGGTGAGCACTTGCTACCTACAAAACTGTAAACTAAGAAGTCAGTCTATCTTTTGCTTGCTTATTGGCATCGACATTAGTGTATCATATACAAAAGTAGTAGTATATTTTGTATCCCTAAAGTTAGTGCGCATGTGACACTGAAACCCACTAACACATTACATTAGTGAAAACACGAAATGGGTGTATTTGTTTAACTTTAGAGTGATGCCTTTTTTGAAGAAGAAGACTGAAACCAGAATTTTCCATTATATAAATAAATAGTGAAAACACAATTCTCCAAGATAATATATTTGATGTCTTCCTGGTTATTGGCATCGACTATAGTTAACTAGGTGTGTTGCCTTACCATATCCCAAACTAGCCTAGAAGTACAGTAGATGTAGTTTGTGGAATTTTGGATTAAAAAACAGATATGAATCGACCGATGGGTACCATGGAATATGTATGTAGCTCAGCCTATACATTCACCTATATTTTTCGCATGCAACATTGCCAGCTCAGATATACTGCCTCCATCTTAAAAAAAATTAAATCTCCTCTTGAGTCAAACAATATCAAGTTTGACTAGATTTATAGCAAATAGTATATGGATATTTGTATTTTCAAATCCGTTTGTTATGAAAGTATATTTCATGATGTAACACCCAAAATTTTTCATTCTTTAAAATAAGTAAATTTGATTTAATTATGTTATTAAGTGTGCATTCAATTATAGGAAATTAATAATTTTTGGGGAATTAAAAATCAATTATAAGTTTTAAAACTTTTGATGCATACATGCTGCTGCACTATTTATTCATGTGATGATTGTTCTTGAATTAGAGTTCAAATGAAATCACAAATTATTGAAAATGCTTTTGGGAAAATTTGTTTGGAAAATAAAAAGTGAAAATGATCATCTCCCCCTTTCTTGTTTTCGGCCCGCAGGCCATTTCCCTGGCAACCGCGGCCCGTTCGCCCTTCCCCTCCCCTTTCCGCGCTCGGCCCAGCAGCCGCGCCCAGCCCGGCACCGCAGCCCAGCCGCGCGCCTCGGCGTCGCCAGCCCAGCAACCACTCGGCCCAGCAGCCGCGCCAGGCAACCGCCCCCCCATGCCCTGCCGCTGACGCCTGGCCCCACCTGTCGGCGCCGCCCCCAACCTCCCGCTCGCCCCGCGCCGGTTCAATCGCGTGGCCGCAACCGTCGCCCACGAACGGCGTCGTGGGAGCGCCCCCCCTGGTGCCTCGGCCGCTTCAAATAGCAGCCCGACCCCACGCGCACCCGGCTGCCTCCCCCGCTCTCGTTTTTGCGCTTGCCGAGCACCGAGGAAGGCCGCAACTGTCGCCCCGAGGTCTCCGAGCTCCGTCGACCGCCCCTCCGCGCGGACAGCCTCCTCCGAGCCGCCTCCGTCTCCATTTCCCCTTGGTGAGCTTCGCCGTCCTCCCCTCTATCTCCCCGAGTAGTTTATTTCTCGTTTTGTTGGCTTCTTGAGCCTTGGCCGCAAGCTCCGCGGGCCATGGTCGCCGGCCATGGCGGCCACCGCGCTTGCCGCCGTTCCCGGCCGCCAAAACGGCATGGCCGCGACCCCCTTCCTCCCGCGCGTCTCCCGGTTCACTCGGTTGTCCATTTGGTGGGCCGTAGGCCCCTAACCGCGCGCTCCGGCGAGTCCACTGCCGCCGGCCATGGCGCCTGGCCGCCGGTGACCCTGTTCCGGCCGGCCGTCCCCCCCAGGCCGATCCTAGCCGCCCATCGCGAGATCAACGGCCAGGATTAGAAGTTACCCTTTCACGGGTAATTTTGCTAGAGTCCCTGGACTTTTCTAAGTCCTAACCCGCAGCCCAAAGCGTATTTCCCGAATGCGCAATCCCGTTTGGAAAGCGTAAACTCCACGGCTTAAGTCAAAAATACGTTTTCAGTATTTACAGAAATGCCATTTGAACTGTTTCCGAATTGATCCATTCAAATCGCGTTAGCTTCGTAATTTCATAAGCTACATGTTGGAGCTACTGTTAGTCAAGTTTAGAACTTTTTAATTTCATGATTAGATTTAATTAAATATATGGCTATAGGAAAACCCGTTTAAATCATAACTTTCGCATTTTAGCTCCGTTTTTCGTGAACTTCGCGTTGACGTGATCGTAGCGAAACGTAGATTAGTTTTACAAACATTTTATCTTGATTTCAATACTGTTGGTGTACTGTTCTAATGATAGGAATGTTTGCTTTGCATGAATGCTTTTGGAATGTTGTATGTTGCCGTGTTGGTCGCGTTCAGACGGTGAGGAAAACGTTGGAGACCAAGAACTCTTCGACGACCAGCAGGACCAGCACGAGTTTGTGAACCAAGGCAAGTATAACATGGGCCTTCCTTGATGTCCTATTTCACTTTAATCAATTACTCATTTGCATGTGTCTAATTTTGATACCCGTAAGGACATCCTAGTGATTGTTTATCCTGTTCCTTGTCTCCTATGGGTTAAATGCATATGGGTAGATGGCTAGTGCTCTAACTGAACTTGACATACATGTTGATGAATGGTACTATGGAACAAAGTGAGTTAACATGATTTATAACAACTGTTCCATAGGGCGAAAGTGCAAATGACCTTTGTTCATGTTGCTCTCGGCCCTCCATAAGGACTTATCTGTCGGCAAAAGCTGGGACTGACAGTACAACCGGGAGAGTCATATGGCTCTGACTTTAGCTCAGTAATAGGACCTTTCCTAGCTGATTAGAGGTTACCTTTTTGGCGCAAATGGGGCTTGCCACTTTGGGTATAGGGCTGCCTTTGTTCCTATGAGTATAGCCGCGATGGATTTGTGCCATAGGAAAGGGGGTCCCTACATCTGCCTGCCAAGGAAACCTAGCGGCCCTAACTTGTTAGGGAAACTTATGAAATGGCTTCATAGTGTACCCTGCCCGCTCACCTTGGTAGTGACATGGGAGTAATTAACCCGGGCATATGGGGATCACAACTCGCGGTGAATGTGCACCACCTCTGCAGAGGGTAACAAACCGTTATAACAGCCGTGCTCACGGTTACGAGCGGCCCGGAAAACTCACAGAATAACTGGTTAATTGCTGATGATCATTTAAAGTTGTTCAACGATGATATATGGTACACCTGACCCCGATATTTGTTTTTATGGGAATTAAATGGGAGCTTAAGCATAACTTGTTAATACTTGAGAATAAAAGCTTGACCTATTAAAAATGCTAACTGCAGTAAACCAGAGTCTATCCTCTTTGAGCTTCATAACCCCATGTTAGCTTGCTAAGTACGGAATGTACTTACACTTGTTTATTTTCTTTACTTGGATAAAAATCCCGGATGGGTAACAGATGACAACGGGTATGAGGATTTCCCGGAGGATTATTAGGCTTGTGGTCAACCAGTTGACCTTCCCTGTGATGACGGCCACGAGAGTTTTATTATCTTTTTAGTATTCCGCTGTGATGTATAAGACTAAGTTTTATTATAACTCTGATGTATGTGACACCGTGATGATACTATATGTAATTTGTCAGCTTGTGTGTGTGATTGATTCCTAGGCACACACGAGTTTTGTGCATTCAATTTTATTCTTAAAATTGGGTGTGACACATGATTAATTCAGTGATATTTAATATGCATGCTAAACATTAGTATTTTTATATATATTTGGTTAAACATGAAATTCTTTAATTTTTCTTGAAAACCGTGTTATGCATTCTTTTTAGTATAGAGAGAGCTTGCGATGCCAGTGCGGCGGCGTCCTGACCTTTTGTAAAAAGAGCAACAGACCAATATGTATACCTCCAATGGGGAATTCCCAATGGGCAGAGGTGCTGGTGCACTCGTATAATTAGTACCTCGCATCATAATTTAAAATAGCGGGTTATTGAAAATAGCAGCAACTTTTTTTTAGCAGGTATGAAGCTATAGCGGCACTATAGCGCCGCTATGCAAGATAGCGTTTTTATAAAATAAGCATGAAAAGTACCAGTAATTAATGCAAAAAAAACATGTCAAATATGAAATTCGATAAACACATATATGTTTCTAAGGCTCCATAAGTATAGGTAACATTACCAATATGACATTACAATAATTGGTCAAAATACCGAATTAGTAGCAAACTAGTCAATCAACCCGTGCACTTGCACGGGCTAATGATATATAAATTTATGTTCCTTTATTTTTTCTATGAAGGAAATAGATTCCTTACTTAATAGTCCATGAACAAATAAAGTTTCCACGTCAATTTGGGTATAGACTACAATTTAGAATGTTGTGATCACATATGGAAACTATATTAAATGACCCCTTAATTAGTAAAACCTTATGCTCCCTCTAGCTCTAGTACCTTAAGTACATTTTTAATTAGGAAAAATGATAAGTACACACTTCGTAGTGCTCACAAACTATATGATTCGGTTGATATATCTTATAATGAAAATGTATCATAATCATAAGAAAGACATGCAAATTATTATTAGCATTCTACAAACCACATACTAATCAAGATATATATAGATCTAAATGGAAAGCTATACGTTTTGACTCACATTTCGATGAGTTTGCTCAAGCATAAACGTCCAATAGCAGTACAAACATAGTTAACCGCACTTGAGTTGACCAGTTCTTTTTGTTGTAATACTAGAATCGCGCAATCGAAATGTGCGTCATATGCATGTATTAGTTCTGGACTTGTTTTGATATTTTTTCCTTATTAAACAGTAATTATGAAACACATTGTTACTATTTTTTCCAAAAAAAATCATCTAGTGACCATGTGTCGGGCCCCCTAAATCTGGGGTCCACTGTGCATATATCAATCCCTGGATCAGTAGCTGATACGCACAACTCAACAAGATTGATATAAAAAACCCATACTTTTATTGCTAATGGGGAAAATGTGTTATATGGTTTGGGTTTATATAGCTTGGGCCACTGGCCTTGTATCCTATATCAGAGTTCGAAGACGGCGGTCCTATGTCAACGTGGCTCCATTTACTACAAGCAACTTGGAGTGGGGACCTAACCTTAGCCTTATTCTTCTAGCGTAATCCTATATCGTAACGTCGTAATCCTAGCGTAGCTCTCTCGTACGGCTCTAGGTTCGGGTATATTCCTGGTGTCCTATCCTAGCATTGTTCCAGTAGTTCCATCCGGGCATAACCTCTTGTAGCTTAACTTCTAAAAATGTAGATGGAGGGGGTTGAGTACATAAAGTACTCAACAAGCCCTAATTTGGGTGGGGGTGGAGTGAAAGGGAAGGCTATATGTGAAGGTGGATTTATAGTGGTTGGAGTAGTTGTAACACCTCTGGTGTTTTAAATACTAAAATATGCCATGTCATCATATGCATTGCACATCATCCTTGTGTTAGTGAAAACTTTGATATGCATTCACTAAAACAAGTTTACTTTTATGATTATATGTGTTGAATTGTATGGGATGAATCAAGTTCCTAACTTTAGTGTTAAATTGGAATTCCAAAACCCTAATTTCCAGCATTTAAATTCTACCCTAGAAAACCTAATTCAAAATATAAGCACATTTTGGGGTTGAGCCTAAAAGGAAAAGTGTAGAGCTTGTCAATGTGTACAAAGTTGCTTTTTAGAGTTTTCAAAGTTGTTATATAAAATTTTAAGTAATTTGAAAGGGGATAAATTCTTAAAGTGCCCCCTTTTGATTTCAAACTTGCATTTTCAAATCTAGACAGAATTTGGGTATGGTTATTAAAGCAAAGTTGTAGAACTTTGAATTTGGAGCAACTTTTATTTTGGAGATTTTTGAGTTTCCATACAAATTTGAGAGTAATTTGAGAAATGAAGCGAGTGGCAATTCGGTAATTTGCTTGAACAGTGCAAGCAGGCAGCTCTCGCCGCCGGCCAGCTTCCACCGGCTTCCACGCGCGTCCGCGAGCGCCACCTCCTGCTTCGACATGTCCGCGTTGCCGTAACGTGTCGAGCGCACCTTCTCCCACCGCCCTCCGCTCACCTGATAACTCGGGAGCGCCGTCCAGTCGCTCTCTCCCTTCCCTCTGTTTTCCGTCAGCACTGCCCAACTCCGACGAGCTCGCGCCGGAGTCACAAAGCTCTCCCAGCCTCAGCCGAGCATGTCACCATGGGTGATCGCCATCTCCTAGCGCCTCCATATCACCCACTTGCGCAGCTTTGTTCCCTCTGGGTTGCCCGGCGCAACCTCGTCTTTTCCAACTTTGGCGAGGAGCCGCCGTGATCCATTCCACCATGGACAGGGAGTTCGGGTGGGCTTCTTGCTTCATCCTTTGCTGTTTCTTGATCTTCATTCTCTCGTGATGTTCATGAGCTTCATCGTTGATCAGTTGGTCAATTACTTTCCTCAGAACGGAGCTTTGTCGTGAGTTCACACCGCCGCTGTCGTCTCCAATGCCGACGACCTAGCTCCGCGTCGACTTAGCCGTCGTTTTCGCACGCATCAGCTTCGGGGTGAGCCACTGATCGTGCCTGTGTGCTCTATTTTACTTCTACCACGCCATAGCCACGGGACTGCGGGTCGCTGGCGAATTTTGCTCCGCCGTGCCGCTGCGCGCGTCGTTGCTTGCGTTAGGGATTTCGGTTGGCTCAATTCACTACTCGGTTAGGTCCGTTAGGAGGTGCTGAGTACGCCGGAGACTTTTGTTTTATCGGCGAGGCCGTAGTTCGCTGTCGCCGTCTCGGCGGGACACTGTCGTGCCGCCATCGTCGCCGGCGAGGTCACTAGAGCCGCCTTGATGCTCAACCAGTACCCTCAGTCAAAGCGCATCGCTGAGGGGGTCATGTTGGTGCAATCCTTACCGTCGGAAACCTCATCATCGGCGAGTAGTCGCCGGTCAGAGGGTCTCGCCGCCGTGCTCAGCGCGGGCTGACCGGTGGGGTCACCCTATCAGTGGCCGTTTTAATGAAAATGAATTTCTCTATTTTGCATAAATGGTTAAATAGTGCTATGATTTATTTATTTTGTGTAGAAATAAATAGAGCTCCAAAAATTATGAAGATTTTTGTGTGACCTCTCTGAGATGTGAACTATTTAGGAAAAATATTAAATGTTACTTTTCAGTATATTTTGAATGTGATAAAAATTGCTCAAATTAATTAATAAATGGGATTCCATGATTTGTCTAGGCTTAAATAATTATCCAAAAATTCTAAAAATTGTTTTTCCACTTAGTTATCATGTGATGAGTCTTCACAAAAATTTGGAGCTCATTTGGAAAAGGTTGATTTATTTCATAATTTTGAATTAATTAATTAATTGATAAAAACAGATAGTAAACCTTAATGACTTAGGTTTTGTTTGAATTTGGGATCGAGTGATGACCTCGGGTCATTAGCATAAAATGATCCTTATCACTTTAAGTAAGTGTTTGAGTTTATGATCAAGTTGTGATTAAGAAATGTTAATCTAAGTAACCCCTAGAGAAGGTTTAGTTAGTTGTTAGTTTGTAACTATACCGTGAAGGAAAGTTGTATTCAAGTTAATAACTTTTGCATCCATCGTCAAGCATCATGTTTCATATCTCTCATCATATTAAACATGGCATTATTACCACGTGTAGTGAACGAAAGTGAGCACTTGGTAGTCAACCAAGTTGTTGAGGAAGTCAACCCACCGGTTGAGGTCGGGTTTGATATCTGTGGAACATTTCCAGAACCTGACTTTTTCGACGATCAAGGCAAGCCCCAGATGCATTTAAACCTACCTTGTGTTTTACAAAATTATATCGCTTTTGTTTTTAAATACTGCATTAAGTGATTAGGAGTTGAGTGGAAACCTAATTGGTGCATTACCCACCTTGTTTTTTCATATCAACCTTGTTACCAGTTTTAATTCGAAAATGCCTAATTATGCTTAGCCATGCTTAGACCGATAAAAATCGGGTGATTACCTATCACCTGTGAGATATAAATGGATTTTTGTTTACGATTGATTATTTATGTTATCATGAGATATAATCATGTGGAGTAAGAAATCTAGACCGGGTGGACTCGGTGTATGAGAGCCACAAGACATGGATGTCTTGTGAGCGGGTTCTTTCCGCCTGTGTCGATTAAGAACCGTCCGTTGTTGAATTGCATGAGGTGAGACTTTGTAGTACTGGCCACATACTCCGGTAAGCCTTAACTCGGCTATTCTATACGAGAATGGCTACTCACGCACTGGGAGTGGAGAGATGGCAAGAGTAGCGTGTACCCACGTGGCAATGGGCTGGATTGGTGGAGTACTGTGCTCTCGGGTGGCACGGACCCATTCTTGTTTTAGAAAATCTGAGGGTAGGTTGGTATATGTAGGTTAGGGACCTGCATATGGCGTGTGGTTGGGAATCCCCAGCTGGGTTATAATTGGTTCGAATCGTCGTTGCTCCTCGGTTATGGAGACTCAACTCACTGTTCATCATCGTAGTTAACAATTGGAACTTGAGTAGGATTTGAGAAAGAGTTCGATATGAAGTTCATGATCTCAATATGGATCAGGTCAGCTTTATATATGATCCGTATGAAGATTCAAATGTTGAAAGAAAGAATCTTGTTAGAGAGCTTTTACGCAAAAGAACTTTGATTCTTGCTAAAGCCTTACCTTGAATCCCCGAGCCTGCATTCCTGAGTCTTCTCCGTTTTTACGTTGGTTAAGTCTTGTTGAGTACATTTGTACTCAGGGTTCTTTAACCCTTGTTGCAGGTGAGCCTCATGAGCAGGTCTGCCTTGGACCGTGCTGCATGACAGTTGTTCAAATCGAAGATGACAAGTAAATGTGTGGCCCTTGGGCAGGGCACTTTAATTGTGTGTTTTGTTTTATGTTACTTACGCTACTCCACTACTATGGTTTGTAATAATAATCGTACCTAGTTTGTGAAACAACTATTTTGTAACTAAGTTATTGTAAGACTTCCGCTATTTTACTCTGATGTAAATTAATGAATAAACTGTTGTAATACTGCAATGACTCTGTAATGGATCCTGCTCGGAAGAAATTGTGGATGATTCGGGTTTCTCGAGGACACCTGTCACACCCAATTTTAAGGATAAAATTTAATGCACAAAACTCGTGTGTGCCCAGGGATCAATCACACACACAAGCTGACAAATTACATAAAGTATCATCACGGTGTCTCTTACATCAGATCTATAATATAACTTAGTCTTACATTACACAGCGGAATATAAAAAGGTAACTCTCTCGTGGGGCTTCATCACAAGGAAGGTCAACTGGTTGACCACAAGCCTAAAAATCCTCAGGGAATTCCTCATACCCGTTGTCATCTGTTACCCATCCGGGATTTTTATCCAAATAAAGAAAATAAACAAGCGTAAGTACATCCCGTACTTAACAAGTTAACATGGGGTTATGAAGCTGAAAAAGGTTGACACTGGTTTACTGCAGTTAGCATTTTTTAGTAAGTCAAGCTTTTATTCTCAGGTATTATCAAATTATGCTTAAGCTCCCATTTAATCCCATATGAACAGATATCAGGGTCAAGTGTATCATATATCATCATAGAACAACTTAAATGATCATCAACAAGTAACCAGTTATTCTGTGAGTTTTCCGGGCCGCTCGTGACCGTGAGCATGGCTGTTATAACAGTTTGTTACCCTCTGCAGAGGTGGTGCACATTCACCGTGAGTCATGATTCCCATATGCCCGGGTTAATTACTCCTATGTCACTGCCAAGGTGAGCGGGCAGGGTACACTATGAAGCCATTTCATAGGTTTCTCTAACAAGTTAGGGCCGCTAGGTTTCCTCGGCAGACAGATGTAGGAACCCCCCTTTCCTATGGCACATATCCATCGTGGCTATACACATAAGAACAGAAGCAGCCCTATACCCAACGTGGCAAGCCCCTTTTGCGCCATAAAGGTAACCTCTAACTAGCTAGAAAAGGTCCTATTACTGAGCTAAAGTTAGAGCCATATGACTCTCCCAGTTGCACTATCAGTCCCAGCTTTTGCCGATAGATAAGTCCTTATGGAGGGCCAGGAGCAACATGATCAAAAGTCATTTGCCCCTTCGCCCTATGGATGAGTTGTTATAAATCATGTTATACTTTTGGTTCCATAGAACCATTCATCATCATGTAGATCATGTTCAGTTAGAGCACTAGCAATCTACCCATATGTAATTACCCCATAGGGGTCAAGGGAACAAGTCATCAAATGTCTAGAATGTCCTTAGGGTTATCAAAATTAGACACATGCACATGAGTAATTGATTAAAGTGAATAGGACATCAAGGTAGGCCCATGCTATACTTGCCTTGGTTCACAAACTCTTGCTGGTCCTGCTGGTCATCGAAGAATTCTTGGTCTCCAACGTTCTCCTCACCGTCTGAACGCGACCAACACGGCAACATACAACATTCCAAAGGCATTCATGCAAAGAAAACATTCCTATAATTAGAATAGTACACCAACAGTATAGAAAACAAGATAAAATATTTATGAAAATAATCTACGTCTCGCTACGATCACGTCAACGCGAAGTTCACTAAAAACGAAGCTAAAATGCGAAAGTTATGATTTAAATGGGATTTCCTATAGCACTTTATTTAATTAAAACTAATCATGAAATTTAAAAGTTCCAAACTTATCTAACAGTGGTTCTAACATGTAGATTATGAAAAAACACCCACTCAAGCAGACTACTACAAGGCCAGCAAACTTTGTTGGGGCCCTCCTTTTTCCCTCCCACTACCCACTTCCGTTGACCCAAGAGATAGCTACCCAAAAATCTTTTCGGTCATTTCCACCCTCCGTGCTCGCCGGCTTGAGCCTGCGCGCGGAAATTCCCTAGTTGCCGCCACAAGTAAGGTCGTTGCCATGCCCTTCCACCATCGTCGCCGGCGTGTCGAACTTGGCCGCGGTCAGATCCAACCGCCTGTTGACATTCTCCTCATTTCGTGATCATCGAGCGGGTCCCCAGCAACTCACTGTCTTCTCTGGTCGAAGCCCACCTCCTCCTCCCTAGCCGTTCCTCGTCCTCACCGGCCAGTCCACCCAACGGCCCTCGACCAGCACTGCCCAAGCATGGCCCTCGATCGGCACCACCCTCTCCTTCCCAACGGCCTCCCCATTGGTGCCCCCGATGGCTCTCAACCAGCACCTCCAAGCACGGACCCTCCTCACTAGTGCCGCCATGAGAACCATGCCCACCAACCAGTTTAAGGCCCGGGCCGGCCGTGGTTGTTCTCACATTGGTTACAGTGCTGCTGTATATGGGTAGGACAGAGGTTCGGCGGTTTTCTTGACCTACATGAGAAGGTGTTCTTCTTAATTCAATACCCGGGAGCTGTCTCACCCGCAGGTCAAGTTTTTTTTTTATGTTCTGGCACAGTATATTTGTGTTTATTTATGGGCTGAAACCGCAGCTCATACATGATTGTACTGTGTAATTCTAAAAAAAATCTTAAAAAATCTCATGCAAATCACCCTCTTCCAAACAGGGCTCTAAAGTATCTGCATTAAGCCACTAACAAGCCTCTAAAGCTCCAAACTGGCCTCTAAAGTATCTCCATCAAAGTGGCTCTTGCTATTGCTAAACTGAAGCCGGAAGAAGCACATTAGATTAATGTAGATGATTTTTTTGGGACATGACTTTGTCAAATATGCTGAAGAAGAAATTTGTACAAATGAAAAGGAATTCGTATCAACTGAAACAACTAGATATATAGAGTTCGTCACACAAAATATATCTATGCAAGCTGTAAAATAAGGGAAGTCAAAACTATTCAGTAGTCCAAACTAAGCTAATTTACTGACGATGACCGTACCTCAGCACACTGAAGACTTAACAGCTTCCTCCAATAAATTCATGGCGATAGAAGGGCATGCTTTTTTTAGGTGCTCATATCCTTTGGTTGCTATAACATCCTTGATCCTATTTCGTGAGCTGATAAAGCTAATGCAGGCTTATTTCAGCTTGCAACAATAATGCTGGTCAGCTAGAGCTAAAGTGGCAGCAACATTCTCAACGTGAAGCCTCCTGCAGAGCATACTCTCGCACATCAACCTCATCCTGACCATGGCATACCTATCTGCAGCCACGAGCAAATGATTGACTACTCCCTCATCATCAAGATCACAATCATCGTTGGCAGCTAGTAGTGAGAGTGAGTCGGTGTAGATGAAGTGAAGCAATGCCTTGAAAACACCGGGCTCCATATCTTGGATGGTTATGTGGCCATGCCTGGTCTTCCTCTCACCGATGAGCCCATAAAGCGCTCTGCCTTGAAGACCGGCGACCTGCACTAGTGGAGAAACGGGTTGTACTCCCGGTTCTCAACCGCCTTCAGTCCCGGTTTTAGAACCGGGAGTACAAAATCGGGACTAAAGGTCTCCTCATTTAGTCCCGGTTGGTATTACCAACTGGGACTAAAGGTTTCCTTTTTCTTTCTTTTTTTTGTTTCTATTTTCAATTGATGATTCGTTTTGGTTTTCGAATAGGTTTTTGAATACGCATTCTACGCTGCTAATAATATACGTATTCTACACGTTTATAATGTTCGAACATTTTGTACAAACTAAAGTATGAAACTAATGTACACATTACATGCATATACATATATTGTACGTTATTTTATGTACATATAATATGTATGTATGTGTGTGTGTATATATATATATATATATATATATATATATATATATATATATATATATATATATATATATTACAAATAAATGTTGCATTGTATATTCTATCATATCCTTGGGATAACAAAATCACTCCATCTAGTTTGGCTTCCATGTTTCGTTGACGTCATTGTAGAACTCGCCGGCGGGGTTGAGGACCTGGTCATTAAGAAATCCTGCTAAGGTCTCTTGAATTGCTTTCAGTTGGTCACGTCGTATGACTTTTTCCTTCAACCATAGAGTCTTCAATAAAAGTTAAAGGAAAAGTATTAATATATATATATATATATATATATATATATATGTTGGTCACTTGATTACTTATATATATGAGCAACAAAAGAAATTGTGAATATATGAATATATTTATATAACATACTTTGAGGATCTCTTCAGGAGTTCTTTTTGTGTACGCCCCGATAAACTCGCAAACATAGTATCCGCAGTAGTTGTTCCCCTGTTCTTGCCTCAGAACCCACTTTTACGAGAAAAAAGATCCGGTGAATTGAAAGCATGCATGGTGTTAATTGAATTATATATATATATATATATATATATATATATATATATATATATATATATATATATATATATATATAAATGTAGATAGTACTTACTTTGTGTGCGATTACATCCAGTGGCGCTTTGCAATGTTTCATGTGGTGATTCTCAATGAAACTTTTCCAAACACTGCGCCCAATAAAATAAAACATTAATTTGGTCTTTAATAATTGTTGCAGTTAAGAGATCGGGGTATATATAGTTGCTAGAGATACCATATTACCCTTGGATAATATCTATCATGTCTTAGTACTCTGTTTGCTCTTTTCTTAACGAGTCTAAGATTCTCAACCGACTATTGACCATATCAATGATCATCAATATGATGTTATTTTCTGACCAACGTTGTTAATAACAATATCATAATTTTAATGATTTATGCATTAATTCTACTTCTGCCCAACGGTGATGTAGAATTAGTGTATAAGAAAAGTTGATAATTTTAATGATTTATGCATTAATTCTACTTCTGCCCAACGGTGATGTAGAATTAGTGCATGAGAACAGTTATAAAGGTTAATGATTTATGCATTAATTCTATTTCTGCCCAACGGTGATGTAGAATTAGTATGTAAGAACAATTGTGAAAGTTAATGATTTATGCATTAATTCTATTTCTGCCCAACGGTGATGTAGAATTAGTGTATAAGAATAGTTGTATGTTTTGATTTTGACCAACGTTGGAATCAAGGCATGAAAATGATGTTATTTTTATGTTAAGAAAAGTTTTGCCCTGGTTTTCATCTTGTCTAAGGTGGACTGGATAGTCACCTCACCGTGTTCCACTGAGTTTGTGGCACCGGTGAGGAAGACAAAAGAGAATGATGCCGATTAGGTAACTAAAGAGAGGGATTTTGAATCCCAAAAGATGTCCTATGCCCTTGAGCATAGGAAGTGTGTCATTGCCAACAAGAAATGTTTGGCTGTGATAAAGAACACGATTGACCCTGCAATTGTGGGCTCAATCCCAGAGTGTGACACGGTCACCGAGTACCTCGATAAAATAAAGAGTCAGTTTACTGGCTCTTCAAAGACATATGTTACCCAGCTGATAAAGCAGCTGATGATCTCATTCTCGCATGCTGTCGTCTCCGGTCCCGACACCCGATCGCCCACCACAACACTAACGTTGCACACGATGGTGAGGCGATCATCGAACGTGAGGTACTTCGGGTACACAACATGCAGCTTCTTGATGAACTTTCCAAAGCCCCAGGAATGGCTTGCAATAGTAGGGTCCAGCACGGTGTGCTTAATGTGGAAGCCGTGGGTGATGTACTCGCACGCGCCGGTGGCCGGGTCGACGACACCGAAGCGGACGAAAGCCCTCACCTTAGCCCCTTTAGGGCAGGCTTTGTTGCTCCTGAAGTCGACGAATACGGAGGCATACCCACTCGATTCTTGCCCCCAGTACCCGTCGGAGTAGTAGGAGATGGTCCACTCGTAGCCGCCGATGGCGGAGGCAGCCGAGCAGAGGGCTCTGGCGACGCCAAGGCCCTCGTGGAGTTTGTACCCGTGGATCTCAAACACGTGGGAGCATTGCTCAATCTCTGGGGTGCAACTCGACGTCGTCTTCCTTCCTTCTGGCACCGTCGACGCCGCCATCGCCGTCGACTCACGTAGAGAGATATGACGCTAGGGTTTTGCTGCACAGCTGCAGAGGGCCGGTTGTCTTTTCCCGTGTCCTTGGGAAACTCTATGCTGGAGGCCGGGGCCACCCGAGATGCCAACAGATGGGCCCAGGATGTCGAGAATGCGTGTATCTTCACTCTACAGTTGTACTAATAACAAATAAATTTCTCTCAAAAAAACTAATAACAAATAAATACATGTTTCTCAAAAAAAACTGACAAATAAATACATGTCTGCTTTACAACCAGAGGAAATACCCGGGGCGTGTTAGGGTCCGATCATCGGACCGTAACAACGCGCCGGCAACGCGCGCGCCAATAACTTCCTGCAACCTCGCGCCGACGCTTCAGTGTTGGCTGCTGGGCCGGTTTTGGGCCTGAACTCTAATGTGTATAATCTTATTTTTATTGTTTTATTTATATTTTGAAGACTAATATAAAATTTCCTGGCCTTCACACGTGAAGGAAGAAAATTAGTCTTTTGTAATCAATGACTATTTTCAGCGGAATTTATCATTCACCAGAGAATAATCTGTTTTATTTTTACTTCTAAAATAAATCCTAATAGAGTGTACGGATGAAATATTTCACACATACTCCCTCTGTTCCTAAATATCTGTCGTTTTCGCTTCCCGAGAAACAACTTTGACTAAATAAATATTAAAAAATATTGATTTTTATGATACATAATTAGTATCATTGGAAAGATCTTTGAATCTACTTTTTTAATAAATTTAGTTGAAGATACAAATGTTGCACGTATTTTCTATAAATCGAATCAAACTTTCGACACGCACACTAACAACGACAATTATTCTAGGACGGAAGGAGTATTCAAGTAAAATTGTTGGGCCATGCCAAGAAGGATGGATCTAAAACAAAAGATTGGCAGAAGTGCTAGAAATGGTTTACCCCGCGCGGTCACATCCAGCCCACCGTCACTCTCTCAGCCCATGGCCCACCCAACACCCACCCCACGTACTCGTACACTACTTCTACACGCACAAAAGAAGTCGTGAGCATACCGAGAGAAGGAAAAGAAATATTTTCATAATAAACATTAATATAGAAACAAAAATAATACATGAGAATAATGTTTTAGATAAAAAAAATATACCATGTGACATCTCATAAAATATAAGCCAGCTGCGGTTGCAGCTTTTACTATATCATGAAGTAAAAAGCCGCAGCCGGCGTGCATCGAACGACACCATAAAAAAGCTTCGCGAGAGATAAAACAAAATAATAATATAAAAAATATAATAAAAAAAGATAGCAGTTATAAGTAATAGAGGAAACAAGGGAAAATAACCTAAAATTATCAAAGAACATCACATGAATACTACTTGAATAGTCTAAAATAAATACGAACATCTCATGGGTACGATATGAAAACTCAAAAGATAATCGTAGAACATCTCAGTTATAAAATGCGAACATTCTAAAATACATCGTAGAAAATCATATGTATACTACGTGAACATTAAAAAAGATACATCATAGAACATCACATATATACCACGTGAACATCACAAAATACATCATAGAGCATCACATGTATACTACATGAACAAATATATTATAGAACATCGTGTGTATACTATGTGAACATCATAAAAATACATCGCAGAACATCACAGAATATATAATAGAACATCACATATACACTACATGAACATCACAAAAAAACACCATAGAACATCACTTGTATACTTTTGAAACATACTAAAAATTATACTATAGAGCATCACATGTATAATAAGTGAACATCACTAATTACATTATAAAACACCACAAAATACATTGTAGAACATCACATATATATTATGTGAACATCACAGAATAAAATATAGAACATCATTGTATACTACATGAACATCACATGTATACTACATCAATTTATAAAAAAGTACATTGTAGAACACCACATGTATAGTACATGAACATCACAAAATACATCACAGAACATCACATACTACGTGAACATCACAAAAATATCATAGAACTTCATATATACTACATGAACATCATAAAATACATCATAGAACATCACATATATACTACGTGAATATCACAAAAACATCATAGAACATGACATGTATATGCCACGTGAACATCGTAAAAATACATCATAGAACATCACATGTATACTATATGAACACAACATCTCATGGAATATAGAAAAATAAATAAATAAAGTAAACATGAGACATGAAACAAAAAATAAAAAAATAATGAAAAATATAAGGAATCGTGAAAAATCACATGAAAAAATTAAACAAAAATAAAAAATAAATTGAGGAAAGGAAATACAAAATAATAAGAAAGGAAAGGAAAGAAAAATCACATGAAACCAACAATTAAACAAAAAAAATAAATTAAGGAAAGGAAATAAAAAATAATAGAAAAGGAAAGGAAAGGAAAGAAAAGAAAAGAGAAAAGAAATAAAAGAAACATAAAAAGAATGAAAAATGAAAAGAATAATAAAAATTAAATATAAAGAAAGAAAATAAAAAATAAAGAATGAAAAGAAAAAAAAGAAAAGAAAACAAAAGAAAGAAAAGAAAAGGAAAGGGAAACTTCGGTACAATAGAAAAAGAAAGCCAAAGAAAAAAAAACAACACCAACGTGACTCACTAACGCATGACAACGGACTATGGTAGCTAGCAGCGATAGATTAATGATGTGATCCGCACGGGCCCAAAACATCTGTAGGCCCAAGAGTAAACAAATGATCCAATACAAAAAGTATCAGAGTCGACGCGCAGGAAACAGATCATTGACGCAGTGCTCGGGACGACTTGCTAGGGAAATCGTCGTCACGCGGCTCCCGTCCGATCGTTCGGATGGGAAGATTTCCGGAAATACCCTAGCATGCAAAAGCTTAACAAACAATGCTCCAAATTAATTGAAAGTTATAACGTAAATTTAGTTTGGTCCCAAAACTCTTCTTTCAACATGTTCCTACCAAGCCCTACAGTTTAAATATAAGAAAAGAAAAAAAAAACTTTGCGAACCGCGAACGGAACCATGTTTGGCCAACCTAACACATGTGCACAATCTTAATTAATTAGGTCCCAAAACCCAGTCTTGGGCCATGAATCGCCGTGGCACACGGCTTGGCACGGTGGTCAACTCATACTGCATATTCGGCTTGAACAACAACTACCACAACGCTGCAACATCGCAATGTACGTTGAAAGAACATAGCATTTTTTTCCTCAATAATATGTGGGAAAATTTGTTCCATAGCAATGAAAGATCTTAGGATTCTAAAAATACCATAGAAAGAATATGTTGTTGTAAAATACCACGCAAAGATCGAATTGTTAACTCAACATAGCAGTCAGTTACATTTTCGATACAACTCTCTTAAGCCTTGTTTGGATGCACTTAAATCTATCTCAATCCATGTGTGTTGGAGTGGATTGAGGTAGAAAATAATTTAAGTTCCACCCGAATCCACTCCAATACATATGGATTGAGGTGAATACGAGTACATCCAAACAACGCACCAATCCACATGTGTTGGGGTGAATTGGAGTGGAACTTGAACTAAATTCCACCCCAACACATGTAGATTGAGGTAAATTTGATGACGTCCAAACAAAGCCTAACTTGGGCCAAAATATCCTACACATAAGTTCTTTACTCAACATCAAAACCGATTTGTACACAAGTCATGCGATTTTTCGCATGAAATATGCGCTTTGAAGTTCCTATGATTCAAAGTTTCAAACTCAAGAGTCAAGACCTTTGCCTCGCAGAGTCTGCCACACAGCTACGCCCCCACAGTTACTTTGGACTAATTGTTTGATGCTATTATTTTGTATTAACTTCTAAGAATCCTGTATTGAATATTACAACCTCTAAGTGATTTCAAATCAAAATGCTTCAACATAAGTTTTAGAGCTCGCCAAGCGTTACAACTTTGGCAAAGGACATATCCCTATCTGAGGTCATTGTGAAAATTAAAAAAAATCAAAATCTTAAAAAAATATACGTCATTGTTAGGTATTAATATTTATTTTCACATATTTAAAAATGCTCTAATTTAAAATTGTCGTTGCTGGCAATCATCTTTTTCTTACATAATTCTTTTTGGAGTATCTCACCTCATATGGTTTGTTTCTTTTCATCTTCATGAACTAATACTCTTTTTTATATATACTTATTTTTATACCATGACCTTCCCTCTTTATAAGAACATTATTTTTTATTCATTCACTGCGTAATAGTGGCGGAGCCACCGCCCGATGAGCCTAGGTGTGCAAAGGGATGTTTTCTTTGCATCAAAGAAAAACACTGTATTTTTAGATAAATATTTCTGTATAATGAGAACTGTTTGGGCTTCTAAAAGTTTCTGCCTCCGCCACTACTGCATAATGCTCGTTTTTCTTTGGTGCTTTTCCTCTGCCATTGTAACACCTCGGGTGTTAGCCTTGCATAACTTGACTTGCATAGCATGAGCACGATCATCAAGCATTCATAAACAAGCATTTACACTTGAAACATCGAATTGAAACATATGCAACGTTTGCTTGTTTTTGCATGTTTCTTTGTACTTATGCAAATGATCATGAATGAAAACATGTACTTGGTAGATGTGAGTCACAAAAACATGTAACCACACTTGGGTTAGCAATTAGAGCATTGTTCATGAAAGTCACTTTTCATAATCAAGCCTTTAAGTCATACTTCATGTGATTACTTTAAATGGCCCTATGAGTGACTACTACATGAAATGATTGAATGACCTTGCAAATTTAAACATGTTTAGAGTATCATTATGAACAACTTTGATATTCATGGTTAGGGGTAAGAAGGTCATTAAGCCATGCTTTGATGTGTATCATCATTTAAAAGTGACATGTTTGACTGAAGTTGAACTAGGAGTTAGAGACCTTGCATGGAGGAGATCACTAAAGCAAAGTTGTAGTATTTGATATAAGGAACAACTTTTATTTTTGGGTCACTAACTGATTCAGCTCCTAACATGTGTGAAATTGGACCACAAAAATCAGAAAAATCAGCATTTCATGACTTAACAAAAATTTCTAAGTCGTTGATTGACTGACAGACTGACAGGCCTACCTTGGGGGTGATTTTACTTAGTCACGGTTGAGAATTGGAGCATGATCCTTGAACGAAAGTTGTAGCTGGTACATTAGACTTTAACTTTTATGTACTAAGTTTTTGTTGAAAGCCAATGGTCACGAAGTTTTAATCGTTGCAAAACCAGCTGTCAGGCATCATGGCGCGAGACTGAATGAAGCTTCGGTGGCCGACCGGCTTCAGGCATCGCGCGCCACGTGGAGGCCGCGATGGCCACGCGTCGCCGGCGCTCTGCCCAGCGCGGCCAAGGTAGGTAGACACGCGCCTTTAACTCGCCCACGTTCGCCCGCTCTTGTCCGCGCCCTCATTTCACATTTCCCGGCTCTCCTTTGCCGTTCGCAGCGCCAGCAGCAGCCGTCGAGCTCCCGCAGCTCCGCCGTCGCCATAGCCGTGCGCAAGCTCGCGCCGAGCCACCCATTTGCCACCGTAGAAGCATCACTGTCTTCGCAGCGACTCCCTGCGCCAGCCAGTGCCCGTGGTTCAAGCTCGATAAGCGCCAGCGCCGTGCAGCGCCTCACCGGAGCTCCGCTGCTAGCCCCGTCACCGTGGCCACGTCGGCACCGTCCACTGCAAGCCACGCTAGAGCGCTAGATAGGTTCGCCTGAGCCCATGGAAGCTCGTATGCGCCTTTTAGTGCTTCGCCGTGGCTTCCTCTGACATGCCGCCGTTGTCCTGCCTCGCTGAGCCGCCATCGCCGCCGCCGTCGTCATCAGCGTCGACGATAGGGCCAGCCAAGTGGTTCAATAGATGCGCTAGGTCACGTAGATCACGTCGTGAAGACCTCACCGCCGGCAACCTCGCCGTCGGCGAGCTCTGGCCGCGTCCGTAGAGTAGCGCCGCCGGCCCTGTTTCGTCTCGATGACATGTGGGTCCAACTGACGCGTAGGTCCCACCGGTCAGCGACAGAAGAAGAGAAAGCTAGTTCAATCTTTTCAGATTTTAAATCCTGATTTCATGTGTTTTGTTATTTTTAGATCTCTAGTTTGGTAGCTTCAAAAATTATGAAATAAATTAGGTTGTGTTCCTTAGGAAGTGTAGTATTTAGGAAAAATATGTTCTTGACTTGTACAGTAGAAATTTTTGGAGATTTAAATAGGGATTTGAAATGTGCTTTTGAATGCATTCAAATTTGTTTATTTTATATCTAGAGTTCCTGTGCTCCAAAATTTATGAAATTTTTGTGGTAAGCTAGTATTAGCATATATGAACTCTGGTAAAAATTTGAGGACCAGTGCATGTGTAGATCTATAGTTATAGATTTTTGTTTTATGAATAGTTAATCCTTGTGTAAATTTTTATAAATTATTTATGAATCCAAAATTCATGAAAATTATTGGAGGTAATCCTAGTAGTTTATGGATGCTATGAAAAATAGGAAATCTGTTGCTTGACACTTTTTAATAGGGTTTTCTATTTATGCTTTTTCAAGCCTTGCTGCCTTATCATTTTTGTATGGGATGTTATACTTGGTAAAATGACATGAAATTTTTATAGTAGTCCTTTGATAGCATTAGTAAGGCACTGTAAATTTTTAAGAATTTTTGAAACACATCTGATATATGTTTATTATTTAACCTAGATATATAAATAAAACAATAAAGGCATTTAAATAAATAGTTTGGGCTTCACCGTTATATTATCTTAACTGTATTTGGTATGCTTAAACTGTTGGTAGATTTTATGTTGTCAAATTTTGAATGATTACATAAAGTAGAAGTATTGTTACTTTGTATTGCATATTGAATAGTTTCCGGATAGATTCTATAGTTTGAGGAGTTGCCTGTTGAAAATGATGGGTACTATAAAAATGGTTAATAACAAAGTTGTAGAGAATTTGATAAGCTTTCTAGAAAGTCTAGGATCACTGTATTTGGATTAGTAGAACTCCAGTTATGAGTGAAACAAGTAGCTACTGTTTTGTGGCATAATCGATGCATTGTGGAAATAGTTAATTAAATAATCGAGAAGAAATATGCACCTACTCAATAAACATGATGCACTTGTTAACATATATGCATTCGTAATACTTATGCCATACTCATGCATCTAGGATCGGAGGAAGAGATCACGTTGCTGGAATTCGAAGAAGCAGAGGAAGGGAATCAGCAGGAGGATCCGTAAGCCACAGCTCCCGAAGGCGTGGAGCAGAACCCTGAAGAGCTTTCGGAGTGTCCTGACCACCGCCCTACTTCCTTTCTGCGAGGCAAGCCCCGGAGCATTATAAGTCTCCCCATAATTTACAAATGTTTACTTAAGTACTTATGATTGATGCATTAGGTTATAAGAGTTGAATGGAACCACTTGATGCATGTAAATTTCTTGTCTAGATATTAACCCTTTAACCGGTATAGGTCCAGGATCAAATATGCTTAGCCATGCTTAGACCGGTAGAAGTCGGGTGATGTCCTGTCACCTGCGAGATATAGGTGGATACCAGAGCACGGTTGGCTATATTTGCTATCGTGGAACAGAACCATGGGGTAAAAGAAAATCGAGACCGGACGGGAAGTCGATAGAGAAGCAACAAGACATGAAGGTATTGGGTGTGGATCTATCCCCGTCTGTGTCGATTAAGGACCGTACCGTTGTTGGCGTTTCTGATAAGGTTGAATGCATGCCTCTCACTTAGCTGGCCGGATAACTCGTTCCGACCGCGAAGCCGAGTAATTCAACTCAGACCAGGAACCATTCTGTTGTGCGCTCCTTCTGGGGAATGATCAGACTGAGCCCAAGGGCAGGCTTGGCCTGAGCATCCTGGCATCTGGTGTTCTAGATTGTGCGGCGCGGTACGGACCCACGAAATGTGTACCTGAGTTGTACCAAAGGTAACCTAAGGCTATCGTGGCTGGTAGACCTAGGTTTGTGTTAGGAATAAATTCCCAGCTAGTTGAAATCGATTCGAATCGCCGTCTCTCCCGGATAGTGAGAAACTTGGCTAGTCCCAACATCGTAGTAACTGTGTTATGAAACATGATGGTTCGGATTAATATGGAATTACAATACCTGCTATGGTTACTATTGTATGCTTCTAAATGATATACCACATGTTTGGCACAGGATAGTTGCTAATCTAGAAATGGATAGTTATAATTAACTTGATAAAGGAATCATAATTGTACAATGAGTCAATTACCTTTTACGCAAAATGTTGTCAAGTTACGTCCACTTATACAGCCTTGTATAATCCTTGGAGTCATTTTATTTCTGGTTCATGATGGGTAAGTCTAGCTGAGTACTTTCTCGTACTCAGGGTTTATTTTTCCATTGTTGCAGATGGCACTGTGTATCATGGTTATTGCAAGAGTTGCTTCTATCCCGTCGTGGATGAGGAGTGAGCCTTGGGCAGGCTTCTTTATTAATTCCTATCCTTGCTTTTGTGGACCGTGATCCGACTTGGCACTGTATTAAACTATGTTGGAAACTTTATTTTCGAACTTAATTGCTTCCGCTTTATTTATCAAACTTGGTTTGTAATAACTTTTATTCGTACTCTGATGACGAAATGTATCTGTGAACTTTATATAATATGTGGCATGTATGTTGAATCCTGTACAATCTTGGTTGTTGTAAATCGTTTATCGAGACCCGTCGTGGTACTCGACGGACTACCGGGTTTATATGGGTTCAAGTATGACAGTGCGACCACTTGCGGGCCACCATTGTACTTGTACTCTTATAAATTGGTCGGTTCTGCGACAGCTGGCATCAGAGCAAGATTCAACGTGAATTGTCACATGTGTATTTAAAAACAAAAGTTTTTGTTTTACAAAACCCTTTCTAGCAACTAATAGCTATATAAATAGGTGTTTGAAATCTAAAGTGTGCCAATGATCACTTTCCTTATGCCCAAATTAAGGACTATTAGGTGGCTATTGAAGTACTAACATGGGGGTTTTTACTTCGTCGTCCATACGGCGTGCTATTGTATGGATGCCATTCACTTGAGTGGTAATGTATGGATCAAATACCTCTACGCCAAGGTAAGATGATGAGTGTATGACCGCAAGATGTGAGAGTGCGGTCGGGAAGAGTTAGCTTTGATATGGCTATGTATGCATGCTTGCATGTGTATATGGTACGTATTTAATTGTGGGTTTACATTATTGTCGGGTAGATTGATACGGAAGTATATGTATGGGTATACATATATGGAAGTATTTACAATTACATTCTGCATATTTCATTATGGGTTTAGGGCTGAAATGGAATTTTATGCAGGTACACTAACAACGAAACGTGTAGCTCGACTAGTTACGCTATTTGTGAGAGAACGTATGTATGCCACCGTGTCTATCGTTAGAAACAAATTTTTCCTAAGTTTGTGAGGACGTACGGAACGAGCATGCATCATGATAATTACCATTCACGTAATTACACTGTTCCTCCCCTTATAAAATTCTTACTCGGTTAAGTAACTCTTATCCATTATGGCATTGTCTCACCAAGTGGTACATGTTAATGGTGCAGATGGCACGCACCAAGCAGACTACTCGCAAGTCCACCGGAGGCAGAGCTCCTAGCCGTCAGCTTGCTCCATGTACCCGTCAATGTCACATGTTCCTTGGAGAGTTTGGGATGCCTACACTCTTGTGGAGAGTGCTTAGTTATGTAGGCTATCATGATGGAATGGAACCCCGCTACTTCTGGGCGAATGAGCAGTTGGGAGAAGGTCTCTTGGTTACTGTGGAGGCCGTTGTTCATCCCCAAGGTGATGATTCTGAGTGGACAGGCTGGTGTTATGAGTCAACTGGCAGGACTGCTGAAGAAGCAGCTGGCAGGGCAGCCTTTGGGATCCTGAGGGATATCATGGATCGTTTTCCTCAGGAGCTGGCAGCCACCTTGGTTGGAGTTTTTCTGAGGGGTAACCCCTCCACTGACTCATGGTAGCAGGCAAGAGGAAGATCTTTGGAGATTGGTGTAGCAGAAGGATAGAACAGCGATAACCCTTCCATGAGCGCCATGTTCACAGTGATGAGAGTGTTAGATGGAGTAGAAGGTAGCCTCAGACGTGTGTTTGGTGCTCTTGGTCATGCTCGCGAGGACCGACGTCAGCTTCAGAGGGAGCACGACACCGAGATTGAGAGGCTCACTGAAGAGATGACTCGGTTAACTCACCAAAGGAATGCGGCCTGGACTAGGGAAGATGTTCTGAGAGCTCGACAGTTTGAGCTGGGGCAGTAGCTGGCCCATGCGGAAGAATACAACGATAACCTACTTGAGAAGGTTCATCTGCTGAACAACCAGCTCCACCCTTATGTCCCACCTGGAGCCACAGAGATGGATCTAGAAGGGGACGAGGAAGAAGAAGAAGTAGAGCCTGAAGAAGAAGTGGAGCCTGAGGAAGGAGATGATCCTACGTCTGACTTCGATAGTGATCATGATGAGGATTAGATCGCTTAGTACTTAGTGGAAGGTCTAATGTATCACCTTTATTCATGTAACGGACCTGTAGTTCGAATTTGGCATTAGTAACCCGACTATCATGTAATGTTGATTAATCGCACGTTCGGTTGAACATCAATGCAATTACAGTCCTTTGACGGTAATCATGATTTAAAATTTCATGCGTTATGAGTGCGATGAGTGGTCAAATTGGGGATGTCATGTTGCGAGAATGAATTGTTATGCCTCTGTTTTTATTGTGATTTTGAGAATTTTCTCCAGTAATTTCAGTTTGGCATGAGTACCTAATTCATCTGCAATCTCTTGACATCAACCAATAATCACTTATTATTGCAACTTCGCAGATGACACGCACACGTGCTGGAGCTGGTGGCAGCCAGGATGGCAACCATGATGACTTGCCACCCCCACCGCCGCCGTCTGCTCAGGAGTTCTTTACCCAGTTCCTGGGGAGCCAGAGGACAATGGAGGAAGCTTTGCGCCTTATCGCGCAGAACACTGCTCGTGGCCACCCACATCAATCGGGGGCCGAGCCAAATCAGCACAGTACATTCAAGGAGTTTCTAGACACGAAGCCTCCAATCTTCAAGGTGGCTGAGGAACCACTACAGGCTGACGAATGGCTAAATACCATTAAGCAGAAATTTCGTCTACTGAGGGTCACAGAGCATCTAAAAGCAGAGTATGCTTCTCATCAATTGCAAGGACCAGCAGGGATCTGGTGGACACATTTCCTACCGTCCTTGCCTGCTAATGCGCGAGTTACCTAGGAACAGTTCAAGCTGGCTTTTAGGGGACACCATATTCCCCCAGGCCTGATGCGCATGAAAGCCACCGAATTTATGAGGCTCACTCAAAGAACAAAGTCACTCACAGAATATATGCACGCATTCAACAACTTGTCAAGATATGCTCCAAGTTTCGTGGATACTAAAGAGAAAAAGATAGAGAGTTTGAAGCGAGGTTTGGGTACTAAACTGATGAAGACCATGGCCAATTCTAGGTGTGCCACGTACAATGAGTTTATTAGTGATGCCTTGACCCAAGAAAACCACAACAACATGCATGCAGTTGCCAAGGGTCGCAAGAGGGCATATGAGGCCAGTGCCTCTGGATCTTTCCAATCGAAAGCGCCTATCATAGCTAGGCCACAATTTCGTCCACCTGCACCCAAGTTCAGGCCTCCACCACCAAGAGCTCAGAATAATAGGCCACAGAAACCATTCCGTAAGGCGTTTACTATTGCCTTACCAAAAGGAAATGGCAATCAGGACAGCTCCACCGGATTTAGAAGTAATCAACCATGTTTCAACTGCAACCAACTGGGTCATTGGTCCAAGGAATGCCCCCACCCCAAGAAGAATGGCAACCCAAATCAGAACAATCAGAGGCAGGTGAATGCCAGGGCACGTCGGGGACAAGTGCATTATACCACTGTGGAGGAAGTGCCCGCCGGAGAAGTTGTCATGGCTGGTATGTTTCTAGTCAACAAGGATCCCACTGTTGTTTTATTTGATTCGGGAGCTTCTCATTCATTTATGAGTCAAGCATTTGCATCTAGACATGATCAAGAAATAATTGAAGTAAGCAAAGGGGGTTTTAACATAAGTTCAGCAAGGGGAACTGTTACTACCAAAAAGATAGTCAAAAATGTACTCATCTCTATACAAGGGAGGGAGTACACAACAGATTTGATAATATTGCCGGGGTTATCGATAAGTGTAATCTTAGGCATGAATTGGATGAAGGATCATGGTGTTCTTATTGACACTAGCACCCGTACTATTATGTTGAGAGAACCCACGGGAGGGAATGCTTTTCTAGTACCACTCTCCCGCGATTTCAAACCCCAACATTTAGCCTGTGCTATCCAAACCACCACAATATGTGATATCCTCGTGGTTTGTGAGTTTCCGGATGTATTTCCAGAAGAATTACCCGGTCTACCGCCGGACAGGGACGTGGAATTTAAGATTGAATTAGTGCCAGGTATGGCACCCATATCCAGAAGGCCCTATAGAATGCCACCCAATGAGTTAGCGGAACTTAAGGTTCAATTGCAAGATCTATTGGACAAGGGTCTTATCCAACCTAGCTCATCTCCATGGGGATGTCCAGCCTTGTTTGTGAAAAAGAAGGACAAGTCACTGAGAATGTGTGTAGATTACAGACCACTCAATGCTGTGACCATCAAGAACAAATATCCATTGCCCCGCATCGACATCTTGTTCGATCAGCTAGCGAAGGCAAAGGTATTCTCCAAAATTGACTTAAGATCAGGCTACCATCAGATAAAGATCAGACCGGAGGATATACCTAAAACTGCTTTCTCTACTAGGTACGGCTTATACGAGTATTTGGTTATGTCTTTCGGACTAACAAATGCTCCAGCCTACTTGATGTACCTGATGAACTCGGTATTCATGCCCAAACTCGACAAGTTCGTGGTCATGTTTATCGATGATATATTGATTTATTCAGAAAATGAGTCAGATCATGAAGAGCATCTGAGGATTGTCCTATCCAGATTGAGGGAGCATAAGCTATATGCCAAGTTTAGCAAATGTGAATTTTGGTTGAGCAAAGTACCTTTCTTAGGTCACATTTTATCAAAAGATGGAATCTCAGTAGACCCATCCAAAGTACAAGAGGTCATAGATTGGAAAGCCCCAACTTCGGTTCATGAAGTTCAGAGTTTTCTAGGGTTAGCAGGATACTATCGTCGGTTTATTCCAGATTTCTCAAAGATAGCTAAGCCTATGACCAGACTACTTCAGAAAGATGAGAAGTACAAATGGACACCAGAATGTGAAGCAGCTTTTCACACCCTTAGAACTTTGTTGACTACAGCACCTGTGCTAGCACAACTAGACATTGAAAAACCTTTTGATGTATTTTGTGATGCATCGGGAATAGGTTTAGGATGTGTGCTTATGCAAGAAGGAAGAGTAATTGCATATGCTTCTCGGCAATTGAGAAAACATGAAGTCAACTACCCTACACATGATTTGGAACTTGCAGCCGTTGTCCATGCATTAAAGATATGGAGACATTACTTGTTGGGCAATGTATGTCATATCTATACTGACCACAAGAGTCTCAAGTATATCTTTACCCAGCCAGAGCTGAACATGAGACAACGAAGGTGGTTATAATTGATTAAGGACTATAATTTAGAAGTGCATTACCATCCGGGTAAAGCTAATGTAGTAGCAGATGCACTCGGTCGAAAGTCCCATTGCAACACTGTGGAAGCATTGTTGGAAGATGGATTCAACTTCTTACATCCTGCTGTACTACACAATATCACGATCAGTTGTTCACTTGAGAGTAAAATCATAGAGCTACAACAGATAGATGTAGAAATAAGTCACATTAAGAGAAAAATGCAAGAGCAGGAAACCAAACATTTTAGATTGGATGAAAGAGGTGTATTATGGTTTGAGGACCGACTAGTGGTACCAAAAGACCGTGAGCTAAGGAATCAAATTTTAGATGAAGCTCACTCATCCAAATTGTCTATCCATCCGGGTAGTAGTAAGATGTATGAAGATTTGAAAACCCATTTTTGGTGGACTAAGATGAAGAAAGAGATCGCAGCCTATGTTGCTAGGTGTGATAACTGCAGTAGAGTGAAAGCCGTCCATATGAAAACTGCTGGGTTACTTCAGCCCTTGCCGATTCCAGGATGGAAATGGGAGGAAATCAGCATGGATTTTATCACAGGCCTTCCAATGATGCCACAAGGTCACGATTCAATATGGGTAATTGTTGATCGTCTCACTAAGTCAGCACACTTTATACCCGTGAACACACGGTATATAGTTGGGAAATACGCCGAGATATATGTTTCCCAAATCGTGAGACTGCATGGAGTACCCAGGACTATAATCTCAGATCGAGGACCACAGTTCATAGCTCGTTTCTGGGAGCACTTACACCAGGCTTTGGGAACCAAGCTAATCAGAAGTTCGGCATATCATCCGCAAACTTCAGGACAGACAGAGCGAGTGAACCAAATCCTAGAAGATTTACTTAGAGCTTGTGTTATATCTTCAAAAGGTTCATGGGAGAAGTGGTTACCTTTAGCTGAGTTCTCCTATAACAACAGTTATCAAGCGAGTATCAAAATGGCTCCATTTGAAGCCTTGTATGGCAGAAAATGCAGAACTCCCTTGAATTGGATTGAGCCCGGTGAAAGGAGATACTTTGGTATTGATTTTGTCAATGAAGCCGAAGAGCAAGTACGTATCATCCAACAACATATGAAGGTAGCTCAATCAAGACAAAAGAGTTATGCCGACAGAAGAAGAAGACCACTAACTTTTGAAGTGGGTGACTACGTATACTTGAGAGTATCACCCATGAAAGGTGTGAAAAGATTTGGGATGAAAAAGAAGCTTTCACCAAGATATGTAGGGCCATACAAAATTTTGGAACGAAAAGGAAATGTTGCGTATAAGTTACAACTTCCACCAGAGATGAGTGCAATATTTAATGTGTTCCATGTGTCTCAGTTGAAGAAATGTCTTCGAGTACCTGAAGAAGCTATTGCACCCACCAACGTGCAGCTTCAATCGGATTTAACCTATGAAGAAAAGCCAATTAGAGTATTAGAGGAGATGGAGAGAGTAACAAGGAGTAAGATTATTAAGTTCTATAAGGTGGTGTGGAACAATCATAGTGAACAAGATGCTACGTGGGAGAGAAGATTATTTACGAGAAGTTTATCCCGCCTTTTTCCAAGAATGGTAGGTCTTGCAAATCTCGGGACAAGATTTTTATAAGGGGGAGAGGCTGTAACACCTCGGGTGTTAGCCTTGCATAACTTGACTTCATAGCATGAGCACGATCATCAAGCATTCATAAACAAGCATTTACACTTGAAACATCGAATTGAAACATATGCAACGTTTGCTTGTTTTTGCATGTTTCTTTGTACTTATGCAAATGATCATGAATGAAAACATGTACTTGGTAGATGTGAGTCACAAAAACATGTAACCACACTTGGGTTAGCAATTAGAGCATTGTTCATGAAAGTCACTTTTCATAAGCAAGCCTTTAAGTCATACTTCATGTGATTACTTTAAATGGCCCTATGAGTGACTACTACATGAAATGATTGAATGACCTTGCAAATTGCTTAAACATGTTTAGAGTATCATTATAAACAACTTTGATATTCATGGTTAGGGGTAAGAAGGTCATTAAGCCATGCTTTGATGTGTATCATCATTTAAAAGTGACATGTTTGACTAAAGTTGAACTAGGAGTTAGAGACCTTGCATGGAGGAGATCACTAAAGCAAAGTTGTAGTATTTGACATAAGGAACAACTTTTATTTTTGGGTCACTAACTGATTCAGCTCCTAACATGTGTGAAATTGGACCACAAAAATCAGAAAAATCAGCATTTCATGACTTAACAAAAATTTCTAAGTCGTTGATTGACTGACAGACTGACAGGCCTACCTTGGGGGTGATTTTACTCAGTCACGGTTGAGAATTGGAGCATGATCCTTGAACGAAAGTTGTAGCTAGTACATTAGACTTCAACTTTTATGTACTAAGTTTTCGTTGAAAGCCAATGGTCACGAAGTTTTAATCGTTTCAAAACCAGCTGTCAGGCATCACGGCGCGAGACTGAATGAAGCTTCGGTGGCCGACCGGCTTCAGGCATCGCGCGTCGCGTGGAGGCCGCGATGGCCACGCGTCGCCGGTGCTCTGCCCAGCGCGGCCAAGGCAGGCAGACACACGCCTTTAACTCGCCCACGTTCGCCCGCTCCTGTCCGCGCCCTCATTTCACATTTCCCAGCTCTCCTTTGCCGTTCGCAGTGCCAGCAGCAGCCACCGAGCTCCCGCAGCTCCGCCGTCGCCATAGCCGTGCGCAAGCTTGCACCGAGCCGCCCATTCACCACCGCAGAAGCATCACTATCTTCCTAGCGACTCCCTGCGCCAGCCAGTGCCTGCGATTCAAGCTCGGTAAGCGCCAGCGCCGTGCAACGCCTCGCTGGAGCTCCGCCGCTAGCCCTATCACCGTGGCCACGTCGGCACCGTCCACTGCAAGCCACGCTAGAGCGCTAGATAGGTTCGCCTGAGCCCATGGAAGCTCGTCCACGCCTTTTAGTGCTTCGCCGTAGCTTCCTCTGACATGCCGCCGTTGTCCCGCCTCGCCGAGCCGCCATAGCCGCCGCCGTCGTCATCAGCATCGACGATAGGGCCGGCCAAGTGGTTCAATAGATGCGCTAGGTCACGTAGATCACATCGTGAAGACCTCACCGCTGGCAACCTCGCCGTCGACGAGCTCTGGCCGCGTTCGTAGAGTAGTGCCACCGGCCCTGTTTCGTCTCGATGACATGTGGGTCCAACTGACGCGTAGGTCCCACCGGTCAGCGACAGAAGAAGAGAAAGCTAGTTCATTCTTTTCAGATTTTAAATCCTGATTTCATGTGTTTTGTTATTTTTAGATCTCCAGTTTGGTAGCTTCAAAAATTGTGAAATAAATTCGGTTGTGTTCCTTAGGAAGTGTAGTATTTAGGAAAAATATGTTCTTGACTTGTACAGTAGAAATTTTTGGAGATTTAAATAGGGATTGGAAATGTGCTTTTGAATGCATTCAAATTTGTTTATTTTATATCTAGAGTTCCCGTGCTCCAAAATTTATGAAATTTTTGTGGTAAGCTAGTATTAGCATATATGAACTCTGGTAAAAATTTGAGGACCAGTGCGTGTGTAGATCTATAGTTATAGATTTTTCTTTTATGAATAGTTAATCCTTGTATAAATTTTTATAAATTATTTATGAATCCAAAATTCATGAAAATTATTGGAGGTAATCCTAGTGGTATATGGATGCTAAGAAAAATAGGAAATCTATTGCTTGACACTTTTTAATAGGGTTTTCCATTTATGCTTTTTCAAGCCTTGCTGCCTTATCATTTTTGTATGGGATGTTCTACTTGGTAAAATGACATGAAATTTTTATAGTAGTCCTTTGATAGCATTAGTAAGGCACTGTAAATTTTTAAGAATTTTTGAAACACAGCTGATATATGTTTATTATTTAACCTAGATATATAAATAAAACAATAAAGGCATTTAAATAAATAGTTTGGGCTTCACCATTATATTATCTTAACTGTATTTGGTATGCTTAAACTGTTAGTAGATTTTATGTTGTCAAATTTTGAATGATTACATAAAGTAGAAGTATTGTTACTTTGTATTGCATATTGAATAGTTTCCGGATAGATTCTGTAGTTTGAGGAGTTGCCTATTGAAAATGATGGGTACTGTAAAAATGGTTAATAAAAAAGTTGTAGAGAATTTGATAAGCTTTCTAGAAAGTCTAGGATCACTGTATTTGGATTAGTAGAACTCCAGTTATGAGTGAAACAAGTAGCTACTGTTTTGTGGCATAATCGATGCATTGTGGAAATAGTTAATTAAATAATCGAGAAGAGATATGCACCTACTCAATAAACATGATGCACTTGTTAACATATATGCATTCGTAATACTTATGCCATACTCATGCATCTAGGATCGGAGGAAGAGATCACGTTGCTGGAATTCGAAGAAGCAGAGGAAGGGAATCAGCAGGAGGATCCGCAAGCCACAGCTCCCGAAGGCGTGGAGCAGAACCCTGAAGAGCTTCCGGAGTGTCCTAACCATCGCCCTACTTCCTTTCTGCGAGGTAAGCCCCGGAGCATTATAAGTCTCCCCGTAATTACAAATGTTTACTTAAGTACTTATGATTGATGCATTAGGTTATAAGAGTTGAATGGAACCACTTGATGCATGTAAATTCCTTGTCCAGATATTAACCCTTTAACCGGTATAGGTCCAGGATCGAATATGCTTAGCCATGCTTAGACCGGTAGAAGTCGGGTGATGTCATGTCACCTGCGAGATATAGGTGGATACCGGAGCACGGTTGGCTATATTTGCTATCGTGGAACAGAACCATGGGGTAAAAGAAAATTGAGACCGGACGGGAAGTCGATAGAGAAGCAACAAGACATGGAGGTCTTGGGTGTGGATCTATCCCCGTCTGTGTCGATTAAGGACCGTACCGTTGTTGGCGCTTCTGATAAGATTGAACGCATGCCTCTCACTTAGCTGGCCGGATAACTCGTTCCGACCGTGAAGCCGAGTAATTCAACTCAGGTGGGGAACCATTCTGTTGTGCGCTCCTTCCGGGGAACGATCAGACTGAGCCCAAGGGCAGGCTTGGCCTGAGCATCCTGGCATCTGGTGTTCCAGATTGTGCGGCGCGGTACGGACCCGCGAAATGTGTACCTAAGTTGTACCAAAGATGACCTAAGGCTATCATGGCTGGTAGACCTGGGTTTGTGTTAGGAATAAATTCCCAGCTGGTTGAAATCGATTCGAATCGCCGTCTCTCCCGGATAGTGAGAAACTTGGCTAGTCCCAACATCGTAGTAACTGTGTTATGAAACATGATGGTTCGGATTAATATGGAATTACAATACCTGCTATGGTTACTATTGTATGCTTCTAAATGATATACCACATATTTGGCACAGGATAGTTGCTAATCTAGAAATGGATAGTTATAATTAACTTGATAAAGGAATCATAATTGTACAATGAGTCAATTGCCTTTTACGCAAAATGTTGTCAAGTTACGTCTACTTATACAGCCTTGCATAATCCTTGGAGTTATTTTATTTCTGGTTCATGACGGGTAAGTCTAGCTGAGTACTTTCTCGTACTCAGGGTTTATTTTCCCATTGTTGCAGATGGCACTGTGTATCATGGTTATTGCAAGAGTTGCTTCTATCCCGCCGTGGATGAGGAGTGAGCCTTGGGCAGGCTTCTTTATTAATTCCTATCCTTGCTTTTGTGGACCGTGATCCGACTTGGCACTGTATTAAACTATGTTGGAAACTTTATTTTCGAACTTAATTGCTTCCGCTTTATTTATCAAACTCGGTTTGTAATAACTTTTATTCGTACTCTGATGACGAAATGTATCTGTAAACTTTATGTAATATGTGGCATGCATGTTGAATCCTGTACGATCTTGGTTGTTGTAAATCGTTTATCGAGACCCGTCGTGGTACTCGACGGACTACCGGGTTTATATGGGTTCAAGTATGACAGTGCGACCGCTTGCAGGCCGCCATTGTACTTGTACTCTTATAAATTGATCGGTTCTGCGACAGCCATGAGCCCATGATATTCTCTTATAATACGAACATTATGTGCAACAAACATTCAAGGGTTGACCCGCGCCCAGCAGCTTTTTAGCTTATCGAAGACAACGAAAACATGGAAATCAGTGTTTAACTGATTATTATCCGGCGAGAGCCAACATGTGCAACGAACTTTGTGAGCAGTCTAGTCATCAGGATTTCTATTCTTGACGATTAACTAATCTGTACCTTACCAGCGTCACTTTTTTGTTTAGAGTAGAATAAATGTCCTGTTCGCTTGGCTGATAAGCCATGGCTGTTGGCTGATTTGTTGTGAGAGAAAAATATTATTCGCTGGCTGAAAAAGTACGGCTTATAAGCCACGCGAACGGCTCGTTTCACACACACTCGACAACACATAAAACACTCAGTCCAAAATAAATGCATATCTTATATTTCTCACTAAATATATGAAAAAAATAGTAGCAACATTTATGTATCAAAGGCCCTGTTCGCTTCTCTTATAATCCGTCTTTTTGGCTTGTTTTTTCAGCTGGAACAGTGTTTTTCTCTTACAACAAAAAAAAACTCCACCTGCGGGGGTTATGACGGCCCCCCGAGTTTTTCCTTTAAGAAGAAGATCTTCTCACACAGATCGAGAAAACCCCGGAACCCCGCCCCCATCCTTACGCAGCGGTATCCGTTGCCCTGTGAGAACCGGGCCGGGCCATAACTGCGCTTTGGCACATGGGGACGAGGGGATTTTTTTAATCTCGGCCTGAAATTCGCTCCCACGAGGAGTCGAACTCATGATCTGAGGAGTGCCGCTGGGTCACCTAACCGTTTGAGCTAGGCGTCCTTTGGCTTTTCTCTCACAATAAATCAGCCAGAACAGTGTTTCGGATTGTTTTTTTAACGAAACGAACGAGGCCAAAATAATTTTACTATAAAAAAATATTATTACTTTTTGTACATATATTATCAAACCTAAGACTCATTGACTCCTCAACTTATTTTGAGATGGATGGAGTATATATACTGGCTTGCTGAGAAACAAGTACTTGAGATGCGCCAAGTTTTTTTGGAAGAAACCATATAAAACTACAAACAATTTTGTAAGAAACTCAGCATTCCTATAGATAGTTTCTAGTAGTCTAATAAAACCAGAAAAAACATATTTCTATTTCTTACATCAATGTCCATTGGATAAGTTGCTTACATCAATGTCCATGGGATAAGAAGCAACTTCTTTGATCGGCCCAGGCTTCCTGTTCTTGTGGCCCAAAACAGGCCCTTGTGTGCGCGGTTGTTGGGCGCTTTCCCTGTCAATCTTTTTTTTTTCTTTCATACCCTACATATCCTAGAAACTAAGCTAGAAAGATGTGGAAGGGCGCAAAGATGAATGAAGGTCAAATTGAGCATCGCCATGCCAATACCGTCCGATTTTACAGTTTTCGGCCTGCAGACCTCAGAAGACAATATGGAAACACACTAATAGCTCCAAAAATCACGATTTTCATGTAGAGGGCTTCTCAACTTCATAAGGATCATTTCCACAAGAGACTCCCAAATATGGAAGTTCACTAAACCGGCCTAACTGGATTTAAAAACTGGTCTGGCACGTTCCGGCGCGGCCGCGGAACCATTCCCGGCGTGCCGCCACGGGCAAGCTCCAGCGCGGAATCCAGCGGCAGCCCAGCCCTACTCCATCCCTGGCCTCACCTTCCCAGTGGCGCACGTAGTGGAAGAAGAAGAGGGAAGAGGCGTGAGCGAGAGAGGGAGAGAGTTGAGAGACGTGGGCCGTGAGTGACACGTGAGGTCGCTCAATATTTTCTTTAGAAGCCACAGCTACGGAAGCAAATGGTTTTTTAACTTTTTCATGGCTATTTTTCCACAGCTGCTTTTCTAAAAGCCATAGCCTAGGTCTGCTTTTTCAAAATCCAACTCCCAACCAAACAGTGTCTAAAGCTCTGCTTTGGTACGTTGTTGGTTTCACGTGCCAATGACCCGGCGCGGATCTGTGACTGGTCGGGCCTCGGAGGAGGTGGCCCCAGCCCGACGGCCAGGCGCGCGTTCAGATCAGCGATGACGCAGTAGCAATACACGCAAGCAAGCGCATGCACACGCTCTTTCCTGGAAATTTGCTTGTCCAGTGCTTGTGTTGACACAAAATTATAAGGAGCAAAAGAAAGACCTAAAGCCGAAATGGGATTAAAATTCATTCCTGCACTTCCCTCCCCTTTCTTTTCCTCGAGCATTTTTGCATTATCGTTGATATGGGATTAAAATTCATTCCAGCTCAGCCCTTTGTTTAGTCCCTACAAGCTATGGAGTTTATTTTTTGCTTAAATCAATATAATCCCTACGGGTTTCATTCATACTCCCTCCGTCCGGAAAAGAATACAATTCTAACATAGTGTCATGGTTTAGTATCTTAAGTTTGATGAATTATAGATAAAAAACACCAATACTTCTGATATCAAATAAATATCATTATATTAATTACAAAATATATTTTTATAATAAATTATTTTGGAGCTGTAAATGTGAATAGTATTCATTAGAAATTTAGTCAAACATGAAGTATTTTTGCCGGCACGTAACTCATAGTTGCATTCTTTTCTGGACGGATGAAGTATATAACACGCCAAATTTGGAGCTTATGAAAACATAGGAACTCTTTATGTTTTCAGAACGGCAGGTGGCGAGGTACGTGGCAAATTTGGCTGTCCATCTCAGCGATGCTCAAAAACTAGGAACTAACATGTCCTGTCTAAACTGACGTGACTAAGGATTCCACGACCGTATCAGGGAGCCAATCTACGGCGGCAGCTGTGGCGCCCAGCCCTACCAAAATGATGGAATTCTTCTCGTATTTTTAAGTAGTAATAAAACACCATCACTAGTCATAGCACGTAGAAATCTTATTAGGGGACATTTCGTAGAGAAAATTAACACTAAATTTGGAATGACAAAACACTAGGCACCTCACTAGGAGAACTTCAATATTCTGGTCCAACTGGATGTGACTACGGGCTCAACGACTGCATCAGGGAGCCAATCTAGGGCGGGGGCAGCGGGGGCGTCGTCTACAACGATGAGGAGCCGCGATTCTACGGCGATGGTGACCAAGTCCACGGCACTGGCGATGAGGAGCGAATCTACGGTGGTGGCGACCAGTTCCATTTGTTCATGTTGTACTATTCTCTAAAATCAACCTCCATTTCTCTCTGACATTCAAAGATATTATATCCCTGGTCATAAATCATACATCAAATCAGTCAACGGTAGGTCTCAGCTACTTAAACAATGTAGGGATAGATAAGTAGGGTAAGACCCAACAAGTGAGCCATACTGGAACCGACTCTAGGAAGGGGAGCATGTGTAATCGCCGAGCGCATTAGCCCCACTTTATTTACCACCACTCCACCTATCATCAACCAGCCGGGCCCATCTTCAGTGCTCCTAGCTTCAGCACGTCCCTGATGGCTGATGCTCTGTTTCAGAAACAGAGAACAAGTGTGAGTATGTATAACAGAGACAAACATACTAAAAATAAACTGAAGATGTCCTTGATTTGAAATGAACACAAGTCACGACCTCCATAGTTCTTCCAGACTAGGAACAGTGGCCAGATTTCTGCTTCCCATTCAGTAGTGGCGTCATTTGCATTTTCTGTCCTGCAGCACTTGTTTGCGCAGCTCTTATTATGCCTCCATAGGTGAGAGGTGCCATTCTTAGAGTGACCATTGTACCCCCTATCACAGACGTGGCACACTGCATAAACCACGCCACGATCTGCGCTGTAAACCTTGGTGAAGTGCATCCAAACTTCTGATTTGCCGTTGGAAGCAGCAGTTCTCTTGCCCCTGGTATCACTCTTACCGTGCATGTAATCACTGGATAGGGTAGAGTCCATGTTTACGCCTTCACCTAAACAGAGCAGGGAATATTAATCTCTATACTTGGTGGCTGTGCAAAGTTTTAACTACTATGGAATCGATGCAAGGAAGTGATTTGAAAATGGCACGTCGAAAGAAGTATTACCGTTGTAGTACCCTATAGTGTCATTGTCACCATTCAGTCTCCTGTCCAAGTCACTGAAAATAGCGGTGACCGCATCTTTGTCATAGCGGAATACCTTGCGAATTACCATGTCCCCCTACAAGTAAGAGAGTATGAAGCATAATTAAAAACCAAGGCAAGGAAAAAGGTGCTGCAACAGGTTTACTAGTTGGTTTTTCTGTAGAAGAGGGGTACAGATTTCATGAAGATTCTCAATTCAAACTATCTCTATGTTAAGAAGTGTGTAGAAACAGAGCAGGGGACTCGATGTCATCGACCTGTTTGAATTCGAGCATGATCCAGGCCGTCTTAAGCATGTTGCCGTTCTGATTGAGATGAAACTCTAGGGTCCTCCTCAGCCCCATGTACTGTGGCACCTGCATTTGCATCTGATAATCGATTTGGATAGCAGTGAACACATTATCTATATCCTTCCAGAACCCCTGCATTTGTTGCTGTTCCGTCCGGATCGCAGTGAACTCCTTATCTATCTCCTCCCAGCACCCTTCATTTGTCTGCCAGTTCAATGAGGTCGTGACGTAGCAGGCGTTGTTGCCGAGAACCCATGGGTTCAGCTGGGTGAGGTTGGCGTTCACCTCTTGACACTCGAGCTTCCCTTCTATCTTCTGTTGGTTGTACGGATCAAGCACTGTACGGAGGCGGTGCAGCATTTCACGGTCCTCATCGGTCGAAGGATTGTTGCAGCTTGAGCGGCATTTGGCACTGTTCCTGTGCCTTGGAAGCCGAGAAGTGCCCTGTTTCTTGGGATGAGCCCTGAGAACTTTGTCACAGTGGTGGCACGCCGCGTACACCACATCAGGATCATTAGTACGTATCTTGGTGAAGTGCTTCCAAACATTGTCTGTTTTTCCATGGGGATGGCAGTGAGCTCCTAAATCTTTTCAACCCCTCCAATGTTTCAGTGCTCGGCGCCTTCACTGGTTGCGAAGACTCGGATATTTTTTTTCTTTATACCAAGACTATACCGATAGCGTCTTGGTGCATTTAGAACCAGTAAGACGGCTCTTCTCCAGCGCTTTAACCTGCAGAGTTTCTGTCGTTTATATTTATATCTATCTAAAAGAAAAATGAAGTTACTATTGATAGCTGGTGGCTGGTGCTTATACAAAATCGATTTACTATTAATCTACTGATGATGTAGGTAAGGATTCTCAAATGCTTACTGCAGCATTATGTTTGCGTGTTTGTAAGCTCTGACGCATGACTCGACCTGGCGGCAAAGTGTGATCTGTTTCACACTTTCACCTTTCATGAATACCTTACGAAGCACCACATCCTCCTACGAGAGCGCCAAGCATACATACATAGTTCAGGAAAAATGTAAAATTGGTCACTTCACTTGTGGTGCAGGTGCAGCTAGCGATGTAGGTAAGGTACCTCGAGCAACAAGGCTGCTCCGGCCTCGTCCTTGCGAAGGTGCTGGTAGTCGTGGATGAGCCAGTCCGTCTTGGTGCCTTCTCCGCCGGTGCCGTCGTTGAGGTAAAACTCGAGGGTCCTCCTAACCCCGTGGTAAGAGGGGGAACAGGAGGAGGAGGAATCATCTCCAGAACGGATGGCGATGAACTCATCTTCTCTCTCTTTCCAGTACCCAGAGTGCGTCCGCAGGCTCTTCCACTTGTTCTTTCTCAAGAGGAAGTAGGGTGGGAGTTCCCATGGGTCAAGCTGGAAGTTGGCGTCGTCCTCCATCATGACGAACAGAAGGCTATTTCCTTCCATCGAGAAGACGAGAACTCGAGATGGAGTGGAAATTGGATTTCAGCTGGAAGAAGCGAAGACGACGTCGACTGGGAAAAATCCGGTGACAAAGTTTGGATCTGCTGGCCAATTAGCTGGAAGAAGCCGGACCTGCGGAGTCAAGTATGGATGTGGCCAAGCTTCAATTTTGCTATCGGTGAAAGGGGAGAAGAGCCATGGACAGGAGGGGAAGGAAGAAGGGGATGGATCGAGTTGGAGATACCCCGATATCGATGATTGTCCTGGCCACCTGGGAAGAATGCTTTTGCTTTTGTAGACGCGCACGCCCAGCCTGGCGGGCCCCATGTGTCACAGACGTCGCGCCCTTCAGGTCCCGCCCGGCCTGACGACGCCAGGCTCCGATCCGCCTGCCCGCCGCCGTCAAGTATGGATGTGGCCAAGCTTCAATTTTGATTTCGATCGAGTTTTCTTCTTGATTAAGGTACCTTCAGCTCGGGCCGGCCCGCCGGCTGGCATGATGTGTATAGCTCTACTTGTCAACTCTGCTAAAAAAAAGCTCTACTTGTCAACCGAAATATATACGCTACCGGATACACAGAGCCCCAAAACATTCGGCAAACGACACTCGCCATAGGTTTTAACGGCAAAGAGATGTTTGTCAAGTGTCAATCGTCGGGCACTCGGCAAAGACTATGCTGAGTCCAAAAAAAACACTCGGCAAACATTTTTCGGGAAAAAAAACAAGTCGCCGGCGGCACCACCACCACAGCCGCCGGCCACCACCGCCACCACCACCACCACCACCACAGCCGCCGGCCACCACCACCACCAAAGCTGCCGCCGTCACCACGACGCCCCGACGCCGGCCACCACCACCACCACCAAAGCCGCCGCCGCCACCACCACCACACCACGCCGCCCGCCGCCAGATCCGGCCGCCACTGGCCGGATCCGGGAGAGGGAGAGCCGGATCCGACCGGGAGAAGAAGAAGGGGAGGGGAGGGGCCGCCGCCATGGAGCCTGCCACCGTCGTGTTGCTCGCCGTGGAGCCTGCTGCCGGAGGGCTCCTAACCGTCAGATCCACGGATCCACCGCCACCGGGATCCAACCCACCGGATCCGCTGCCGGAGGACACCCCTTCGCCGGATCCTCGCCGTGGTGGCTCCATTCCACCGGATCCGCGATGCCACCCGCCGGTGGAGCCATGGAGGGAGGGGAGGAGGGCGGATCTGCACCGCCACCCGCCGCTGCTGCTGCTGCTGCTCCGCATCGCCGGGAGGGGCTGGGCTGCCTCGTGCGGGGCTGTGAAGGGCCCCCCGGAGGGAGGGGAGCGGCGTGGCGGCGCCGGAGAGAGGGCGCAGGCGGGTCGATCTAAGGAGGAAGCAGGGGAGCTGAGGCCCTGGTGGATCTAGTGAGGGAGGGGAGGGCGGGTCGGGGAGAGGGAGGGGGCGGGGGGGGGCCTTGCCGCCGGGAGAGGAGGAGGGAAGGAGGAGGGGCGGCTTGGAAATGGAGGAGGGGAGGGAGGAGAGGGCACCATGGGGAAGAAGAAGAGGGAGGGAGGGCGCCCAGAAGAAGAAAAAGGGGGAGGGGAGGCGCGCCGCCAGGGGAAGAAGAATGAGGAGGGGAGGGGCGCCTGCGGGAAGAAGAAGGGGAGGGGAGGGGCACCAGCGGGGAATTAAGTAGGATTTTGTCATTTACCGAGTGTTCTAGATCTGGGCACTCGGCAAAGTTTTTTTTTATTTTTTTTCTTCTCCTTTCCCAGAATTTTTTTTATTTCTTTGCCGAGTGCAAAAAAGAAAACACTCAGCAAACCCCCTATTTGCCGAGTGTTTTTTTTTGCCGAGGGTTTTTAGCACAGCACTAAGCAAAGAACTTGTTCGCCGAGTGCCCGAGGAAAAACACTCGGCAAACGTAAAAACACTCGGCAAATTTGACGTTTCCGGTAGTGATATATGGAAACAAATCTATTTTGTCTCTCTTGGCTATAGGAAAAGTTGACTCTAAAACTGAAAATAGCTCATCCCTCGTAGCATCTACAATAATTTAAAAAATCATCACTTGGTAAACTACACATGCGCCAGCCTCGAAGTACCGTGGATGTAGTTTGTGGGATTTTGGGTTCAAAAACAGATGAATCAACCAATCGGTACAGGACATGGAATATGTATGTAGCTCAGCCTACACATGCACCAATATTTTTCCCATGCAACATAAGGAGTCAAATAATATTAAGTTTGACTAGATTTATAGAAAATAGTATTGATATTTGTATTTTCGGATATGTTTATTATCAAAGTATGTTTCATGATTAATCTAGTGATAATTAATATGCATGATGAATACTAGTATTTTTGTATATATTTGGTTAAACTTGGATTTTTTTTATTTTTTCTTCAAAAATGAGTATATTGTGTTATTGTTAGGATAGAGCGAGAGCTTGCGATGCCAGTGCGGTGGCGGCTCAACCTTTGGCAGAAAGAGCAACCACTATAGGGCTGCAGGCTTTATTGGTCGGCTCCATTTGCCTCGTGCTGAGGAGCGAGGCCGTGGTGGTCTGGTGGATGGCTTTTCTTTTGGACACGCATGCAGTAACTCTGCGGTGGACCAAGCAACCATGGAGGTCAGTCCGTCCATGGTTGGTGGAGATCATTCAAACTACTGGTAGCTGATGATCAAAGCCATTCTTTTTTACTTGTGTAATTGTGCGTTCGTGATGGCATGAGGATTCGATGGAAAACGCATGCAAGAAAGCTTATTTGTTTCCGTTCCCCCAATTTCGTCAGATGAGAACCGATCACAATCAGGAATAAAAGACAACCTTAACATTAAATAAAACTTGGCCTAGAAAAATTTGTGATGATGGGAGTCATCGAGGTGCTCAAGTAGCCACAGTCATAGAACAGTGGAACGTTGCATGGGCATATGTACATACACGTGGTACACGTAGGCCAAAAATCTGACTCTGCACATCTTCAGAAATGAAATGGGAAGAATCCTTTGGCCATTTACCTAGCTCTTCTGATGATGCTATATGGAAAAAAATTTGGAAGCTAGAGGTCCCTCCCAAAGTTGAAGTGTTCTGGTGGCGTGTTTTGCACGAATTCCTACCGACGAAGCAAATTTTATTCAGAAGGCACATAGAACCGGAGGCCTTCTGTGAGGTCTGTGGGGAGCCAGAAGAATCGATCAGGCATGTACTCTTGGACTGTATAGTGGCAAGGCAGTTCTGGCAATATACAAGATGGGCAACAGGGGTCAAATTACCAAGCCTGAATGCTGAGACGTGGGCTGCTGATTTGATGTCACAGCTTTGCCCAAGACGAGATCGTGCTCTGATTATGATTGGAATGTGGGCGCTTTGGATGCTGAGGAACCGGCGACGCCATGGAGAGCTGACGATGCCGGTTCAGCAGGCGGTGATCTGGGCCAAAGATACAGCTTATGATTAATGGCAGCTAAGCCACCAATTTGACAAACCAGCTCCAGCATACAATAGGGATAAATGGAGAAAGCCGGAGGTGGGATGGTCGAAGATTAATACGGATGCTGCGTTCTCTGAAGAAAGCAAGGAAGGAGCAACCTCGTCCATTATCAGAGATGATCAAGGCGCGTTCTATTCGGCACAAGCAATCTGGTATGAGCGTGGTCTTGATGTTTGCTCCATGGAGGCCTTGGCGTGCAGGGATGGCATGAAGCTTGCTGCACAGATGGGTTTACGTCGGGTGGCCTTGGAAACCGACTGTCTCCAGGTTGTGCAATTGTGGAAGGAGTCACAAAGATCCATCATTGATCCTATTCTGAAGGAGATGGAGGAAATTAGCCTTGCCTTTCAAGAGTTTTCTTTCTCTTTTATTAGTAGAAGTTCTAATAAGGTTGCACATTTGTTAGCTCGTCAGGTTTCTAGTTCACATTGCTCGGAGGTGTGGCGTGTTACTCCAGCATGTGTGTATGACTTGATCATGGTTGAGGCTTCGGCCGGCTGATTTACGAAAGGCAAGCAATTCAAAAAAAAAACCCTCCTCGATGCACTGTGAATTCCCTTGCAAAGAAATCGAGTTCGATTCGCGGCGGATCGGCACACACGCAGCTGCAAGGCCACAAGATATAACCCTCCGTGATGTGTTGAGCTTGGCATCAGAAATGACAAAACAGTAGCACTTGCAACACCTCTCTGCAGTTTGCCTGCCGTCAGCAGAGTTGGTAGTGTGGAAAACAGAGTAGCGTGTCCACGCCGTGTCGCGTGTGTACAAATAGCACGCGAATTCAAAACGACTGCAGTGGCGGACGGTAATATAACTGTTCTGAAATTCAATGTCAGCAATGTCCTCCTCGAGCGGGCCTGCAGGACGACTGCAGTGGAGGATATGAAGGCAAGGAGGCTCCGATCCTACTGTGATCAGGTCACAGATAACAGCATCCTTGAAAATTATGAGGTCATGCACGTAGAAAACGCCTCACCAGAGTCAAAACAAAGACGTTTCTTGATTTAATTCAACAATCCAATCTTTAGATGGTTCTTTGGTCTCTCCGCCAAAGAAAAAGATTTGCCATCTGTCCACTGAGCATTCCTCAAACAAAATTCACGTAGCAGCATACACGCTGGGGCTCCAAACAGCGTATGTAATGTTTGGCACAACTTAAAGAAAAAACAAGACTAAAAAACACCAGCAGTATATATCACGACCTTATTCAGATACATACGCAAACAAAACACTGGTTATTCAGATACATGCGCCACTTGATCAGGAGACACCAAAACGGATCTTCTCCTTCCTCGATAAGCAGAGCACCAAATTCTTCAACTCCTTGCATCAGCTTGACACGAGACACGCGTCCGTGCTATCCAGCCCAGCGTAATAAGGCACCTGATGGATATCAATGAGACAAATTCTAGACTCTAGTCGTCTCTTCCGCCCTCAATGCCAGATTACCTATAAATAATTGAAAACGGGCATGGATAATTAAAAGCAGAGAAGATAAACATCTAACCAAATTAGAAAATTCAGACAAGGGTCATAGCTTACATATATCTTCATAGCCATCTCATTCGGCATGTCTGTACGTTCACTATATCCAAGTGTAGACATCCATGTCTTCTCCGTGCAGCTGTTGGTGCTGCTCTTGGAGCCCAGGCAGCCACTGTGAGGAAGCATCTTCCATATCCTCTGTCTGCAACAGCTGGTGCAAGTTGTCCATCCTGTCAACACACCTCAAGTTGGGACACAGCTCTACACGCAGCTCTCTCACTTGGGGAAGATTCGAGACCCTCTCTAGGCCTTCACAATCTGAGATTACAAGGACCTCTGAGAGGAAACGGAGGTTCTCCACCACCTTAAGGTTGTGCACATGTCTTAAATGGAGATCCTTCAAACTGGTGGCCTCCTGTCCAAGCTGCCGTGGGAGAGCTCTCAGCTTGGGGCAGCGGACCAGGTCCAACTTCTTCAATCGTGGCAGCAGCTGTATCCTTGGAGGTGGGGCATCCCACTTTTGATTTGCAGCAGCCTCACCGTCTCCCCCTTCCTTACCTGTTGTTGTTGCTTCTTGTTCTTCTTCAGCAACAAAGGACCACTCCTCCCAGTTGGGCATATCCCTGATGACCAATGTTTCAAGCTTTGGGAAAGCTACTGCCTCTGTAGATCTGAGATTACCCATCCCATAGCCAACAAATTCGGGTCCAATCATGGTGACTGCAGTGGTTCCTTCGATTTTCATATATTTCAAGTTGGGGAGCTGACCGATTGGTGGAAGATGAACACATGATTTGCAATCTATGAGGTTCAAGTATGTCAGTGAAGGCAAATGGGCAGCACTACCTAGCCAGACGGGAAACCTCCGACCAAAGAAATTCAGAAGACAGAGATTCTCCAGGTTGTGTGCAGGGATTAGCAAATCGAAGGTTTCCTCAATATTGATTACAGCTTTTTCAGAATATGGCTCACCTATGTGTTCAGTGCAAAGTAGGAATAATTCTCTGAGATGTTTTTTGTTTGCTAGCAGTGAATCTTTACTAGGAGGAACTGCTCTTTCCAGTTTGATCATATCAAGCCTCCTCAACTGCCAAAGGGGATCCAATTCTTCTATATTCCATCCATCTTGCATTACAGAATTGTTATAAGAGCCGTCACCAACAGGAAAGCCTTGTAAATCATTGAGAGAAATTAATCTGCCAATACCTTCTGGAACCTCATTTATTGGTGTGTCCTCTAGGCCAAGTCGCCTTAAGTTGCATAGCTGAGTTATTCCTGAGGGAAGACTATGCAAAGAATCACACCTCTGCAAATTCAATATCTGAAGGTTTATGAGACAACAGATGGACTCTGGAAGAGAAGATATGTCAGTCCCATCAAGGTCTAGTAACCGTAGGTGGATCAAACGTCCAATGCAAGGTGGAACAGCTTGTATCTGTGAACCTGTCAAATCCAAAACTCGAATGCATGGTAATCTTTCAAATATTGTATCATCAACTCTCAAAGACTTTGTATAAGATGTTCTCCAAGTTCTCACTTTACATTTCCCCTTATCTGTTCTAGGTAACACAACCATATCATTCATAGTAACTGCTGAAATACGGCGGAATTTACTCATAACAGTACTAACCCCTGCTGAATCTGGATCACCAACAAAAAGTTCTTCTCTGGATAAATGACAAGCAAGCTGCCTTAGTAGATCATGCATTCTACATTGAGTAAGATCAACAGAATAGTAATAATCTGGTTGGAGGAGATTTCGATAGATCAGCTCATAGTAGTATTCTTCTGCTATATCTTCAAGGACTCGGTCATCTTGCTCATCTATAAAGCCTTCAGCGACCCACAAACTTACAATAGCATCACGGTAGATTACCGAATCTTCAGGGAAAATAGCACAATAGATAAAACATTGCTTCAAATGGTGTGGCAGCTCTTCGTAACTTAGATATATAGGACTTGTTATTTCACTAGGAAGACTACTCATGGACCAAGCATCTTTTACCAAAATCTTCTTCCACTCATTCTCAGTTTGATCTTTGGTTGCCAAAACTCTAGCAATGACTTTAATTGCAAGGGGAAGACCACCACATCTACGAACAATATCGATCCCTAAGTCATGTAGATTTTGTACCTCTTTTTCTTCTTTGATGCCCATACTCTTCCATAGTAACTCCCATCCTATATCCAGTGACATTAAATCAACTCGATGTGTATAGTCCATTCCTGTTTCTACAGCAACAGTGTCAAATCGAGTTGTCAATAAAACTACTACTGAGGATGCAACATGTAGTGGGATTCTCAGTAGATTTGTCCATATGCCTGACTGCCACACGTCATCCAGCACAAGAAAAAAACTCTTATCCTTAATGGACAGTTCTAGCTTGCTTTGGAGCTCATCGGTTAATTCATCTGGCATGTACTGTACTTCAATTTTTCGTAGAATCTCCTTTAAAATAGCTATTTCAGAGAAATCTTGGGAAACACAAACCCATGCTTGTTTGTTGAAGCTCAATTTTAGTTTTTGGTCATTGTATATTTTTTGTGCTAGTGTTGTCTTACCAACTCCTCCTGTTCCAACGATAGCAAGCTTATAAGACCTTTTTTCCTTATGTGCAAGCACCAAATCTACTAATTTTCTGCAAGCACGTAAGACCTCCTTACCAACAAGGTTTGGCTCAACGAGGCTGGAACTTCTTCTCTGTTTTGGTACAGAAACTGTTATAGTTGATTGTGTACTCTTGAGTGAAGTAAATACTTTATCCTTTGAAATATTATCAATTCTTTTGTTTAAGTTTTTAATCTTAACTGCAATCTCATGACGTGTCTGGATATTAAAAAAGCAAGAGGAAAGAGAAAGGCCACTGCATGTATTTGAACTGCTTGATACTAATGAAGAATGGTGTGGCAATAGCTTGCTTCCTTTGGATTTGGCCAAGTCAATGATATCATCAGCATCATACATAGCATCTCTTAGCTGACCAAGCCAATTGTTAACAGCAGATTCTTTAATGCTCCTTTTCTCTGCATCATTAAGAAAGTACCGTATTTGCTCCATTCTTCTCTGCAGCTCTATGAGCTCTTCTTTAACACCTAAAATTAGTATGGCCTCCTCTGTAACAATATCTTGCAACTTCTTGGCACATGATCCAACAAAAGATTCAAGTATGGTTGCCATCAGATCAATATGTTTAGGGAGATGCACAAAAGAGTTGAAAGCTGGAAATGAATGAGAAAACGTGTTAACTTGGTCGCGAAATGGGATAACATTCACCAACTTTAACATATACCACTACTGATTTGTAGGGCAATGCTACGGTACTCGCATTACCTAATAGGAGGTAATAGCTCAAATCAATCTGAACCGTTGATTTTTTATTATTTAATAATATAAATAAATAAATATAACAAAAAAGATTTTTCAAATCCTGTAATCACGGGAGTACAAGAAACAAGCGGACATTCATTTCTTAGTTCGTGTGCACGTTACATGTTATTATATGCGTATACATATTATACATGCATAATACGCCTAAGCTTAACTCGCATATACATCTTAACGCTAGCTAACACAATACACAGGAGATGTATGTTACATGCGTATACATGTTATACATGCATCATACACCTAATCTTAACATGCATATACATCTTACATACATTTTAATACGCAAGTTAACACAGGAGGGACATGTTGCATCAAAAAATTGTGAGCTAACATGACGACGGTACCTAACACGGAGCGTTACATGCATCATCAAAAGACTAACATGCTAATTAAAATAGATCAATCCAAAGTTCCAAAACAAAAAGATTTACCATATCTAATAGATTACACATGCATCAATTAGATGTAGAAAAAAGATTTTTATATATCTAAAAATTACCTTATTTATCCTATTTTACAAAATAAAAAATTAAAATAAATATATATTTTACATATTACTTCCTAGTAGTCATTTGGGAGTGTCAGAGCAAAGCCCTTGTACAATAGGTTTTATATGAGTATAGTGAACTCACATCCAGAATTTTCGTGCACCTTATTATTAAGTTATATAGGAATAAACATCATTTCTCTACCGTCAATAAATCATGCATAATGCCATTCCATATGGATTAGAAACTAATAATACACTAGGTACATGACGGTGGTGGTTGACATGATATGTACAGGAATAAACATCTTTTGTCTACTGTCAGTAAATCACGCATAATGCCATGCCATATGGATTAGAAACTAATAAGCCCTTCATTAGATCAGACGGCTAGAATCATCTATTAGTTTCTAAGAGGTAATAGGTCAAATAAATATTTAGTTAATTTTTAATTTTGGAAAATAGGATAAAATAAGGAAAGTTCTAGATGTAAAGATCATTTTTAGATCTTTGATGCATACAAGATCTATTGAATGTGATAAATCTTTTTATTTTTGTAACTTTGGATATGACATAATTTAGGTAGCATATATAAACTACCTACTTGTTTATGCAAGTAACCCTGTCGTACGTACATGTCCACAAGACATACTACAACGTGTACGTGTACATGCCAAAAGACGTGTCCAACATACATGAAATTTACGTGTATACGTAAAACTTCACGTTACATGCTCAATATATAATGTGACAGCTATTAACGTTGGACACAAAACTTCACGTTGTTGATATTATTCAAGTATGTAACATATTTTTTTAACTGAGTATATAATATGAATGGTGTACAACTTTAACGTATGAAAAAAATTGTTCGCTAATTTGTTGTGAGAGAAAAATACTGTACCATGGCTGATAAGTTCAAGCGAACAGGGAGGCCCCGTTTGGATCCTTGAATTGAATTCATTTTAAGAATCATAATTTAGACACATATTAATTAAGCTAATATGATTGTATATGAATTATATTTGTATATTATTATTGACTATACGAGAGAGATACTTATGTGTTGCATTTCTACCGTAGGAGAGCGAGTTGAAGAGCGTCTTATAAGTTGCAAAGTAGAAATATAACATAGCGATCTATAGAACCAATTTTCATCTCATACCTTATGAATTTGAGATAGGCTTATATGTGAACTTTGAAAAGTGGTGGAATATCAAATTCCAAGCTAAATAGCCTAGTTTATTAAGTAGATTTTAATTCCTCCAAATGAAAAGGATCAAAACATGAGTCCAAATTTTTTTGTACGTGTAGTGTATACATGTATATATTAGCAAAAAGTAAAAATAGAACTCAAATAGCAACTTATTCACGTTGAACTAACGCAAAAGGAAGGGTCCGTCTGCACGGAAAAGGAAGGCGCCATGCGCTTGATTCTCTCTTCCGTGACGTGAGGATTTAACGATGTTTATTTTCTTTTCTTAGATTAATTAATTAGATAATTAACTCAAAAATCCTTAAAAAATCAATAGAGATTTATTTGAGATATTACCTCTTAATAAGTAAAGAGGGTACCGTAGCATTGCCCTACATTAGGTACATGACGTTGGTGGTTGACAAAATGAGTTGTAAGGTAAAATATTGAGGTACAAACCCCTGTCTTAGCTTCAGGGTCTGTTTAGTTGGGCTTTTGGCTTTGGCTTTTGGCCCCAAAAGCCAAAAGCCCAACTAAAGGGGCTGCTTTTCCAGACGGTTTTTTCAGAAGCAGCTGTTTTTTCGTATTACATTTTTGAAAGCTGGTTTGACCCTGCTTTTGGCTTTCTGCTTTTCGAAATTGGTGGAAGAAAAAGCTTTTCCATAGTTGTTTCAAAAGAGATAGAGATAGAAGGTATATTTTATACTTGTTTAATCAAACAGCTTTCAGCTTTTCTACAGCTCACAATCCACAGCAGCTTTCTCACAGCAGTTTTTTTCCACAGCCACAGCTCAACCAAACACACCCTCATTCTTGTCCCTTTCTATTTCTAGTGTTGTAAGTTAAGGTACTCTAGATTTGATGTTATCAATTTCAAAAAGTACTTGGCATGTTGAACTTGCACGTAAAACCTCTACTAATACTTCCATTAGTTACACATTTCGATCTGGTAAAACATGATAATGGTCAGATTGCAAGTACATGTTGGATGTCTTACCTTAGAAATATATCTTCCAACTAGAGTCAATAGTAATCCTCTTGTTGGCATATACAGTTCGTTTGGATTGTCGACCCATCCAGCGTACTGCACCGATGCTATGCGTGCAGATCAAAAGTAAATCCTTTGGGGAAAAAAAACCAATTTATTAAGTGGATAGAAGAAATTATCCGCCAATCACCAACAGAGAACCACAGATATCACAGCTAATTAAACCTGCAAAAACGAGAAAGAATTAAATGGCAACCCTCTTGCTTGTCAAAACAAAGGTTGTTCAATGACTGGCAATTACTAGATGGTACCCATAACTAGAATAGTTCAGCAGAAAGTTAAAGCAAGAAGAGTATCACTGTATTTAAGCTATGATGGTGGAGCAGTAAGTACCTGATTACAGGTCAACTGATAAGCCACTAATCAGATGGTACACATCAAATAGATCAGTATGCGTCGATGCTATTTTTCCTTTTTTGCTCCCAACAGGATCACTTTGGTGAGAGATGAACTCGCTCAACAGAAATGGGCACACAGAGCATTAAACCTGTGCCAGCTCTGCTTGATCAGCACATGCAAGTCTAGGAATCATCTTCAATGAAGGAAATGAGTGTGACAATATATAAGAACTAGTAGTAACCATCTTGCAGAAGCAGTTCCTCCAGATCATTACAGGTGAGTACGTTTAAGATCTTCAATACTGAGGTAAGGTCTTTAGACACCAATGTATAGAATAAATAATGGAGGACAATCACCGGATGCCACGGCAAGTCCTGCAAAATGTGGTGACAACTAGAACAGTTTAGCAGGATCAGTGACAGCCCTCGTTGATCAATACCTACAACTAGGACAGCCAACTAGAAGAATTGTTACCACTGAATCAGAATTTTATTCGGCGACACCAAAGCAAACCTCCAATGGACAGGACACTGCGGAAGTGGAGACTTTATTCGGCGATACCAAATCGTTGGAATCTTGCCCTACCTGATATTGACAAAAGAGGCAGGCATCTTCCTGGACATGTCATTGACGCAGCATATGTGCCATCTCTCAGTGGCTGCAGATGTAACACGCACTCTGCTCTGCCGGCGAGTGGGGGCCCACCACTCTGCTCTGCTCTGCCGCAATCTGTTGGCTAGGCTAGCCAGGCTTACATTTTGAAGAACGCAAAGAGCAGTCCCTCGTTCCTACTCAAGCATCCTCTCTATTCCTTCCTCCAACTATTGGCACCACCAAAGCAAACCTCCAATGGACAGGACACTGCGGAAGTGGAGACTTTATTCGGCGACACCAAATCGTTGGAATCTTGCCCTACCTGATATTGACAAAAGAGGCAGGCATCTTCCTGGACATGTCATTGACGCAGCATATGAGCCATCTCTCAGTGGCTGCAGATGTAACACGCACTCTACTCTGCCGGCGAGTGGGGACCAACCACTCTGCTGTGCTCTGCCGCACTCTGTTGGCTAGGCTAGCCAGGCTTACATTTTGAACTTTTTTACTAGCTGTGTCGATCATTGGTGGACCCATATGAGGGAAGACGTTGAGAGGCGTCAATAAGGGAGGCGTTGGATGTGTCTATGGTCGGTGGGCCCATATGCGCCGTAACGCCTCCCAACGCCTCCAAAGTTGAGAGGATTAGAACTTTAAATAAAAGAGTGGTAATTCCTTTTTCGTAGTTATTTTTTTAATCAAGGGTAAAACGGTAAATCCACAATTATAAAAATAATGTTTTGAGTAGTATAGTTGGGATGTATGATTGCACAGGCGAGGGTAAGGCTTGTCACTGACACCCTTCCCCAGACCCCGCACAGAGTGGGAGCTCTCTGCACTGGGTACGCCCTTTTTTTTAGTTAGATGAATATTTGCTTTTAAAAAAAGATGAATATTTTTGTCTTTTTAGGGTTCATTCGCCGCCGTCGTCCGCCATCCGTCCGCGGGAGAACCTCGACGCACTGCACCGCTCCTGCATCATCTCTGGCGAGATCCGGGCCCGACCCCTCCTCACCAGCCCTCAGCTCCCCAACCGAGCACATGGAGGCCATAGCGGTGACTACGCTCCTGGTCACAGCAGCGGCGGCCGTCTCAAGGAGTTGAACCAGGATTGCGCTCATAGTCACAGCGGTGGCGGCCGTCTCCGCTGCCGGGAGGGTCCAGTCGCGTTCTCCCAGGTCCCGTCGTGTCCCTCTGCCTCGTCCGCGCCGGCATCCATGGCTCCCTCCGCCTCGTCCGCGACGGACCCGCCGTGTAGGAGACAAAGGCTGCGGCGGCGGTGTGAGTGGCCGCGGGTGGGCTAACGGTGCGGCCGTGCGGGTCATCAAGATGTTGCCACGGAGTTCTTCAGCCTCTCGTCATCGTTCCCTTGCTCATGGTGCTGCAGAGGCAAGGAAGGTGACTCTATCTAAAGGTTGCCCCTGTTGGCTCCTTAAAATCAATGCATCCATACTTGACTAGAGCCCATTCAGACTAATAGATATGTGAACAGTGACATTCACAAACTTATTGATCCCTAAACTTAGCTCTAAACTTTATTTGAACTAAGTTCTAAACAAGATTACTCTGATCTTAGCTTTGTTCTTATTAAGCTTCTTGTGAATTGTGTATATGATAAATAGAGCTGCTCTCTAAACATTCTGGTGATGGACTATATAATCTTTGCTGAGAAAAAGCTTGAGTTGTGTATGTGATAATGTGTACCTGACCAAAAATAGTAGTTCAGATAAATAGCCTTTATTTCCACTAGATAAATAGCATGTTGCCTCTTATCTGTTTTTGTTCAGATAGTAGTAGTCGACCAATTGTGCTTATTCTATTCCCTGTGTTTGCTTTATATATAGTACAACTATATATATCAGAAAATGATACCGGAAGTAATACATACAGGAAGTAGTGTGTTCAATCAGTCTCTGAATTTGCCAATTCATGTTGCCTATTGCCTGTATGCTTTTTGAAATTTTAGTACAGAATTGTTGGTCTGTACTTTCAAAACTGATGTTATTTTCACTAGTGTGAAGCTAAGTGCACAAGCGTAAAATATTTTAGTTGTGTTATTTGGACGTGATCTTTTTTGCATCGAGAAGCAACAAAACGGTATATAGAGATCTTATTGATGCTTGATCATGGTTACATGCATGCATTAAATAGTTTACAGACAAGTAAATAGATAACCGTTGTACAGGTAAATAGTCAGGATCATCTATGCGAATTTGCAGCTATTTAGCCTGTTTATGGGTGTAGGTAAAGTGCTTCTGAGAGCACACATTCATGCTTTTACTAACATGGATAACATTAACCTGTCATCAGTTTCAAGTCATGCATATTCAAACACAACACAGCCAAATACTACAATGGAAGACCCACAAGGAGACACACAAGCACAACCCCTTTCCCATTTTTCTGGCTTACTGGTATGTTCCTCTTTTTCTCAGAAGAGATAGGATCATAGGATCACCGACAGTTCTATTATGATGAAACAAGAGCTAGAAACTTAACTTTCACCTATATAAAACTTGTCCTTTTGATTTGTTGCCTTGATCACAGAAGCATTAAGTTGAACAATATTAAGCTTTGATGAAGTTATAAATTTATCTGTTTAGCTTAGGTTGAGGAAGAAAATAATAGCGTGGATATTCAGTAAGTCTTTGCTTGCTATCTGTATTGTATTAATTGCTTTAACGATTTTGGGGTCTTTTTCTTTTAACAATCCCCAGGGGGTTCCATCCCAGCCATCGCACCACCTCTGGTAGCACAGCTACTAAACCTTCTATGCTCTCTTGGGAGATGCCTCTCCACGCTGCTAGGTAACCTGCAAGCCTTGGCACGCTGTGCCGTGAAGCGAGCAGACTAGCTGAGCTGGCGTCTTAGCGCTGCCGAGCAGAGGATGATCCATCCAACAGCAACGGCTACTGAACTTGTGTTATCTCTATGTAGACTATGTTAGGTTATCCTTGAATTGAGGTCAGGAATCAAAATGCTTATGTAAAAATCATTTCCGTTGCTAATGCTTACTGTATTGTACATTGAATGGTTAGGGAAGGTAAGGATGATGACATTTTCTTACTGATCCAGAAACTGTGAAATTATTGCTGTCAATCACCCAGCAGTTCTCTTAATCAATGCACTGATTCGGTCATAGGGCAAAAGGGCCAAAGTTGATTTATAGTGTATTCTTTTGAGTGGTTGGGCCTTCACTTTTTGGTAGGACAGAAAGAAGCTATCATCTGTGCCCATGGACCCGCAAATGTGCAATGCAGCTAAGGAAGGGAGGTCATGCTTTGCTGATCAGAAATGCAATGCCAGTGCGCCGGCTCTTCAGAACATTGTGAAGAAGCTGATCAAGACTAAGTGAGAAAATAGTGTTGCCCTCTGGAAATCTGGTAGGGAGAAATGAGATGACATGATCCGCTTAATTTCTGCACTATGCAGTGAAATATGTTTTGAGGGGCTACCTGAATGATGCTTGAATGCTTTGTACTGGCAGCTGTAGTCTGATGTGCTGACAATTGAAGTTGTACCAACACGCCCTGCACTAACAGTAGGTGAGGCTAAGCTTATCAATTGCCTCCGCAGGTTTGACATAATTGCAAAGCACCATTGTATAGTCGATTAATTAACTTTGTTTGCAACATATTTCTTCTCTCATCTGTGTGTTGGAGTGCTTGCAACATATATGTTGGGGTGCTGTGTAAATTCATACAGTGATTGGATAGTGATCAGCAGCACCAACCGAGATGGAGCAGCAGCAGCACAGCAGCATTAGTGACCCATACAAATGCACAGAAACACAAAAGCAGCAGCATCACCACCATACAAATGACTCATCAAGAAGACTTCAATAAATTGAAGAGACCACCATACAAACTACTCAAAAAGTTCTCTGAACTACTGAAACCACAAGGAAATTTATTTAAATTAAACTAGGCACTTCTAAGGCTTCTAGATCTTGGCAAAGTCTCCATCAGTGATCACGGAAATGGATGCTTCTGAACCATGGCATCAGAGAATGTGTTAAGAATCCACACATATGACTCAATTGTCTCCTAGGAAATAATTCCACATGCAAAAAGAACTGTGCTGCCATGGTGATTCACCCCAACAAAAAAAAACAAGGGGCAGGTTGTACCGATTCATTTTGTACGTGCTATCAAATACGATGACATCACCAAATGCTGCATAATCAAGCCGACATTGACTACCACACCAGAGCAGTCCCTTGAGGTGCCCTTTTCCATTAGTCTCGTAGTCAAAGAAGAAATCAGGATCCCTACGTCTGCACTCTGTCAGATAACTGATGACTGTTTGAGCATCACCAGCAGCAATTGTCTCCACCTTATTGCGATGGCAGAAATTATACAAGTCCCTTGTTGTAAATTCAACCTTATCACACCCACCGTACTGCACTTCCATAATATCCATTATCTGGTGTTTGTAGATCCCAAAAATCTGCATCGCCACAATATCAGCTTTTTGCTCATCGTTGATTCTTCTATGTGAATGCAGAAGACAAGCAAGGTCTTGTTCCACCATTGGATGGTTGTGTTCATAGATGAAATCCTTCACATACCACTGCCCTGTGTTCTGATCCCATGCAATCACAAATTTAGCAAGGCATCCAACACGAGTAACATTCCGTGGCTTCTGCTTCTTAATCTCCCTCTTCAGCTCCTTCTCTTTGCGGAAACCTTCACAACTGCAAACAAACTTCCGAAGGGTCCTCTCATTGTGGCCGTTGCCCCACTCACAATAGCTTTTCCTAACACTAAATCCTTTCCCCTTAGCGTATTTGTTATAAAATAGATATCCTTCTGTTTCACTACCAAATATCTTCCTAACAATTTCATTGTACTCCAGCAAAGAATCAAGACCAAACCGAGTACATTAGTATGCCACGCCCAGATAGTTGCATCATCCTACAAGATATCCTATGCATAACAGGTTCTTTGCCTACAGGTTCTTTGTCTATCCTTTCTAGAGACAATGCGGCATTTTGTCTGTCCTATATGTCCACCTGCAGGGATTGTTGTCTGTTCTCTTTTTTTAAAAGAAATTGTTATATGCTCTATAGGGGCACAAATGCTTGCTGCACCCTGCATGTGGACGACGGTGCACAAAAAGGATTACACGAGAAAACCTTATCTCAGTTTAAAGTAAATAGTAGCGAGAAGTTATGATATAGGTAACAGAGAAACAAAGCTTCACTAAAAGATGATGATACACAAGTTATCACCATCTGATCAGGATTCATTCAATGAACATTACCACTAAAATTGATTGTATTGCAAGTCACTAACAGAGGAGCAATACTACAGCTCCAACTCACATTAAGAAGTACTGGGGGGAAAAAAGGTCAACTACAAAGTGCTCAGGCTTTAAAGGTGTTGACAAATTTTGCACAATACTAGTTTTTCTCAAGATTGGATTATTGCTCCAAAGGAGGCAAGCCGACTCAAGTCAAGGTCAAGCATCAGGTTATTTTCTGAGCTAGGTTGTTAACCTTCCTGAGCAGTTTGGCATAAGGCACAAAAATCTTACATGCGAGCTACCATTCTAAACCTTGTTCAAGTTAAGATGAATAGGGCTCGGCTGCAATTTTTGTTACTTAGTAGATGGAACAACCAGAATCCTAATTGTCATAACTCAACATCAAATGAAGAACAGAACAAAGTGAACTGGCTCTGGGAATTTCTTCACAGCCCAACTGTCCATTTGAACCAGAACATAGGAATTAGGACAATTCATGTTTGCAAGCAATTAATTAAACAACTAATGAGATACTGTAACAGTGCCTGCTATCTATTCACTGACTTGACTCTAATTCAGGATAATACGTGTGGAACAATGACACTAGCAACAACGCTAGCATTATAGTTTGATTGGTGCGATTGCTGCCGAACAAAATCGGAAATCACTGGCGCTGTAGCCCGCTGCAACAAAAGAAGCACCGCAAGCAACCGCAGGGTGGCATTGGGATAGAGATAGGATCAGGCCATCAGAGGGACTTACCCGCACGGTGTCGCGGCGGTGGTCACCGGCGGCACTGCAGGGAGCGCGAGGGGCAAGAGGGAAGCGGCCTTCAGAGGTGGAGGTGCCGCTCGCGTCAGGCGGCAGCACCGGGGAGGAGGGAGGAGCGACGGCGCTAGGCACGGGCAAGGGTAGGCCAGCGACGACGGTGCCGCGCGAGCGCGATTGCAGGCCGGCGATGGCTAGGGCTAGCGCGAGGGATGGGCGCCGGTGCTGTGGGGAGGCAAATGTCGGGCAGGCCGGCGACGTTTCCCTTCGCGTGGGTGCATTGGTGGGCTGGGAGGTGGCCGGCGAGGGTGGTGAGTTGGCTTTGCGAAATGACCAAATGCTCTTGAACGAATAAAATCAATAAAAATAGCTATTTTGGGTAGGCATCAGGAAGCATCAGCAAGCGTTAGGAAGCATTTCCAACCATTGTAAAAGGGCTCACATTTTATGCCAGGCCAGCTGAAACTAAACTTGAGGAATGCAATGAGCAGTTCTTTGGTTCAACTGAATCCATGATGGCTTCGACTGTTGGACAGCCAGTAATGACGGTGTCTGGATCTGAATGCAACCCTAGGCTGCAATTGCCTGGTCCTTGCCTGCATACACAAATTGTTCAACTTATAATCCACTATTCAACCACTCAATACCCAATAAGCTATTACCTGCATCCCTCCAGTTATTGCAGCTTATGAAGAGTTTAGCTGATCCAAACGATGTTGTAATAGTGGAGAAAAGTGCATAATGATTACAATGGCTATTATGACGAGTCCATCACCCCGAAAGGACCATATGACCCAACAACTATGTTGTAATAATGGAGAGAAGTGGAAAATGATTACAAGGTCTAGCTGGCAGTGTTTGGATCTGAATGAAAAAAAAAGAAGGAAAACTGAAGAAGTACGTTCAGTCTCAAGACATTATTACTGCATGTAGCTTCATGGCCTGTTTGGGTGAGCAGTGTTTGGATAATCTTACCATTACTAATTAGAGGTAACAACAAAGGTACCACATTAACTTTCACCACATGTGCTAAGTAAAAATATAAACCCTACAAATTCTCGCAATAACCAGAAACACCTAACCATTAATTTCAGGGAATTTAATCACCATCGTCGATAATAGCCATTGGATCTAATGCAATTTATAAAAAAGTTACCCTCCTCAGCCATTATCAAATATAGCTAAAGTAACCCCCTAATTTTACATGTAAATTAACCACCACCGCCGTTACCAAAGATAATTCAAAATATATCCCTAAATTTGTATATAAATTACTGACATTTGCTATTATAAAAGAGAATTCAAAATGACCCCCTAAGTTTGCATCTAAGTTCACACCTTTGTCATTATAAAACATAATTCAAAATAACAACATTGCATCATTGTATCTTATTTATTTTACATTTTTTCATGCGTAATTTGGGGATGTACTGTGCTGGGTTTTTATATAATTTGCTCTTCCCTTCCAAAAAAGTAACTCTTTGTTAGTTAGATGCATTAAACAATAACTAATACCTTATCTCCTTTAATTATGTGCGAGAGCATGGGTTGATGGACTAGCATTAATAAATCCCAAAGCTGGAGAAAATCCCCCTTCCACAATCATCCCTGTAAGTTATATAATGATGCAGCAGTAAGGATGGCAACGGATCGGGTTTGGGGCGGATATCCGCGGGTTTCGGGTTCTGCGGGTTCGGGTTTGGGGATGGTTTTTCACCCACGGTTTACAGGTTCGGGGCCCCGAAACCAATCGGGTTCGGTTTCGGGTTTGGTTTTCCACCCATGGATATCCAATGGATATCCGAAATAAATCATTTGGAATTAAAACTCATGTTTTATAATATACTAATAGTAATTTGTTTACTTAGATTATTAAATTTATTTAAAGTTGACTCATAAAAATGTTTATTATTTGTTGCCTCTTATTTATACATGTGAATATGTGTATATATATCCGCGGGTTTCGGGTATCCATTCGGGTTTCGGGTATCCGTTCGGGTTTCGGGTATCCGCGGGTTTGGTTTTTGTGATGGATTTCCACCCGAATCGGTTTTCGGGGCGGATTCGGGTTTCGATTTCGGGTTTCGGTTTTGGGTGCACGGAGACTCCACCCGATCCGAACCCGACCCGTTGCCATCCTTATGCAGCAGATGACAATGTTCTTTCTTGAATGCGGCTTAAAATTACCTCAAGCAGCAGTCGTCTGAGCCAATAGATAGGAACGAATTCGCAACGAGCACTAGAAAAATATTCCCACTGACAAGTTACAACCTGCAAAAATACAATGTAAGGGGGTGTTTGGTTCCACGTGACTAAAGTTTAGTTCCTGTCACATCGGATGCTTGGATACTAATTAGGAGTATTAAATATAAACTAATTACAAAAGTAATTATATAAATGAAGACTAATTCACGAGATGAATCTATTAAAACTAATTAGTCCATGATTAGCGAATGTGATGTTACAGTAAACATATATACTAATCATGGATTAATTAGGTTTAATAAATTCTTCTCGCGGTTTAGTCACGCTTTATGCAATTAGTTTTATAATTACCTCATGTTTAGTCTTATAAACTAGGTAGCCTGCCCGTGCGTTGCTATGGGATAGCTAACATTTTGTACTAAAAACACACAGATCGCACGATAAGATAACAATACTGTAAAAATTAAATACCAACATTAAAGTGACATTTAATCCCAAAAACAAAGTTCGTGAAATTAACACAGTCACAGAGAGCGCGGCGTCGCAGGCTCACAAACTATACTATATTGACCTTTCCGTGATGCGGTTAAGTCACGATGCACACCTATTGAAAGGGCATGTGAATGATGGGCAACATGATACCCATACGTTGCAACGGGAAAAGATATTCACCAGATAACATATATGTTGTAAAACATCAATTGTTGTGATCAAGATGTCAAACTCAAGAGACAGCAGCACATCTCTTGGGCATGGGAGAAGCGACAAACGTTGAACTTCCACCAGTCTCATAATGCCACGCAATGCAGTTCCCGTTGTCTATCACCAGGATGCTTGATCTTCAAATTTCAGTAACATCGCAAATCTTCTCGCTACAGTTCCATCTGAAGAGTTTTTTTTCGAGCAGAGAGAGAAGCTTTATTAGCTAGCTATCGGCGAATTACAATCGGGATATGGAAGGACAGAGCACACGCAGACACTTGTCCCTGCCAAGCTGCAGAATATTTACGACGTCTAGCTAAAGAAGCTAAAGTATTTGCCACTTGATTTCACTATTTCTTTACTTGGGAACACTTTCAATCACTCATTGAGAATCGTTTAACCGATGCACCCATCGAAGACGGCAAACACAGGTACTACCTATTGGTCTCAGCCTCTCAGGTTGTCCCTGAGGAATCAAGTTGTCCCTCCATATCCTTGTACTTCTCCCGCCACTAATTTTGTACACCACACCATGTTTATCTCCAAGCCATATCCAATTCGTCTCCATGTTTGGGATCTTTCAGCTGCTAGAACATTATCAAGTAAGTTACATGAGAGAAATATTTAGCTTTCAAAAGATGCGCACAGAGACTATCTGGGAAGGCCACCACCCTCCATGCCTGTCTAGCAAGTAAAGCCTGATTGAAAAGTCTTAAATCCTTGAAACTCAAAGCTCCAGAGCTCTTAGGAAGTATCATTTGTTCCTATGGTTTCGACTGAATCTTCCACTTGCCATTTTTAGCTCCCCACCAGAAGACCCATATGTGCTTCATCAGATCATCACACAAAGTCAGTGGAAGTTTGAACACTCTCATCACATATGTAGGGAGGGCTTGTGCAACAGATTTGAAACAAGACCTGCTGAAATTCATCCAAAGAATTGTGAAATGACCTGTCAGCATCATATCTGTTATTTTTTTTATCAAAACCAATTCCTCTACAAATGCTAAGGAAATGTATGATCTATGACAAACACTAACAAAATCAATGCTGAGCAATACTAAAATACTTCTATAATTTTAATGGTGCCTTAAAAGGTCCAACGCGGGTCACTAACATGCTAACCAGTCTAGATTTAATGTTTATGACAAATATAACAATAGAAAAGATCCAATTGCAAGAAGTGAGAGGGTTTACCTTAAGAGGACAAATATATAGTGATCCATAATTTAGTATTGCAGCTATATCTCAATATTTGGGGATCTTGAAATGTAATTACGAAGAGCTTTTACTCTTGAAAAAAATAGTGGAGTGCATATGGAGGAAGAACCAAAGTGCCAAGGGTTGCCAAGATCAAGCTGGGACCTTTGGATTAGGAGGTAGGAGGGCAGCGACCCTTGAAACCATGGCACAAATCACCATTGAAGATGGCATCACTGTTTCAGATACTATTTCCATATTAGTGCTGCACCTGAAAAAACAAAAGTACAAAATGAATTAACCAAATCAGCAAGAGCGCAGTTAACCAGCTACTGTTTAATTCGATGCATTCTGAAAGAGCAATTATTTAGGCACAAAGGTCATATATAACGTTAAAACTATGAAAAGTGTAATAAGCTACAAAATGGAGAAACCATGCAGCTTTACTGCATACTCGCGTCGTTCAAGCCATCCGCATGGCTGTTTCTTGGTGAAATTCTTTTGAGAATATAAGCATGTTGCTTTTTAGTAGAAAACATGAGGCTAAATCTTATCAGGGACAGGAAAAAACATTAGTATTGCTCCAATACCTGCACCGTTGCAGCTGTCAGTGTCAAGCATAGTATTGCAAGTATAACTGCTTGACATCAGCTTAATTCTCTTTGGTTCAATATCCACTGATGTATACAGCTGGAATGCAAATATAGTTGAATCCAAAACCTAAATAAGCAGAGCAAACAAACATTAATATAAAAACTTTAGCCAACTGATCTCTCATCTTGTGAGTGAATCGAGGGGATAAATCCTTAGGGTCCTGCATGTACTTGGATCTAGCGTGCTTAGGGTACTCCAGTAAATTTAAGCAAATAAAAAGGGATGGAGAAATTGGCAATGATAATAGAACCATCACTTGGAATGAATATTAAATAGGCATGTACTGTAAAGATATAAGAAAGACCTTACATTTTGTTAATTGATACTGTCTTAATGGAATCAATAAGTGATATGTATTTACATATAGAGAGAAAAAAACGCCAATACAGAAACATAAGATTCCATGAGCCAAATATTTTCCATGTATAAACAATGAAAGAAAGGAGAAGCTAATTTCACAATGGTTTTCCACGTAGCTTAACGATCAGAGACTCATACACTTTGTACTCAACAAACTAATCCTAAAAAGTAGCAGAATAATAATACACCGTTGCAGGCACTAACTAATAAGGTTATGTGCTTGTGCTCCTCTGTAGTGTTGAAAATCAGGATAGCATCATCATCATCGCTGAAAAATCTAGCACGAGCTCATGCTGCTTTTTATCTATGCTTCTTATGATCTCTGTATTGCCAAATCATAGAAAATAAAACATTGTTCGCTTGAACTTATCAGCCTGGCTTATCAGCCATGGTACAGTGTTAAACTATCCCTGCATTGCCAGCAGTGTTTTGTCAGTTACTGCCCAATCTCCTAATGAGTTGGTGACCATCCCTAACGGTTTCAGACTGGCACATTGCCTTCAGTCTTATGCTGATATTGGATTAGATTTTAAACAGACATCTTCCCCATGTAGTTACAGGTTGCATGACAAATCTTGACAGGAATTAGGAAGCTGGGAAAGTGAATGAAGTATCTTGAGGAAACTATAGAGCACACATATTCAAGTCCACTAAATCAAGTTTTATTTCTGAAGACCAGTAATTGGACTTCTAAATCCCTACTCCTAAAAATCAGATTTTTTTATAGAAAAAACTATGAACTGTTACTGCTTGTGCCACTGCATTAGTTATCCATTACTCTCTCAACTTCAGAGTTCAGACCTACTGCTTTTCTGAAGTAGAATTGTGGCAAGGCATGTTTCAGAAAACATGATTATCATCACCCAACCCCCAAAAACACCTGAATACATGTGGTATGGCAATGCAACCTCTGTTCAAATAAATACATTTTCAATCTGAACCCAGAAATTAGCTTTATAATATTATAAGATGTTCTCAGCTGAGTATTCTATAACCATAAGAAGGTGAAGAATTATAGTGTTCTGGGTAAAGTAGTTGGAGAATCCTTCATGTACACAACATCACATATATTGAAATTAATGTATCCATAACCCAAAAAAAGGTGTCGTTTTTCTGTCAGACAAAAATACATGCCTCTGCAACAAATTTTGTGAGCTAATCATGTTGTACAAGAAGGGATAGATAAAGTTAAAGACATTCTGGAATAAAAGATGACTCCAGGCATTTCACACCAACTAAGAAAGGAAGAGAAATATGCAGGAAAAGGCATTCCTGAGATTAGCATCATCTAATGTTACAAAGGCATTACTAACAAATCACTGTATGGTTCACTGTGCAGCAGCAGGGGGCAACCAGACAAGGGCAGAAGGGTGAGATTGCAGCCTTCAGGGGCAGTGCTTGGCCACTTGAGGACTGGGCACCAGTCGCCTGACGCCCTGGCTGGCTGGGGGCTTGGCGGACGCTGGCCAGTGGACGCTGGTGGGCACAGGGCTAGCCGAGGGGGTGAGGTTGGCCCAACAGGTTCTAAGCTATTGGCAAACAAATATAGACAGGAAACAAATATAGACAGGAAAATCAGGAAACAAATATAGACAGGAAAATCAATCTAGGCTTCAGAAAACAAAAAATGCACTGGTAAACAAATAATACTTAGTTTCGGCAGAGGTCGCGGTTACCAACATTGTCAAACTTAAATATGTAGCCTCCAGACTGAGAAAATATATATGCATCTCATACTAACATTGCAAGCCAAACCGGTAGAGTTCCAATTGATATCAATTGGAATTGATCTAAAAAACTGTTGATATCAATTGGAATTGACCTACAAGAATCCTAAATATTCTCACATGCTTCTAGTGCATGGCCTTCAAAACTGTTCCTGATCCAGCTGACACCTTGATTAGGACAACCATTGAGACAAGCATGTCATCGTACAATCAATGATCTATGAGATGACTGAGAATCGCTCTAAGAGAGGGTCCATCATCACTGAACAAAGAGGCATATATCTTACCAAAAAAAGGGCTAACCTTACACTGCAGGCGACAACTAAACTCTCAGGGGATGCTACTGTCAGTATCATAAACATAAAACATAATTAACTTGAGATAATTTGAAGTTAACTTGAGACTCTCAGGGGATGCTACTGTCAGTATCACTAGTTTTGTTACTGCAAAAGGTGATTATGGAAAAAGGAGTTGCAGATCTGAAAACCTAAACTTTTCCATCTCCAAAAGAAAAGATCCGAACAGGTATATCTTCACATACCTCATAGCGCAACGCCGTTGGTGCGCTGGTCCCAGCTGGTCGAGGCCGACGAACGGAGTTGTGGCGGGAACGGCGTCGGTGAGTCGCGGTGGCAGCGGCTTGGCGAGGTCGTCTGATGGCTTCACGATCACGGGCACAGGGGTCACAGCGCAGGGGTCGCAGGTGTCGCGTCGCATCCGGCGACGGCGGCGTCCGGTGGCTTGCGGTCGCGGGCGCAGGGGTTGCAGGCGTCGCATCTAGCAGTGGCCCGTCTGACGGCGGCGGCGTGTGCTGGTCGAGGCCGAGGAACGGAGGTGCCGCGATGTGGCGCAATGGCCCGTCCGATGGCGAGGGTCGAGCGGGGGTGGCCCGGCGGTGGCGGTGCTGAGGAGGGAGGCCACGCGATGGCGATGACTGCCGCCCGAGATCGATGGTGAGGTTTCCTTTTGCGTGCGCCATGACTACCGCGCGAGGTTTCCTTTTGCGTGCGCGAGCAATGGCGGCGTTTGCACGAGCGATGGCGCGGGGAACACCGTGCGCGCGAGGGAGCGCGGAGCCAGGTCCACCGCACAGTCGGGTGTGAGAGGGAAGCGCCGCGGGATCGCACGTCGTAGGCAGAAAGGTGACCCGATGGAATGTCGCATGAAACGGTGGTCTTAGTTTTGTTCTATTTAGTTGTAGGAGAATTGACATACAAACATTCGATGTCACATGGACTAAACTTTAGTCCTGAGATCCAAACACCCCGTAACGAGAAGATAGACCAACAAAAGCGCCCCTTGTCATGAAGCTACAGCAACCAACTCTCGAGCTGCCTTGCCTCATTGTCTCAGCCTCTGTGTGTATCTGCTCCTCTGTTTGTGTTCGCTTTCGTGGAAATGAAGGGGGTAAGAAAATGAAGGGCTGTCTTTTCTTTTTGTGTCTCGTCTCGGAAAAAAGAAGCAAAAGGTTTCCGTGGAGCAAAGAATAGACGGATGGCACGGCAAGTTTTCCAGCACTTCATCAATAGTACTTGTTGAGATGTAATGTCCCAACTTCCAAGAAACGTATCTCAAACAGACACGAGAGGAAGAACAGGTTGAATCCATCTTTATTCTTTATTAGTACTTCTTTAGCAAAAGAAGAAAGTAGAAGGAATCACGTACCAACCATGCTTACTGCGGCAAGGAGCAAAGGTAGTTGGGCTCCTCTAGACCTTGACGCCGCGCTGCAGGACTACCTTGGGGAGGGCCTCTCGCAGCGCATGCCACTGCTGCGACGTCTCACGGTGAAGGACTGGAGGGGAGCGGCAGTGGGAGATGGAGGCGGACAGCCTGTCTCTGGGCCTCCCCAGCAGTGGAGGGGAGCGGCAGTGTGACATCAGTATGCTGACAGCCAGTTTGTTTTCTTCTTGTTATTGTACTATTTATTTAAATTTATATTATATTTTTTCTGTATTCGAAATAACATTTTAAATTTTTTTGGTTTCTTTTTTCATGTTTTGGTCTTTTCGAGCACCACGAACAAACACTATGACAGCCCTCGCCATGCAAACCAACCAACTTAGGCCTCCTTTGATTGTGCTTTTCAACCTGTTTTTGCTTCTGCAAATGTCAAAAGCTAACCGAAGGGGTGAAAAACCACAGCTGCAGCTTTTTCTCTAGTACAAATCCAAAAACAGATTCTCCTCTGCTTTCACCTGCTTTGGAAGAAAAGAAATTACCCACATGCCACTGGTTACGGAAAGAAAACGGTTCCTTTGTTTCCCTGAGCGACTCATCTTCCTCCTCGGTCGCGAGTGAGCGCGTGCGCATCTAGGTCTCCAGCGACGGCGAGCCTCTACCCCGGCCCCGGCGGTGGGCGCTGCCCCGACCACGGCGCGTAGACACGACCTCGACCTCGGCGCGTGGGGAGACTGAGGCGAGCTGCGACGAGCACGGCCGGCTGCCATGCTCGATGGGAGAAGCCCGTGGCGGCGGCGGGAGCAATTCTGGTCGGCCGTGACGCAACTCCAGGCCGGCCCTCCCTTCCCACTGGCACGAGCGGTGAAGTCCACCAGGTCCACGGCCGACAGGTGCACGAGACCGGCACGCCATGGTCACGAGATCCGGAATGCCCGTACCTCCTGCAGTTATGAGCAGCGGATTGGCTCTTTCCTTTTTCTTTGAGAAAGATCCGATTTATCCTTCCTAATTTTGATCCGTGCTCATGGTCCTTGGCCCCATCCGTTCCATTGTCCCGTGCCATCTCCGTCGACCTGCAGAGCGAGTGCGAGCTCCGCTGCTGCCACGCCCTCCCTCTCTGGCCGGTGACAGCGCAGCATAGCATGGTGGCCGGCGCCGGCGGCCTCATCCAGGACGGATGGGAGCATGCTGGAGAAGACGAGGAAGGGAGAAGTGAATGACATGTGGGCCATGTAGGTCCACTGTCAACAGTATTTGCAAAAGCCACAGTTGTTTAATCAAACAGTCTTCTACTTTTCCCACAGTTGCTTTTCCACAACTGCTTTTTCACCGCCACAGCTCACAGCAGCTTTTTCAAAAGCCATAGCTCAACCAAACAAGGCCTTAACCTCACACGTACATTAATTGCTAGTCTCGGCAAACAAACCCTCCTTACGTCCTGTTTATATTAAAGCCACAGCGTCTGGTCAGGCAAGCAATCTTGGACCTAGGCATCCAAAGCCATGTTTGGGCTAGGCAAGTTTTGAAGTGCGAGCATCAAACCAAACAGGTCCATGTGCGGCCAAAGCCAGAACCGTCTTGTATTAGAAAAAAAAACAGCAGTTCTGCTCAAAAAAGAAAAGAAAAAAAACAGCAGTAACTGACATATATAATATTTATGTCTCCTAAATTCTTTTAACCGTGCGGAAGCACAGATTGATATACTAGAGGAACTTATAGCAAGTTGCATAATAATACAGTAGGTGTACGAGCGAAAGGAGATGCCTGTACCAATCAAATCATGAAATTGAACGGGCTTATAAAAGTCTATGAAACTGAAAGCATGGGAGGTGATTGTTCCACGTATGCATGCACCCTCCCTGATGCCGCCGTCCCTTGTAGATTTTAAGAGCAGGCAACCAAGTCTACGAAATGCGATAGAAACTGATATTTCTCCATGACAGCAGTAGGATACGTACCACCCCATGGATCGAGTCCGGACTGTAGTTTTCATCGCAATTAGTAACCGATCGAGATATTTCAAAATACTAGTTTGATCAACTATTGGCGAATCGTGCGTGCGGCCACACGGCGACGGCCAGGCCGCGCCACCACCGGCGACCTAGGGTATGCTATATTGCTATACCCCTCAGGCCGGCCTCCGCTAGAGGAAGATGCAAAACTGAAATAGAATGGCAACGGAAAAATTGCTAGTACAAAAGAGAGAACCTACAGGCGATCGATGAACGAGACAATGTCGGGCCGTGGATGTAAATTACCTACTGGCTCCCGACAGTGATAGCATAGCAGTAGCACAGAAATAAAATTGGCCCTGTTCGCTTACCCCATATTCAGTTTTTTTCGGCTTATTTTTTTCAGCGTAACAGTGTTTTTCTCTCACAACAATTCAGCCGAACAGTGTTTTCGGCAGTTTCAGCCAAGTTTCGCACCAGCCAATGACAGGGCCAATATTTTTTTCAGGACTCAAACTCATGATCTCAACGTTCACATTCGTTCGCGTGCACGCACCAACTAGGTTACAAGACACATGTGACTATATAGCTGACGCTATTTTTTAACTACACATTTTGAATCTTATAATATATATTTGACACTCGAAACAATCTTGAATGAAATGGTTGTTAAGCGCAAAGCTGTACATCTCGTCGAGTACTACAACTTTGATGTTAACTTTGTCTCCATTTGACATTGTTAATCATGTCAAATCTGATCAGAGAACATAAATTGAATAGGTGGACCTAAAAGCCTTCTTAAATTGAAAAGTTGTCATCTGAAAAGTTTTAGATCTTTTTAAGCTCTATGTAATTTTGATATAAAGTTTATCTTCATCTGTTATTATATGAATTTTTTTTTTCCTGTGCAAAACAGCTATCACTACCGGTTCAACCCCACGAACCGGCTGTGATAGTCCACCTATCACCTGTCGGTTATGCTATCACTTTGTCGGTTGAAGTCACATTCTGGTATTGATACTTATCACCGCTTGGTTCGAAAAGCAACTGGCGATGATGAGCCATTTGTGAATGTCAATTCAGTTGTAGCAGTGACCTGAGGGCACCATGTTACAAACTGCTCATGGCAGCGGTTGGAACGGGGAATTTCGGGGAGGAAGAAGAGTGGCATAGGTCCGGCTTGGAAGTTGTAGGAGATAAGTTTGTTCAGGTCAAAAGTTGTTACAATCTCATACGCAACTAGTACTACTTATCCTCCTCGGTAAAGGGCCTCACAGAGCACGCGATTCAAGCCCATTCAGCCCCAGACACTCGGACGCTTCTGGACTCGCCCTTATGCCTTTCCTGGGACTGGGCCCGGCTTCTGGATGTCTTGGATGTGGGTTGCTGACATCCCTTCCCCTTGAAAAATGCCTGAGCCCCTGAGCACTGTACCGAGGTTAAAGAAAGGTCACGGGAGAGACCAAGACTACGCGCTGGGCTTTTGACTTGGGGGCATATCAGCGTATGGGCATTGGGCTGTCTGGCCGGCCTGGCCCATCAGGCCTTAGACTTAGGCCGAGCAGAAGCAGAGCTCAGTTCGTGTCCTCCAGATCCGGTGACGGGTGCTGCAATCCGCGTACTCAGTAGCGGTGGTCCGAGTCGCAGACTCGGAGACGGCGGCGCTCCAAATCGTGGACTCGGCGGCGGCGGCACTCGGCGCTCCAACTCACAGCCTAGCTGCGTCGGCGGCTAGCCCTTGGGCCTCAGCTCCTCGCCCGCCGGCTGCCTCTCCGTCCTCGGGCCATTCCTCTCCGGGCTCCGGCTCTCCTCGTCTCTCCTCGAACGTCTCCTACTCTCCTGTGTGGCTGTGTGGTGGCTGGTGGCTACGCCTGCTCATGGCCAGTAGGCAGTGGTAGCTGGTCAGCGGCGGCTCGGCTCCCAACCAGGCACGCCCGCATAGGGCAACGATGACGCCCGCCCGGCTCTCCCCGGCCACCGTCCATCGGTAACGCCGATGTCCGCCCTACCTGAAGTTTTGTGCTGGGTCCGCCTCTAGTGCTAGGGCAATACACAGCTCGGTGCGCCTACATCTCTGATAGCCATCAGAATTATTTCACATACTCTCCGTCCCGAAAGTGTCGCTATACGATGTGTGCTAGTCAAACTTTCTTAAATTTAGATACATTTATAGAAAATATTAGCAACATGTATATCTTCAAATGAGCTTATATTATAAAAACATATTCAACGATCTATCTAATGATACTAAATATGTAACATAAATAATAATATTTTTTTATATATATTTGGTTAAATTTACAAATGTTTGACTATTCGATTTATAATTGCCGCATTTTAATACTGCATGCATACTGTGTACGTAGAATGTTGCCTTGTTTGAATGACCACCGTCTTTTCCAGTCTTGGGTGAAAAGTATTTATCAGTATCTTCGCTTTTCTATAATATAGATATATTCAAAATAATGTAAAGACACCTTCCGTGGTCTTTGGGCAATCCCACGTGACAAAGGGGCTGGGCGGCGCCGTCTGCGCTGGCCTGAGCCCTATCTTCTTCTCCTCCTGCTCCGCCTTCTTCGTGGTTCCGGACTTGCCTCCCTTCTTCCCCATTGCACAGATGTATGCGCGGGTTTTCACTCGCATTCAGCAAAGAGGGAATTCGTCTAGGGTTTGGCAGAAGAGTTTGGGCGCGAGAGGGCAGAAGGCAAGAAGGCTGACTCAAGTACTCAACACACGCACGTCGTGGATGCGGTCACCACTAGCAACTGTTGTTCCCGCAGCGTGCTACGAATTCAAACCATCCCGAGCTCCCTCCATCTTCTCTAACTCTAACCTCAACGATCAAGCTTCAGGATTACACCAACAGTGACGTTGCCAAACTTTCCTTCTTTCCTAGATAGACTATGGGCCTTGACTTGTCTATCGGCTGAATCAAGTAAAGCCATGGGTACCAGGCTATACAAGCCGAGAAGGTACATAGTGTGGGTAGAGATTTTGAAGGTGAAAAAAAAATCCAACAGAGGTGAGCTGTGCTTTGGTAGATAGGCGGGGACGTGACACGGGTGTAAACGGACGTGTATCCAGACCCATCCGTCAGGTTGGATTGAAATTTTAGATGCGTTAAACCTGATTTTCAAAGCACCTTCAAGGTTGAGATATAAGATGGATAGGAGTCAATTGGGTGAAAAGTATTTATCAGTACCTTCGCTCTTTTATAATATATTTATAATATAGATAGATAAATTAAAAATAATGTAAAGACACCTTCCAAATTTCAATATAAAATCCCACTTTTTTTCATTGTAAAAAAAACCCGAAGGAATCTAAGTATATACATATGGATATGAATCATCTCTCTTTCAACGACAAAATCAAACTGGTTTCAGAAAATTATATGTCTTGGTAAACGACCTATAATTTTATATGAGGAAAGCAAATTGTTACCTGAACAATTAATTCAGTTATTTAGAACCGGAATAATAATTGATACTACAAAGTGCAAGGAAACGATACAAAAATACCATTGACATGGAAGTAAAGGCAGAAGTAGTGCCAGTACGTGTTGCAATGAGTAGTCTGTTCTCTTAGCCATCCTGGTTCAGACCTTCTCAGAACCTAGTTGCTCGAGATGACGAAGCAAATGATCCATCTCTCTGCTGGACATGTTGTGTTGTTTGCAGTTGGTCGACGTACAGACAGCCTGGCAGGAAATGATCGAGAAAGTAATGGCTGCCCACCCTGTGGCCATTCCCTATCATCTCTTTGTCCTGAAGCCTCTTGATTGAGAACAACTTCTTGTCGAACACCACCCTCGCGGAGTAATCTTCCACAAGCTTAGAAAGGGAGACCAGATTTACACCCCCATCAGGAACATGTAACACGCCTTCGAGTGTTATGGCATCAGTGTTGATGTACCCGCATCTATGCAAATATTCCCGCCGACACCTTTGATAGCATCAATCGGCAGGTCGACCTTGTCAGGGTACGGTTTCAGAAAACCAGGGTCCCCGTTCCATGTCATGTGGCTGTGTGCGCCTGAGTCCATTATGAAGTTCAGCGAGGGTTGTGGTGATCCTGATCCAGCTTGCATCGGCGTGTGCAACACACAGCCTTCTGGGACTTTGATTGTATCGTGGTACGTAGCTATGTCTCCTTGACAGGCTTTAGGAGGTCCCAGACCACACTTCTCGCAGATCAACGAAGCACCGCATGGGCAGAAGCTAATATATATAAGAGCACGCAGTATATCAGTTTAGTATGGCAAGATCGGAGTTAGTTTGTTCTATGCTATCTGTAATATGCAAACTATAGACTACTAGCTAGGGGATAATAATCGTCAGTCATTATTTCAAGTAAGATTTTACTTCCCTCCTGTGTACGTAAGATTTGCCTGCTGGTGTGGCTATATCAAGGTAGCTCCTAAGTAATCAACTAAGTCATATACAAATACAAGGGAAAATTTACTACAACTGTTGAAAATCCACGGTGAAGCATAATGGTGCTCATAAATAGTTTTCACCTTTAATTTTCCATACATTGTATTCTTCTGTTGATAAAATAATAATCAAATACTAAGATACTTTTGAGAAGAAAAAAACAATTCATGTGAATTTCGTACATTCAACACTCAAATTGTTTAAAAACACAAAGCCTAGCATTTATAAGTCAAATTATGCCTTGAATAAATGTTTAGTGCTGCTGAAGACTGTATTATTGTCGAAACTAATTTTCTAGGTGGACAAAAAAATTTAATGTGGCATCTAACCTAATTTGAATTAGTCTCACGGTGGCTCATATATGTGTTGCTTTGAGATTGTATATTGGTCGTTGAGGGTGAGCTAGTCCAAATAAGACTTTTACAATCCATACCATCAATCTTGGATCAACTAGTTTACGTTAAGCATGTACTCCCACCAATATAACATATTAGGAGTACATGCTTCACGTGGAGTACATGCTTCACGTAAACCATCCATTATATTGGTGGGAGTACATGTTTCATGTAAACCAGTTGATCCAAGAACTGTTTTACGTGAAGCAAGAACTTCTTAATATATTTACTTTAGACGTTGGGTGAACCATGTACTCCCACCAACCTATCCTTATATATCGTTGTAACTCACCCTTAACAACTAAAATGGCATTAAACCAACCACCACAAAACGTATAAATGAGCTACCATGGATGTACATTTAGTTAACACACATTTAAGAGGTTTCTATTCCAAAGCATCCATCTAACCAAGCAACCCGCTATACATCACCCTGTATCAAATGTCAAGGTTCAGACACGACACTTTTCCAAAATCAATTTTGTGTTCCCACTTTGTATATTAAATAAATTCCATTAAACCCACACAATTTTATTGTCATTTAAATATTTACATACTCGATCCCCTAGTTCACTGTAAGATTAAAGTTAATACGACAAAGCCAAACCTAGTAAGTTTGGTGCAATAATAAATCAAATTATACGTATATTTTAGTGCATATGTGGATTAATATGTTCAGATTTTAGTTCAACCTTATGAGTTATGATCTCATTTTTTAGCACTTCACACTATGTAGAATATATATTACTAAAAGAATTAATGCCAACAATACTTTTAAAGGTCCTTAAATAATAAAAGTAAACGGGGAAGTATACAAAATCTTTTGAATGAGCCCTTTCACATATTAATCACATCATTGTGTTTATAACGTTCAGATTGCACATAATGTATATCCCATAAAAACCAGCCCTTTTCGCAATGCAAGTGCATGAGAAGTAATAGAGTATATTACCTTTCATATCTCAGATGACTAACCAAGCCTCCACAGGATGATTGTTGGTGACGTTTTTTTTTCGATGTCTTCATCTTCTCCTACGTCGTTTTCTTCTTCTTTTTCCTCGATTTCCTCTTTTTCATCACTTTCTTTTCTTCTTCTCCTCCACCTCCTTTTTTTCCTCCTCCACCTCCACCACCGCTACCAGCACCATCTCTATCTCCTCCTCCACCCCCGGCTTGACCACCTCTTCCTTCATCTCTACCATCATTGGTGCCACCTCCACCTTTATCGCCTTCTCCTTCACCTCCAGCTTGATCTCTCCCTTTATCGCTGCTACTGCTGGCGCCACCTCCACCTTTATCGCCTCCTTCGCCTCTAACTTGACCTCTTCCTTTAGATCTGTTACCATCGTCTTCACCTTCATTTTGATTTCTTGTCCCTTGATCTTTGCCAGCTACAAATCGATCTCATCCTGTGTCACTACTGTCCACCTCTTGTTCCCTTTGTTTGTTTGCAGCACCAGATCTGCCTGGTCCTTTTTCCTGCAAAGGAACAAAATATGATCATTGATAATTAATCAACAATATTGCTATTTTTATGCAAGGATGGACGGGTACGCAGAATATTATAGTCCACTCTCTTAGTTGTAAATTGTTGTTCTATTTAATTTTGTTCTAAGTTGAACTAGTGTAACTTTGATCAAGTTTGTAAAAGAAAATACACCAACATCTAAACCAAATTTGTTTCATTAAGTCTAATGTTGAAATATGTTTTGATAGTGCATTTATTTAGCACTGTTGAAATTTGACTTGTAAACAATTAAAGAGAGAAGAAATGTGGAATGGAGGGCGTAATAATTAATAGTGCTGGTAGAGTTGCACTGGCCCAACGCTGCTACCTGGTTTATGAGAAGATTGTCGAGAACGAATGCGCCGTCACGTAAGTGGCCATGGGCAACGATCTGTCCAGTTTTCTTGTCCTTCATGTAGCAGCCTGTCGGCTCAAAGACCGTAACCAAGCCATGGCTGCTTGCAAGCTGGGCCACAGAGACGACATTTCTTTGCAGCAGATCGTCCGCTGTCTCCTGGAAGCTACCAGTACCAAGAAGCAACCTCTGGTTAGAGGCAAGGTAGTTTGGCGTGCTGGTGTCACGAAAGCACTTGTCACGGTCCGTCTGCACGCTCTCGAGATTGCCCGTCATTGTCATGCCTACTGTATCGGCTCGGCCTGGCCTCTTCTGGCTTTTAGAACTGAAACCAAATCACATAGATGATGTATCGAGTTCTTCAATTTGGTTGTGTAAGTCTATTTGAACCGACGAAATAAAACATCATTTGTGAAAAAAAAATCTTATTTCTCTGCACAGGACGTGATATACAGAGAGAATGAATAGACGTTGAACAGAGTCATGGAAAGAATAGTGCTTATGCTGTTATGCACCAATGCACATGAAGAAGCAAAAGGCCATGGGAGATTTTGATTAACTAGTCCATCAACCTGTCCTCTTACACGGGCTAGAATGAATATTAGTTACTACTTAATGCCTCTAACTAATAAAAAATACTTATAATAAATAGCATGTTTTTTCTTTGTTTATTTTCTAATACAATAGGTATAAGATAATCTGTAGTTCCTATACCATTGTGTTAAACTTCTCAATTACTCAACTAACTGTTTTTTCATTCGTATCTATAGTTTTCTTCCACTGCATATCGCCTGTGTATCTTCAATTATTATTTAGTTGAAACCCATAGCTTAAATTATAGTGATTCTTGTTGCAGCCCATATCGTGTATGACAGAATCAAATTTTAAATTTTAAATTTTAATCTTATTAATTGCTAAAAAAATTATCCTTACATAAAGTTAAAACTATTGTGCTTCTAAAATCTATTATGAATACTCCTTCTAGGCATTCTAAAAATAAGAATTTGATGTCATAGATTATACTTTTAAGTACTATGATGGCATAAATAATCATTTATAGCCCTGCATCACATCACACAACATCAATGCTAGAGCTTGAAGTGAGATTTAGGATGGGGTAGCCATGCTAATCGCAAAGGGCTATTAATAACTATTTGCTCAAAGGAATCTTAAAGGACAAAAGGTATTGCACCTATGATCTGCACTAATTCCTATTTTCAAGGTATTTGAATTTCTTATAAAGGAATTATATGTGTAGTAATGTTTATACTATCAAAAAATAATTATCTTAATCATTTTTTGTTAAAATGTATAAATATCTAAAGTAACAACTTATATAAATTACATGTCATGGACATTAAAATAATTTTACATAATTTGCAAGTATCATTAGAATATGAATTATTAAGGAATTTTTTTTATGATCACTGAAACATATATATTTATCGTTCACATAGGCACATGTACTTGATCTGCATGATGGTACAACATTTTTGTAATTTAGTCAAATTTTAATTTATTAATATTAATAGAAATGGGTAATATAGAAATATATATGCTTTATGGCTACTTAAACATTTTTGTAATAGATGCTGTTGCTAATTTAATTGTAGATTTCAGAAGATATTTTAGTTTTTAAATAATGACAAAAGTGCTAATTTAGATGCAAATTTATGGTGTTGCGTAGATTATCAATCTCAATAATACGTGGGTACTATAATATTTCTAAATATAGTTTCATGGTTTAATTTAACACAATAGCAATCCTAGTAATTATTCATGCATTCCACAACCTTATCCCGTCACCATTCAGAAAATAGAATAGATCTAATGGCTATTATTATCAATGGTGATTCCAATGGCTATTATTATCAATGGTGATTATAGTCCATTGAATTGATGGCCAGATGTTACTGATTTTGGTAAGAATTTGTAAGATTTATCTTTTTACCCTAGTGGATGTCGTGAAGAATAACGTGAAGGCTCAGTTAGGCACCTCCGGTTAGAGTTTCTTGGATTTATCTTTTTAGTATGATATGTATTTAGTTGAAACCTAAGCTTAAGTTATATACTTACACATGATGTTGTTTTTTTGTCTTCGTGAATTTGTATTTTAGCTTTCAAATTTTAATCTATTTTTTTTAAAAAAATTATCCACATGTTAAGTTGAAACTGTATTGCTTATTGCATTTTACATTGGTGTATAAATTGTCCTCTCTGCTTATTCAAGATGTTGAATTTTTATATTAAATAATTATATGTGTAGTACTATTGTTTCATAAAATATATAGGGCTTAAAATTAAATTACTAATATTTATATGAAATATTTTTATGAAGATGTATAAAGTTATTTAACATAATAACTTAAAATTTTCATTATCATATAGTATTAACAAAACTTAGTGTGAAATTGTTAGTGTTATTGCTATATAGTTTGTTAAACAATATTTTCCACATGATAAGCTATTCAATAAAAATTTATTCTAATATATACATGTTTACTTGGTTTACATGATGGTACATAGCATTATGCCACTTTTAACTTAACATTGGTAGAATGTGTAATTTAGAAATATATAGCATGCTTTATAGATATTGAATCAGTTTTTATAATAGTTTATGTAATAAACCAGATGGATAATTTAGCTACAAATTAAAAGGTTTTATCTTATAATATCTTCAATAATAGCAAAGGTACATAATTTATAAAAAAATAAGGTGTTACTTAAAATTATATTTTATAATGTTAGTGTTGTGTGGTTTAAATACAGAATTAGTGGTTATTTGGAAGTATCTTTCATAATAGCATTGGTGGATAACTTAGATGCTAATTTGTTAGTGGATTATTTTAATCTTTCATAATTGCAAAAGTGCATTATATAGGCACAAATTTAGAGGGTTATTTTTAGTTATCTTTTATAATGGCAGGGTGGTATATTTACAGGCAATATTAGCTAGTTCCGTCGGTTATATTTTCCATCAGTACACCGTCAGAAAAATATTTTTCCATCAGAATACGCATTTTTCTGTCGGTTTTTGCACACACAGGCCTATTTGAGTTTTCAGTAGTGAATGGCAGAGGTGGCTAATCTTTTTGGCAAATCAGAATAGATCCTATTGTTATTGTAGAAGACGCTAAATAGACTATCAAATTGAAGGCCAAATCATTTTGATTATTGTATGTATTTATGTTTTTTTACCGCATCCGATAAAAATTAATGAATACTCCATTGGATAAGAATATGTTGTTCTCCAGAATTGCCAAAAGTGACTGTGAAGCCGGTTCTTAGGGAATGTGAGCCATACATAGATTTTGTAGAAAACATTGCTTAGCCTTGAAAATGAACGACTTGATGGATATAGTAGCTATGAACTCTAGGTTATCTAAAATGGGATGTAGACATGTTTGACGCGAACCAAACCTAAGTACTGTTGCATTATGCATTCACAGTAACGAAACTGTGACATGTGGATCTGGACTTCTGGATAGTACATGTGCGGTGCGCGTACCTGTCGTCTCGTGGCTTTTGTGATAAGCCGCTACCTCCTCCTTTGTCCTACAGACATGGACGAACAAACATTTAGCCACCTTTGGAATACGGCAATGATGAAACACAGAAATTAGGAAAAGTATAGGAATTATGTAGGATTGCAACTGCAAAATAGAGGATTTGAAAATATAGGAAAATTGTATGAATAGGTGTTTGGAGGGGCATAGAAAATTCAGAGGAATAGGATTCATAGGATTGGTTTAACTAACAATGTGACAACGTGTTATTTTACAGAGAAAAACCATCTGCTGCTAGAGGAACGCCACCTACACGTGAACCAGCACACCAGCTAGCAAAAGCATTAATCTCATCCTTTGAAAACCATTTGTCTTGTTCCTATGCGTGAGCCAGTGAAACAAAGAGGTTTCAGCGAATGTTTCTCTCCCATGAAAATCCTGTGAAATCATAGAGTACCAACAGTATTTCTCCAGATTTCTTAAGAGTCTTTCCTGTGAAGCAAAGACACCTACAGTACTATTCTTTAGATTGCTCAATCCTTTGTTTTGTTTTGAGAACCCTCCAATCCAAAGGAGCTTATGCACTACTAGCTCAGAAATGGACCGATATCGCTGCATGCAGAAGGCTCTGACCTAGAACAAGCCACTCCTGTGTAAACTATTTCTAGAGGCGGTCAAAAATACTCTGTAGAGGTAGACGTTCCAACCTGTGCACATGTGTCTCTAACAATACAAAATTTTTGGAGGCAGATTTTCAGCCGCCTCTATAGATTAATTTTTCTGAGGCGGTTCTAAATTGAATTGTTTATGCAAATATATTAAATAAAACATAAGAAAATATTGGCGCACCGGCCGTTGTCGCTGACCCGACCCCACTACTCCACCGAGCCTGCGCTACCACCAGCAAGGGCCTCATTGAGGCTAACACTGCCCTCTTTGCCTCTAGCCGCTTCCACGTCGGGAATGCCGCCCGCGCTGTCTCGGTGGTGCCAACATCATGGGTGGCCAGCGCGAACGCAGCCCACATCTCAAGCCACATGCACCACCGACGGATGGGGAGGCCATGCTAGGGCCGGCTGAGGATGCCACCTGCCTGAGCTGCCTCCTAGGACCCTGCCTGCACCGCTGCCGGCCTAGGAGGCTGCGCTGGGGCCGACCGAGGATGCCGCTTGCCCGTGCTACCACCCGAGACTTCGCCTTCACCACCTCCGGCCAGGGAGGCCATGCTAGGGCTTGTCAAGGATGCCACCTCGCTGGCCCGGGAGGCCACGTTAGGGCCGGCCATTGATGCCGCCGCCGTTGGGGCCAGCCATGGACACTACTGCCGGTAGAAATTGAGGTTATTTGGGGAGGCAGTTGGTAAACCAGCGGCCTCTAAAAATTTATTTGTAGAGATGGTTTTTTAGCTAGGGTCCACTAGTTATATGTTTGGAGGCTAATTTTGATTGAGCCGCCTCTAAAAAAATGAAGGTGTCTCTTCATTAGTAGTGACCTAGTGCTATAATTTGCATGGAGGATTGATTTAATACCGTACAACGCAGACATAAAAAATACCCTAAGATGCATGCATGCGTTGGTACCTGATTGATTCGAAGAGTTTTCAGCACGTATACGCTGCCCAGTAAATGGCCCACGCCAACGATCTGTCCGATCACCTTATCCTTGACGTAGCAAAATCCTGGCTCAAACGTGGAGACGAAGCCATGATCATCAGCAAGCTGAGCCACTGAGATGACATTCCTTGCATCCCCTGATGAAGCAATGTAGCGGATGCCTGGCACCTTGAAGCGCTGGGTCCGTACTGACCCATGCCCAAGAATGTGCAGACCTTCCACACCCGCCGGGGCCGGGAGCAGATATTCAGGTGCCTCTTGGAAGTCGTACAACATCTGCCGATTGGAGGTATGGTGGATCCATGCGGAGCTGTCCAGAACCCAGCTGGTGGCTGCTCCTACATCCAAAACTGCAACCACGTAGTTGTCGCCAACCCGTTGGCCATGCACAATCCTCTCCTTGCTTTCAAGCTTCTCTATCCAGAACTCATCCCGGTGACACCACCCTCGCAGAGTAATCCCTGGTAACCTGGTTGACGGAAACCAGATTTACGTCGGAGCCAGGAACAAATAGCACACCATCAAGTGACCCTCCTGTACTGTCTATGTACCCAATTCCTCCAACTTTGAGAGGACGAGACAACTCATCAGAATTGACTCTGGTGGCTGACCGTATGTCCCTGGTTCCCATCACTGACTCTACGGGTGGTTTGATATTTAGAGTGCCATGGTAGGCTTTTAGAACATCTCCGTTCCATGTCATGTGGTGGCATACGCCTCAGTCCATGTAAAATTGCTTGGGGCGGGTGCCACCTTGTTCTTCATATGGCGACAACATGGGAAAAGCATTTGCAACAATGGGGTCCTTAGCACTGCAAAAACAGCACGATACTTCTCTTAATATGCGATGAAAGTTGAGACATCACAAGACATAGCAATTCACTAAACTATGGCGTACTCACAACGTTTCAAGAATACTATGGCTTGCATCATAAATCAAATTTCTTTAACTTTTTACCAATTAAGAAAACAATATTAACATCTAGAAATTAAAATAAATGCTCTATCAAAATATATTACCATAAAACTAATATAATATTCTAGATGTTGGTGTCCTTTTTTCTATAAACTAAAGTTTGATTTAAGATAAAACCAAAGTAAGCCATCTTACTAGTATTAATTAGTGGCTTCAACGTAAGCTCCACGTTAATTCTCACCGGTTGCACTAAGAAATATGATAAATCTTAAATCTTAAATATTACTAATTAGAGACTCCAACTGAGGCTCCATGTTAATTATTACCAGATGCACTAAAATAAGATAAATCATATAAATTCTCACAATAACATTTAGCCTTAATTTCATAGACTCTAATCACCAACATCAATAATAACCATTTGATCTATTCTGATTTATAAAAACTTACCCACCTTTGCCATAATAAAATATGTAATAAAGCAACCCAAATCTTGCAATTAAACTACCCACCCTGCCATTGTGAAACATAATTAAAAATAACATTCTAAATTTGTATCTAAATTAAACACTCTTGCCATTAGGAAAGACAATTCAAAAAACCTAAAATTAGAATCTAAATTACTCACCTATGCCATTATGAAAGATATTTCCAAATAGCCCCTAATTTTGTATCTAAATTACACAATCTAGTATTATGAAAGAAAACATAAAGTAACACCCAAATATTTTTTTTATAAATTACCTACTTTTTCTATTATAAAAGATATTATATTGTAAAACATTTTAATTTGTAACTAAATTATCCATCTTGGTTGTTATATAAAATAAACAAAAACATCTCTCAATTATACAATTGATGAATAATTACCCATGTCTGCTGTTGTGTTAAAAGTAAACCATGAATCTATACTTAAGTTACAGACCTTTGCCATTAAAAAACATGACAGTACCCATATGTTATTATGGTAGATAATACACGTAATACCATAAATTTACATCTAATTACACACATGCTGTTATGATAGATAATCTATGTGAACCCTTAAATTTGCTTCTAAATTAGCACTTTTGTCATTATTTAAAAAAAACCAAAATATCTTCTCAAATCTACATCTAAATTATCAATGAGCAATGTGGTAGCAGCCCTCACTCCCTCCTTGGAACATGTGTGTAGAACTGAAATTATTCATTGCACTGCATCATTCGTATTTGCGTCACGAAGTATAGTTACCAAGCAATTGAAGTCTTTATTACCATGCTATTTAAATTTGATGCTTGATCAAACTATGAGCTAAATAACTTTGTTAAAGCAATTTGCTTCCTAACATTTTCTGTAAACCTCATACGTTGTTTCCCCCTCTTAGGTACTTGAGCTTTGAGGATATGTATATTTGAGGCGGGAGTAGCGACACGTGTGCTCATCACTTTTGGGCTATATATATCTTTGGGACACATGTGTTATAGTAATAATTGATGGTCTTAGTTGAATCTTTACTTTTGCCCTTATGTTGGAGCTTATGGTTATGGTTAGTTTGAGTTATGTTAGTTTTGTTAACAGTGAAGTCTCTCTTTATTGTTTGTCTATATGTTCATTAATGCTTCTGTGTTCTCTGTCGATGTGTTATTGTTATGGTGTTGTGTGGTAATATTCTTGGCGGATGTTGTTATTTTTGTTGTGGGGTGTTACACCTGTGACCCGAAATTCTTATTTTTAGAGATTACAAAAATAGTGTTCATAATAGATATTATAGGACAAAAATTTGTACCAATTAATAAGGTTAAATTTTAAAATTAGATTTACTTAGAGTCACTATAGTTTAAGTTAAGGTTTCGACTAAATGCACATTATATTAAAGATACATAGAGGGGACATGTAAAGGAGAAAAACTATAAATATGAATGAAAAATATTTTGTTTAGTAATTGATAAGTTTATCACAACCGAGTAGAAACTATAGAGTATCTGTAATACCTATTGTACTAAAAAATAAACTAAGAAAACATGCAATTTTTTATATCTAATTTTTATAAGACAAAGATATTACTTAGTAGCTAATGTTGGTTCTAGCCAATGCAGGAGCATGGGTTTATAGGTTAATATTATAAATTATAAGCGGCACAGTAGCTACAGAGGGTCTAGGGTCTTACAACATACCTATCTTCTTATAGGAATCCTGCACCCAAACCGCGGGCACCCGCTAGGGCCACGTCACCTGCTAACCTGTTAGCCGTCGGATCGAGCTAGCTCGCGACATGAACCGTCCGATGCAGATGATAGCGGGTCTGTTGCCCATTAAGGAGAAAAATCGGGCGCTCGTGAAGATTCGCGAACTCACTTGAGCAGTCGAGCTACGACCTATCTCCTTCGCCGCCCGAGTCGCGAGCATCCTGACCGCGCCGGTCTCCGGCTCGTCGTCGCCTCCGCCCTCCGCCCTTCCCTTGCTACACCCTCGGGCCAGCCTCCTTACCAAGCCGTCCGTGCCTTCCTCCGCCTGCCCAGGCGGATCACCAGCGCTGTTTCGGACGTGGGGCAGCGGCGCAAGCGAAAGGGCAGCGCCGGACACAACGACCTCGCCCACCAGTCCTGCCTGTCAGTGCCTTTTGCCTAGCAACGGCTGCGGCCTGAGGAACCGCATGTTCGACACCGCCGTCGTGAGCTCCATGAGCTCCAGCTGTAAAAAAGCAAGACGCACGACAAAGCCGGTGGAGAAGCACGGACAGCGCTCTAGTAGAGGGGGCAGCCACCGACATGGATGACGCCCTGCAGCTGTTTGATGAAATGCCTCCAAGGCTGTCCTCGATCATACAGGCCTAGAACAAGGTGGCAACTTTATCCTTGGCCATGTCTTGCTCGCATCCTCAATTCGGAATCTTCTATTGGATTTTTTCCCAATATTATTTGAACGCTGGTGTTGCAGCCAGCATCAACACAGAAGCATCTTCTCAAGCTCTCAACCAAAGCAAGGATACAAAGAAGATTGCCTTGACGCACTAGCAGCGTCGGCGGCAGCAAGGTACCTGACCCCTTCCCGACCTTCCCATTGCCTTGTATGTTTGAGGAGCATGAGTGTCGATGTTTGACCACCGATAGCCTGCCACGGGGATCTTCGGGGCAGTATATTCGGGCTTCAGCGTGTGCGGAACTCGACGGGGAATGCAAGAGACAGTCGATTTATCCTGGTTCAGGCTCTCGATCGTGATCGAGTAACAGCCCTACGTCCAGTCGACGTTAGCCTTGCGTTGGATTGATCGTGTGGAGTTGTAAAATTCGGTCCTTCCTCCAGGGACTCCGCCCTCCTTTATATAGTCAGGAAGCTGGAGTCCTAGTCGGTTTACAATGAGAGTTCCTAGTAGGATTACAGAATAATACTACTACTAGAATTACATGAAAAGAAACCTAGTTAGACTAGATCTTCTCTCTTCCTTGCGTGGTATCCCGTGGGTCCCGCATCGACAAGCCCCCAAGCACTTCATGGTTGAGCTCTGAAGCCTCGTCTTGTTCCTTCAGGTCTTGCCGAGTAGAAACAAGTGTCGTCCGAGTGCTTTCTTGAGTGAAACCTTGTAGCGCTTCCTGGGATCTTTGAGTGGTGTGTGCCTTTTTGAAGAAAAAAGCACATCCAGCTGGGTGTAGCCCCCGAGCCTCTTGCTATTTGTAACAAGTAGCTGGAGGGTCTTGTCTTGAAATTGCTCTGAATTTTCGTCGAAGGGTTGTTGGGTACACCCGGGTTCTTTGTAAAAAAGAACTCGGATATATCGTGAGGTCTTGAAGTGGTCTGTCTTGAATAGGTCTTCTTGGTGACGTGCGCTTTTTTGAAGAAAAAAATGCACTCACTGAGTGTAGCCCCCGAGCCTCTTGCTATTTGGAACAAAAAGTTAGAGGGTCTTGAATCCCATGTTTTTACGGCTCTTGTCTTGAAGAAGTCTTTTGAGTGACGTGCGCTTTTTTGAAGAAAAAGTGCACTCACTGAGTGTAGCCCCCGAGCCTCTTGCTAATTGGAACAAGTAGCTGGAGGGTCTTGAATCTGAGTTGTTCAAAGAACTGAAAACTTTCCCTGTTGTAGCCCCCGAGCATTATTAAAAAAGAACTCGGATATAGAATCTTGGCATATTCTCTGGTAGTCTGCTGTTGTCAGATGTAGAGTATGCTGCTTTCAGATGTAGAGCCTGCTGCTATCAGATGTAGAGTCTGTTGTTTGTCAGATGTAGTTACATGGTGGCGGTTGAACATAAATGCCTTTTGATCATGGGTTGTACAGTGTTGGTATATTCTTCCGAATATGCTTGTTGTTGAGTACTGTTCCTTCACACCTGAGTTCTCTTTTATTGAATTCTGTCTCTTCACCGTGTCCTTTGTTAGGTTTGTTCCGTTGGTGCTCTCGGTCCATGTGCACCGCTTTTTGGTCTATAAATATCCTCCTTGTGTGCTGTTTTGCTTCACCGAGCATTTTGTTGTGTGGTCTGAAATCTCTGTAGCCATGAATATGATAGTTTGTGAAGTAGAGCAGCCCCCGGGCATATTTTGTAGTTCTTGTATATCTTGTCATAGCTGGAGGAAGTCTTGTGATAGGGATTAGAGGTAGACTAATCCCGCAGTGGCATTGCTCCGGGAAGTTTGTGGTGGTAGTTGGAGGAAGTCTTGTGATGTGGGATACGTTTCTTCATCCAACAGTTCTGGGTTGATCCTCGACGCCTGCCCTGAGACTGTTCGGTGCAGATCAACACCATATCCGGTATCACATCGGACTTGGGTAGACAGATGCTTGCAGGCTCCTCTTGTTCCACGTTGTCCCGCCGTGCCGCTGATCTCCGCCTTGGATGTGCTGCTTTCTTCCTTTGAAGAAAACAGTGTAGCCGAGTGCGGTTTGTTCTACCGAGTAGCAATTTGGAACACGTAGTCGTTCTAGAGCCTAGTTGTATCTAGGTTCCTTTTTGCTACCTTGTCAGTCTTAGTACTGAGTTCGTTGGGTCTTGTAAGATGTGTAATCTTGTATCTTTTGAAGTCATTTGTAATGGGAAGGATCTTGTCTTCTGAGTTGTCATCCTTTATTCTGATGATGTCCCGGTTGTTTATGAGATTCCCGAGTTCTTTCTATGAGAACCAAGTTCTTGTGTTCCTTGTGAGGTAATCTTTTGTTGCCTCGTGGTTGACGAGTTCTCTTTGTGGAAATATGATAACACTGCCATGGTGCTGGATGGATAAGTCCGAAATCTGCCCGTTGAACTATACCGTTGCGTGGATTTGTGCCGTTCGTCATTTTAGCTGTGTCGGTAAATGGACCATTGCGTTCTCATGCCGTTTCCTAATGGGCTCGGTGGGCCACGTTTTACTGCTGTAAAATCTATTTAAAGGCCTTTCATCTTCTTCTTCTTTACTGCTCCGCTTTTGCCTTGAAACCCTAATTTTCAGAAATCCACCGCCGCCATTGTCGCCGTCATCTGAGCGGCGCCGACTTAGCCTCGTCTTTCCCTAGTGCCTTTTTGCTTCCGCTAGTACATGGGTAGGAAGAAATACGCGAGCAAGTCCCAGGCCGCCTTGGTGGACGAGGAGTCATCTCTTTCTGTGATCGAGAACCAAGAGTTCATGGCCATGAGGGCTGCCCAGAAGGTTTGGCTGGCACCGACAACGACTGAAGACCAGCTTCGCGAACTTGTTAGCGATGGTTTGATCCAGAGCAAGGACATTGCTGAATGGAGGGCTCTAGGCGAGCATCGGGTCCCTGCTCCAGGTCCCGGTGAGATCATTCTTTTCATCTCCTTTATCCGTGCTGGACTTTGTGTTCCTGCTTCCGCCTTCCTTCATCGATTTCTCGGTTATTTTGGGGTTAGCCTGAACCATCTTGCTCCCAATGCCGTCCTCCATCTTTCTGTCTTTGTTCATCTTTGTGAAACTTTCCTTGGAATTCCTCCTTCTCTTTCTCTCTTCTGTTACTTCTTCCGCCTGAAGCCTCAACCCCACCGTGAAGACACCAATGTTCTTGGTGGCTGTGGGATTCAGTTTTGCCAGGGTCTTAAAAGCAAATTCTTTGACTATGACCTGGTTGATTCTGTGAGGGATTGGCGTGCCGATTGGTTTTACGCCACCAATTTGATTCCTCCTCTCGCTGTTCATTCTGGATCTGGTCCCTCGGTTAATGACCGGTGGGAAAAGAACCCCCTGACATCGGACGAGCTCTAGGCGATCCAGCCGTTTCTTGAGAGGATAAGTACTCTGAAACAGCAGGGCTTGACCGGCTTTGGTATCGTCTCGAGTTTTCTTCGCCGTCATGTTCAGCCTCTGAAGGAGCGAGAAAACTTCAGTTTTAAGTACTCTGGGGCTGAGGATCCTTCTCGCATGGTCCCTACCCTTGAGTTGACTGACAAAGAGGTACTCGAGCATCTTCAGAAGATACTGAAAGGAGCAAGCGTCGTCCCGCTTACTGTCTCCGAGTACTACACAAGCAACCCGCCTCCAGCTGTAAGTTGTTTTCTCTTTGTGCGAGTACTTTTTGTATTTCTTTTGCTGTATCCATTTTTTGCTTAATCTTCCTTGTCTTGTTGTTTTAATCTTTTTGTAGGAATTGGGGCGTAATTTTGTTGATCCGATCCCCCTTGATGCCTGCCCTGCCATTGTGGGGACTGGTGATAGTCTTGCTGGGGCTTCTTCAACCAGTAAGTTTCAAACCACCACAATATTTCCTGGTGTTTCTTCCGCGGTTTCTGATATATATGTGGAGTATGTTCCTCGTCCAGTTCCTTGAGGCCCTTGCAGTGTCGGAAAGAGGGGGCGAGCTGAAAGCTCTTCTTCTGGTTTGTCTTCTACCAAGAAGTCTTGCCAGTCGAGTACTCGTCCAGGTACTCCAGTTGTAGCTAGCATGCTCTTAGGTGAGCATATTAATACATTCTATCTTTTTGTTGTTTGTTCTTGTGTTTAACCGAGTACTTTTGTCTCTCTTCAGCTGGTGCTATGGTGTCGAGAGTGAGGAAGAAGACGGTGATGATGCTGCCCTTGTTACTCGTCGGTGAGTTGTTTTCTTGCTTTCCTGTAGTTGAAACCCTCTTTTTATTTCGACTTTGGTCTTGATCTCTTTGTAGTAAGCGGTCGTCGGGTACGAGTTCTTCCGGGGCTCCAGCACCGAGTTCTTCTAGGGCTCCGGTACCGAGTTCCTCTGGGGCTCCGGTACCAGCTATGCCGCTCCTGTCTCAGAGTGGCAGTGACATTTTTGCTGCTATAGTTCCTCCTTTAAGGTCTTCTTTTGGTTTTATGAAGAAGAAGAAGATAGCTGAGTACGTGATTCCCTGTTATGCTTCTTTGCTTCTTTTTTCGTTTTTCCCTGACTCATATTCTTATCGTTGATTTTTCTTATCATCTTGCAGACCCTCGCCTTCCCTTGACCCTCCACCGACTTCTTCTCAGTCCTCTGACCTGCCTCTGCGTGCTGAGTCTCGGGACTTGGAATGCTCGGTCGGCAAGGTGGCTGTGAGGGAAGCTGTGTCTCCTGCTGCCGCTGATCCTGTTGCTCCAGAGGTGACCGTGGCCACAGTGGTGGGTACTTCTGAGGAGGTAGCTAGGGCTTCCCAGGATACGACCCTGGTTTTGCCTTCTTTGCCTGCGTCGGCTTCTTCTTCCGCTCGTCTTGGTACCGGCGCTCCGCATTTGGACGATGATGTGTTGCATCAATTTGATGCTACTCATCGGTTGTCTGAGCTGACCACAGCCTGGGGAGACTTGGCGACCTCGACGACTTCTTTTGGGGAAAAGCTCCAGGTTAGTTTTTCTGAAGTTGTTTCTTTGGATTTTCGTCTTTGTCTTGTTCTTATGGCTTTTTTTCTCTCCTCTTTGTTCAGTCCTTTTCTCGGGATCATACCGGCTTCTTTTTCTCATCTAAAAATGAGAAAAAGTTATCCTCTGAGGTAAGCGCCCTGAAAGTAGAACTTGACCTCTGTCGGGCCGAGATGGAGACTGAGCACCAAACGCACCAAAAGGAGGGGAAGGCTCTCCGTGCCTAGGTGGTAGAGGTAGAAAAACAGGGGGATGTTGCGGTGGAGTCCGTGAAGAACGAGTGTAAAGGTATTGTGGGCTCCTCTTGTTTCCTCTTATATTCTGATTTCCTTTTCTGCTGACTTGTTCTTTGTTGCCCTGTTTAGCTCTCCGAGTTGAAAAGTAGAAGCTCTCGGAGGGTATGGAGGAGATGAAGACACTGTTTCGCACTAACCACAATAAGGCTGAGGAGGTAATTACTCGAGCTGAAGAAGAACTTGCGCTCGGTAAGTTGATTAGGCGTGGAGCTGACAGGGATCTTGTGCAGGCCCAAAAAACTATTCAGGACTTGACTGGCAAGTTGGCGACGGCTACTGAGAACTGGAATGCTTTGTGGAAATCATTTCGGTCAGTAGCCGGTCTCCTCCGTTCTTCAGCAGATGATGGTCAGTCTTAGGCTCCATTCATTCCCCAAGTTCTGACCGGTTTCCAGGAGTTCGTGAAGAAGTGCGCCCAACTGTGTACCAGGAATGTTCTTGCCCAGGTCCGGGTTCTTTCTCCGGAGTTTCCTCTGTCCAAGATCGCTGATGAAGCTGAAAGTCAAGATTATGTTGATGCTGTTGAAAGGGCGGAGCCTGAGGTCGAAGATTTAGCCAGGAGGATAGTTGATAATCTTAATATTGACATTTCTTCTCCTGATGGCAATGCCTGATGTAATTGACCTTTATTCTCCAGCTTCTGTAATAAGATACTATTCTTGTTTTTGAATGAAGATTCTTTATTTTTTGGACGATGTCTTCTTTGTCTGGATGTCTAAGCCTTGCTTTATTCTTTGAATGAGTTGTCCAAGTAATCAGAACTTTCTCCGAGTAGTTGTTTGTTCTGGCTCTCATCTGCGTTGCGTGATCTACTCTGTGTATGTTGATCGTTGTCTTGACAAATTTACTTGTTTTGCCTGGTGCTTGTCTTGTAAACAACTCAGGGTAAGTAGAACTTTGTCTTGCCAACCTTTTGGTTCTTGTCAGTACTGAAAAGACTTGGGTCTGGCGATCTTGAGTACTCTCAGCTTCTTCTTTTCAGCTTTTTTGCATAACTCGAGATGTGGCCAGCATCTGGTCCTTTCCCTGGTTGAAAAAACTTCTTTGGTTTACCAGCTACCTTCTTCGACAAGCCCCCGAGCACTTCATGGTTGAGCTCTAAAAACCTTGTCTTGTTCCTTCAGGTCTTGCCGAGTAGAAACAAGCGTCGTCCAAGTGATTTCCTTAGTGAAACCATGTAGTGCTTCTTAGGATCTTCGAATAGTTCGGGTGTTAGCTTATTTGCTACCCTCATCAGCAGGCTCAAGCATCTCTTTAGCTCTTTTGCTCTTGGCTGGTATGCTCAGGCGTGTTTCAGCCATTTTGCTTTTTGGTTCGGGTGTCAGCTTATTAGCTACCCTCATCGGCGCTCCCGGCCGGTATGCTCAGGCATGTTTCAGCCATTTTGCTTTTTGGTTCGGGTGTCAGCTTATTAGCTACCCTCATCGGCGCTCTCAGCCGGTATGCTCAGGCGTGTTTCAGCCATTTTGCTTTTTGGTTCGGGTGTCAGCTTATTAGCTACCCTCATCGGCGCTCTCGGCCGGAATGCTCAGGCGTGTTTCAGCCATTTTGCTTTTTGGTTTGGGTGTCAGCTTATTAGCTACCCTCATCGGCGCTCTTGGCCGGAATGCTCAGGCGTGTTTCAGCCATTTTGCTTTTTGGTTCAGGTGTTAGCTTATTAGCTACCCTCATCGGTGCTCTCGGCCGGAATGCTCAGGCGTGTTTCAGCCATTTTGCTTTTTGGTTCGGGTGTCAGCTTATTAGCTACCCTCATCGGCGCTCTCGGCCAGAATGCTTGGTGAAGACAACTCGGAGAAAGCCATAATAAGACATATGTTGTCGAAGAATGTCTTCTTTATTGACATGCTTAGTGAGAACAACTGGGGGAAAGTTACAATAGGGCATGTGTTGTTGAGGAACTTCTTCTTTATTGACCATGAGCCTTGATATGCTTGTTGCTTGTATATATATTCTTCCTTGAGTTGTTTTCACGCATAGAATCTTCTTAGTTGACTGATGTGCCATGTGTTGCTGACTTCTTTTCCATCCTTGGTTGTCAACTTGTATGAGCCTGGTCTGGTGACTTTTGTGATAATAAAAGGTCCTTCCCATGGACTTAGTAGTTTATGGCATCCATCAGTTTTTTGTATTCTTCTTAGTACTAGATCTCCGATTTGGAGTGATCGAGGCTGGGTACTCTTGTTGTAGTGGCGTCTTAGACCTTGAAGGTATCTAGCTGATTGAAGGGTAGCGTTTACTCTGACTTCTTCTGAACTGTCGAGTTCTAATCTTCTGGTGTGTTCTGCTTCCCCTTCGTCATACTGTTCTATCCTTGGTGACGTCCAGATCAAGTCGGTAGGTAGTACGGCTTCTGACCCATAGACTAGGAAGAAGGGTGAGTACCCGGTGGCTCTGCTTATTTGAGTTTGTAGCCCCCATACTACCTTGGGTAGTTGTTCAATCCATTTGGATCCATAGTCTACTAGTTCTTCATACAATCTTGGCTTTAACCTGGCTAGGATGAGTCCATTAGCCCTTTCTACCTGTCCGTTGGCTTCTGGATGTGCAACTGACGCGTAATCTATGCTGAAACCGCAATCCTGTGCCCAACTTTGAAATTCCGTAGCTGTGAAGGGAGAACCCAAATCTGTGGTGATTCGATTGGGCATGCCGAAGCGGTGCATAAGGATGAACTCGACTGCTTTGGCTGCGCTGTATTTTGCGAGTGGTTTGTATTCAATCCACTTGGTGAACTTGTCAATTGCTACAAAGATGTACTCGAAACCGCCCTTTGCTTTCTTGAGAGGTCCTACTTGATCCAGTCCCCAGCAGGAGAAAGGCCAAGCGGGTGGGATGCAGATGAGATTGTGAGCTGGTACATGAGCTTGTCTTGCGAACATTTGACAGCCTTTGCATTTTCTGACGAGTTCTTCTGCGTCTTTCAGAGCGGTTGGCCAGTAGAATCCGGTGCGGAATGCTTTGCCGACTAGTGTTCTTGAAGCGGCATGATTTCCACAGCATCCTGAGTGTATTTCGTCTAAGATCTCTTTGCCTTTTTCAAATGAGACACATTTTAGGAGTACTCCTGATGATGCGGCTCTTCTGTACAGCTTGTCCCCTACTAGGACGTAGTTCTTGCTTCTGTGAACAATTCTGGTGGCCTCCGCTTTATCTGCTGGCAACTTGTTTTCTTTGATATAATCAATAAAGACCTGGGTCCATGAGGTGTTGATTACCAAAATCTGGTTATTGTTAGCTGGGATTTCAGGGGCTATTTCACCAGGTTGTTTGATAGAGGGAGCTGATAATTCCTCTATGAAAACGCCGGGTGGAACCTTCGCCCTGTCTGATCTGAGCTTGGCGAGGACATCTGCTGCAATATTAGAATCGCACAGGACATGTAGAATTTCTAATCCTTGAAAATGTTTCTCGAGTTTTCTTATTTAAGCACAGTAAGCGCCCATGTTTTCTTTGGTGCAGTCCCAATCTTTGTTGACTTGGTTGATGACTACTGCCGAATCGCCGTATACGAGTAACCGTTTGATTCCGAGGGTAGTTGCTACTCGGAGCCCATGGATGAGGGCTTCGTATTCTGCTTCATTGTTTGTAGCTTGCCATAATATCTGAAGAACATACTTGAGTTGTTTTCCGTCTGGAGAAATGAGGAGAACGTCTGCTCCGGCTCTGCCTAGCTTGAGTGATCCATCAAAGTACATCTTCCAGTGGTCAAGGATGGCATTTGACATAGGCTGTTGAATTTCTGTCCACTCGGCTACAAAATCGGCCAGGGCCTGAGATTTAATTACCTTCCGTGGGGTGAAATCGATGTTGAGAGCGCCAAGTTAAACTGCCCACTTAGATATGCGCCCTGTTGCGTCTTTATTGTGTAGGATGTCTCCGAGTGGAAAATCTGTCACCACGGTAATCTTGTGGCTTTCAAAATAGTGGCGAAGCATGCGTGAAGTGATCAGGAGGGCGTAGAGTAGTTTTTGCACATGTGGGTACCGGATTTTTTATTCTGACAGTACTTCGTTGATGTAGTATATGGGGCATTGTACTTTATATGCGCGTCCTTCTTCTTCTCTTTCTACGATTATCTCTGTGCTAATCACCGAGGAAGTTGCCGCAATGTACAGCATCATGTCTTCGTATTTCTTTGGAGGTGTGAGTACGGGCGAGGATGTGAGATATGCCTTAAGTCTTTTGAAAGCTTCGTCGGCTTCTTCTGTCCATTCGAACTTGTCTATCTTCTTTAGTAGTTTAAAGAAAGGTAACCCTTTTTCGCCGAGTTTTGATATGAAACGATTGAGGGCCGCCATACAGCCCGTTAGTTTCTGCATGTCTTTGACACTTCGAGAAGGACCCATCTCTGTTATTGCTCGAATTTGCTTGGTGCTGGCTTCAATTCCACGATGACTGACCAAGAATCCGAGTAGTTGTCCTAAAGGAACTCCAAATACACACTTCTTTGGGTTCAATTTCCATCTCCACCTTTTCAAGTTTTCGAAGGTTTGCTTTAAGTCTTCAATTAGTGCATCCGGGTTCTTTGTTTTTACTACTACGTCATCCACGTATGCTTCTACGTTTTCACCGATCTGATCGCCAAGGCATGCTTGGATAGCTCTTTGGTAAGTGGCACCAGCGTTCTTGAGTCCAAATGACATGGTCTTGTAGCAGTAGGCACCGAACGGAGTGATGAAAGATGTCTTGCTCTAGTCTTGTTCCTTTAATGCGATCTGGTGATATCCTAAATAGCAATCAAGGAAGGACAGTAGGGCAGATCCTGCTGTTGAATCAACTATTTGATCAATACGTGGTAGCCCAAACGGATCCTTTGGGCAGTGTTTGTTGAGATCTGTGTAGTCGACGCACATGCGCCACTCGTCCGTATTCTTTTTCTGTACTAGAACTGGGTTTGCTAGCCAATCTGGATGAAGCATTTCTCTGATGAACCCGACTGCCAATAGCTTTGTGATTTCTTTTTTAATTGCTTCCTTCTTGTCGGATGAGAATCGTCGTAACCGTTGCTTCATGGGTTTGGAGCCTTCATTGATATCAATTCTGTGCTCAGCCAACTCTCTTGGGACACCTGACATGTCGGCCGGCTTCCAAGCGAAGATATCTTTGTTGTCCTGAAGAAAGTTGGTGAGCGCGAGTTCCTATTTTGCCGAGAGGTGGGCGCTGATGGTTGCTGTTTTGGTGGGATCACCAGTGCCCAGGTCTATTTGCTTGACGTCGGCTTCTTTTGGTGGTGCGAGGATGCTGGGCTTTTTAGCCGGTATCTCTAGTTCTTCTGGGCTCATTTCTGTGGCAATAGTAGCTATTTCTTTTCTACCATTGGTGGCTTGTGCTTTGGCTGCAATTTGGATTGCCTGAACATCGCAGTCAAAAGCGCGCTTCAAATCACTTCGAAGGGAAAGAACACCATTAGGCCCTGGCATCTTGAGCAATAGGTATGGGTAATGTGGTATCACCATGAACTTTGCTAGCGCTGGGCGCCCGAGTATTGCGTGATATGATGAATCGAAGTCTGCTACTTCAAACTTGATGAATTTTGTACGGTAGTTTGAGGGAGTTCCGAAGGTAACTGGCAGAGTGATTTGCCCGAGTGGCATGGCTGCCTTGCCGGGTACTATCCTATAAAAAGGAGTGCTTGTTGGTGTAATCATTCCGGCGAGTTGTAGTCCCATCTTCCTCAGCATTTCTGAAAAAATAATGTTGAGTCTGGCTCCTCCATCAATTAGCACTTTCGTGACCGTCATACCGGCAATAGTTGGATCTAGAATCAGTGGGTAATGGCCTGCGTTCCCTATGCTAGTCCATTGGTCTTCTCTTGAGAACTGGATTGGATATTGTGACCAATTGAGATATCTTGGAGTAGCCGGTTCTGCTTCCATGATGGTTCGCAGAGCTAGCTTTTCTTGATGTTTGCTTCTGGAATCTAGGGCCCCGGCGAAGATCACTGCTACTGTCCCCCTGGATTTTTAGAATCCCTTGTCTTCGTGGTTGTCTTCATCTTTTTTCTGATTGTCTTCTTTATTGTTTCCCTTACTATCTTTTCTTATGTATCGTTCTTTGAAGGTGTAGCAATTTCAGATGGTGTGATTTGCTTTAGGGTGCAAGATGCATTGCATGTTTTCAATGTCGTCATATCTTCTGGGTTTGGAAAACTTTCTTGATTTGTCAGCCACCGCTACGACGTTGTCTGATCCGCGTTTCCTTTCCTGATGTCTGCTGTTTCGATGATTTTGTCTGTCCGGGTTATCTCGGTTGTTTCTATTCGGGAACCTTTCTCGTGTCTTCTCCTCTACAATAATCATCTTTTCTACTGTGCGTCTGAATTCTTCGTTGTTTCTCGGGTTCTCTTTGCAGAAATCTTGAAATTGCCACCTAGCCATGATTCCGTGAGAGAAAGCTTCGATTACTTCTTGTTCTGTGATGTCGTGTACTTGAGCACGTAGTTCGCCGAATCATCGAAAGTAATCTTTGAGACTTTCGCCCCCTTTCTGCTTGAGTCCTTTAAATTCTGCGTGGGTGATGGGGTGCGTAATGATACCCACAAAATTTTCACAAAAAACACTTTGCAAGTCCTCCCAATTTCTGATTGATCCTAGATTCAATTTGTCGAACCATTGGAGGGGCATGGTTTCTAGGGCCATTGGAAAAAACAAGGTTTTGATATCGTCATCTCCTCCGGCTAGTTCAATCGACTGTGAGTAGATTCTGAGCCACTGCCTTGGTTCGGTCTTGCCATCGTATTTAGAGTGGTTAGACAGCTTGAACTTGTGAGGTAATCGTATTGAAGCAAGTCTGTTTGCAAAGCAGGGGAATCTATCGTGCGTTCCGGCTTCTTTGTATTCTGATTAAGCACCTCCTTCTGGCCAACTGTTGCCTTGGTGAGAGTAGTTCTACGAGGTTGTCTGAATAGGTACTTGGCTTCTGGTTTTTTTTGGTTGTTCGACTTGGTAGTTTCGACTATGGTCCCTTCTACCTTCTCTGTTGTGACTTCCGCTTGGTTCCAGTCTCTTGAATGAGGACTTTCTTTGATTTTGATCTTCCTTCCTATGAGATGTTGACCTAGCAGGTAATCTTGAGCGGGTTCTCCCATCGTGTGTCTTTAGGGCTACTGTCCGAAGGAGGTCCCTGAGCTATTCTTGTTGCTCACTAGGATGTGAGGTCGCTCTGAGTTCTTCTAGTGCTTCTCGGATCTTGTTGTAAGGCGTATTCGCTGTGCGTCTTTCTTCGACTTCTTGTTATGATTTTCTCCTATTGTATTCAGCCAGATCTGACTCATATTTGATCCAAGCTTCCTTGCGCTGCCTAACACGACATTGGCGTCCTTGTTTCAATTTGTTTCTTCTTTCTCTGGCTTGCTTCTGATTCTCGGTCTCACCATCGTAACCTTGGGCAAAGGGCGATATGTTGGACTCAGATTCGTCCGATGACCTGATGTCGGGTACTTCTAGGGGAACCAATGGTGATCGAGGACGACGAACCATGAATACTTCTCGTGCGTGAATTATTCTATTATCGTCGTTGGTTTCCATGCCGTCGGAGTTGTTGATAACTTTAGTCGAGGCTTTAAGGTCGCAGATCGAGTCTCCTTCTTGGTAGGGTAGAATTGCTATCGTCATCGTGCCCACTAGTCGGGTACTGTTATCCTCAGGAACATAACCTGTCCAGTGGATGATGCAGTCTTGAGATGTTATAGTTAGTACGAGACCTTTCTGAGCCCCTTTTAGTGGCATTCTAAGCAATGGATCGAGGGATCCTTCGAGCCATGCTTGATGAGACTTTGCCATGTTGTGGAGTCCGAACGAAAAAGGATCTGACTTCTTGAAAGAATTTTGAGTGTATTCTGAGTTGTATTCTTGATATGCCGAGGTCGCGTTTTGGAGCCCCATCGGAAAAGAACTCGGGTTAGACTCCATCTTGGATGCAGAGCCTGAGTCCAAGTCGGATGCGCAGAGCCACGAAATCTGAGTTGAATCGGACATCACGAGCTGTGTGAATCTTCCGGTGAGCTGATCTGTCGTAGTCGTCGAAATAGAAAAGTCTTCATGGTGAACCGAATCTTCGAGGAGACGAGTTTGGAGCTTGCCATCGTCGCCTGCCTCGCAGATCCATGAACCAAAAATGAAGGTTGATCCCGTTCAGAAGTTCATGTTGTCGAGGTCCATTGAGTTCTCGGATGCAAATTCGCCGAAAGCCCCTACCTGGCGCGCCAGCTGTCGATGTTTGACCACCGATAGCCTGCCACAGGGGTCCCTGGGGCAGTATGTTCGGGCTTCAGTGTGTGCGGAACTCGACGGTGAACGCAAGAGACAGTCGATTTATCCTGGTTCGGGCCCTCGATCGTAATCGAGTAACAGCCCTACGTCCAGTCGGCGTTAGCCTTGCGTTGGATTGATCGTGTGGAGTTGTAAAATTCGGTCCTTCCTCCAGGGACTCCGCCCTCCTTTATATAGCCAGGAAGCCGGAGTCCTAGTCGGTTTATAATGAGAGTTCCTAGTAGGATTACAGAATAATACTACTACTAGGATTACATGCAAAGAAACCTAGTTAGACTAGATCTTCTCTCTTCCTTGCGGGGTATCCCGTGGGTCCCACATCGACAATGAGCTTGTTGCAATGCCGGAACACCAGATGATTAACATTAGACAGAACGGGCAAAAAGTTATCTCACTTACCTTGGTAATTAAATGTTCTTTTGTGCTCATATAATGTGCTTCGCTAGACAACTTGCTTGCATCAATAGTATCTATGCATGATTTTTTAACTTGAACATTTAGAGAAATATTAGAACTACGTAGTGTAAATGTTTAGAGCACAGTTCTCAGTTTACCAATATTTTCTGAACCTGGCAAATATACCTTTGTTCATAAAGCTACTGAATCCTATTGAGTAGCAACAATAACAACACCATACCCTTGGAAAGCTCTTTAGCGAACTTCAAGGTTTGATGTCTGAACACATCTCTGGAAAATCTTCAGTTCTTTACCAAGATATCATCCATAAGAAAATATATATGAACTATTCCTCAGATGAGTAACAGTCTTATTTTCGATAGGTCTCATTTCAGAGATAGTTGAAGAAAGACTGCAGTAACAAACACATGCATCATTGGAATATCCTTGCTTTGTGTATTTATTTTTAGAGTGTCTCATAGAGCTAAGTTACGAGATGGCAAGATAAAAATCTAATAAAAGGATCATTAGTATCAATCATTTTTTACGCTTGTGAATGGAGCCACCAAGAACAACAAACAACAAAAAAGATTCTTAACTCAACTAAATCAAAGCTATGGCAATGTTGGAAACCTCAGCAAACCGTTCTTATCTTTAACAGAAGCATACTATGTTGAACACAAACAACATGGGGCCATACTTACATTCATTGCTTTCATCATTTTAGTGTGGAAAATTCTTATTTCAATCTTTATTTGCATTTTTAGACATAATGTAAGTCATGCCACTCTTTATATGCTTGTTTTGAACATGATTTCCTCAAGGTACCAAGGACAAGGTCTCATTTTTCCATACTGTGAAGCGTACAATATCTGGACCTGAAAGGATATTTTGTTACCCCATATTAACTTGGTTATTTTAACAACGATCCATGCCCACAGTTTCTAACAGGGCCTTAGTACAAATCAGTGGAAGGGCAGGCCTGGTGCAAGCGGTAGAGTCCTACCGCCTGTGACCGAAAGGTCCCGGGTTCGAGTCGCGGTCTCCTCGCATTGCACAGGCGAGGGTAAGCTTTGCCACTGACACCCTTCCCCAGACCCCACACGGAGCGGGAGCTCTTTGCACTGGGTACGCCCTTTAGTACAAAACAGTGGATGGTACCATCAAATCAAATCCTTACTACTTCCACCTGCTTAATACTGCATTGCTGTTTTTAATAGTTTCAATATTTGTATTTGATGTCATTACATGCCTTATATATAAGAGTAGCTCCGTGTAAAAAACAGACCATGTTATCTTGATTAAGGATGTTAGAACCTCGTTATTTCAGCTTATGTTATCTTTAAGCTCGTTGCTAGTAGCAACTGTGGAACCTCACTATTTGCAGACTGCTGTCCACAGGTCAATCTTTTTGCAGACATGATTTAATTACCATCATGGAGTACAAAGAACATACACCAATACTGCCAATAACTACTCATAGATGGGTCGTGGGCTAACTAGTAGAGAACAGACATTTGATCCTCGGCTAAAATGGGCTCTAGTCCTGGAATTTTTTGTGCCCGGGACTAGAGATACCTTTAGTTCCGGTTGGTGACTCCAACCGGGACTAAAGGTCCCTGCCCAACGGCTACTGCGCCAGACAGAGGTGGCAGGGACCTTTAGTCCCGGTTGGAGCCACCAACCGGGACTAAAGGTCCCCCTTTATATCCCGGTCGTCTCCTTCTTCCTCCCCGAGCCCGAGCTCAGCACATTTTGAAGCTCACTGCACTAGTGTTCTTGCTTCCTCCCTCCATTGTTCCTCCATCCATTCTTCGATTCCTCCGTTGATTTCTTCGATTCCTCCATCGATTCTTCAGTTGTAAAGGTTACCAATCTCATACTCTCATTTTTCACCATTGTCTTATCTCATTTTGTTCACTATATATATATAGTTCTTTATTGTGGTTTTTTTCATTTGTAAGCAATTTGAGCTCAAAATCACTTCAAGCTTGCATATTTACATGAAAGAAGGTTAAAGTAGCTAGTTGAACTTACGGACCGTGTTCATCTCGGCGAGCATGTTCTCTGCCGAGCGGTAACGGACGTCAAGGAGGAGCTTTGATTCTACGAGGGAGAGCGGCAACGGTCGTGGAAGACCGTGTTCCCTTCCTCGTAGAATCGGAGCTCTTCCATGGCCAAGTACGGTGCCGTCCGGTGGAGAAATGCTCGCCGAGATGATCACGTAAGCAAGGTCAACTAGTATGGATGATTATTTATTAAAACATGTTTTTGAGCTATAAATCCTGTTGGCCGTCTTCTTCCTCCCCGAGCCCGCCCGAGAGCTTAAGTTCAAAATCACTTATTGTGGTTTTTTTCATCATTGTCTTATCCCATTTTGTTCACTATATATATATATGGTTCTTTATTGTGGGGTTTTTCATTTGTAAGCAATTTGAGCTCAAAATCACTTCAAGCTTGCATATTTACATGAAGGAAGGTTAAAGTAGCTAGTTGAACTAGCGAACCGTGTTCATTTCAGCGAGCATGTTCTCTGCCGAGCGGTAACGGACATCAAGGAGGAGCTTTGATTCTACGAGGGAGAGCGGCAACGGTCGTGGAAGACTGTGTTCCCTTCCTCGTAGAATTGGAGCTCTTCCATGACCAAGTACAGTGTCGTCCGGTGGAGAAATGCTCGCCGAGATGATCACGTAAGCAAGGTCAACTAGTACGGATGGTTATTTATTAACACGTCCCGATATCGTCGCAGTAGTCTGTCAATCACCGTACCCAAACGTAGTATATATATAAATATAAACGATAATCGATTGTTATGTGTGTACACTCCTATTCTTCTGTTAATTTGCGGAAATATCATGTGACTTACTTACCTGCCGCAGTAAAAGATGAGAACACAATGACCATTAAAAATATCATTATTTAGAGATATAGATAATTTTATAGTTTCTTAATTTTATTTGTTTATAAAATGAGAAATTTATAGTGTATTAAAAAATGAGTATAGAGAGTAGATGACAACTGCTTCCAGGTCCTCGGCCTCTCATGGGTTTCTAAAGCGACTTAGGCCGGGCCTCCCTCTCGTTCCATGCGGCAAGTGTCATGATGAGACGAAGATTGTGATGGAGTACCAAGTGAAGAAGGAGGGTCCCAACAAGGATCGTATCTTCTACAAGTGTCCGGATCGCAATGTGAGTTATTTTATCGTATTTAATGATTATGGTTAGTTTATACCTATTTTTATGATGGTTGTGATTAAAGTTCTAATTTTTTGTTTTAATTTCAGTGGGATGGCAGTGAACGATGTTCAGGCTTCTACTGGGAGGAAGAGTATGTTGAACTCGTGCAAAAATATCTTGCACAACAGGCAGATACGGCGGCTAATGAGGCAATGATCCAGCTGAAGAAGCCCAAAGATGTTGCACAATCGGGGGATCTATCTGTTTTAGTTGAGATTGGTCGTGAAATTCTTGTGCTCTTGAAATGTATTTTAGCTTTAGTTCTTTTAGTGGTAGTTGGGATTGTCTACATTGTAGCGATGCTTTCATAAATTTGTACCTTTTGTGGTGGCACGCATGTTGTATAAATAATTAATTATGATCTAGGTTTTAATATGGTATTTATGTCATGTAATGCAGATGAGCCGGCATTGGATGTACAATGCTGATCGCCGCTCCCAAGAGTTCATTGACGGCGTGCATTCTTTGTTATGTGCGGCCGAGGCAAACAAACGCGACGGTTTCATGTGCTGCCCATGTGTCGTATGTAAGAATACGGTGGAATATCCTTGCTCAAGGACTCTTCATTCACACTTGTTCAAGTCGGATTTCATGCCAAACTATATTTGTTGGACGAAGCACGGAGAAACCGGTGTTGTAATGGAAGAAGGTGAAGAAGAACAATGGGACGACAGTGATATTATTCCCGATGGTGCGTGCTTCAATGATGATCCGCAATGGGAGAAGTGAAGAAGAGGTAGCCACGAGAAGATGAGCGGTGATGATCTTTGTCGGGTCATTCGTGATGCACAAAGAGAATGTGAAAGTGAAAAGGAGAAGATCAAGTTCGAGCGGATGCTAGAAGATCACAAGCAATTGTTGTACCCAACTTGTGATGCAGGGCAGAAAAAGTTGGGAACCACACTAGAATTGCTGCAATGGAAGGCAAAGAATGGTGTATCTAACAAGGGATTTGGAGAGTTACTAAAATCCAAAAGAAGATGCTTCGAAGGACAATGAATTGCCCGCCACTACTACCTACTGAAGCAAAACAAGTTGTACGTCCTATGGGGCTAGAAACCGAGAAGATACATGCATGTCCTAATGATCGCATCTGCACTCGTGGCAAAGAGTACGAGAAATTGGATGCATGCCCGGTATGCCATGCATCGCGGTATAAGATCAGGCGAGATGACCCTGGTGATGTTGAGGGCGAACGTCCGCGGAAGAAAATCCCTGCCAAGGTTATGTGGTATGCTCCTATAATACCACGCTTGAAACGTCTGTTCAGAAACAAAGAACATGCAAAATTGTTACGATGGCACAAAGAAGACCGTAAGGTAGACAATATGTTGAGACACCCTGCTGATGGGTCCCAGTGGAGAGCAATCGATAGAGAATTCCCGAAGTTTGCAAATGACACAAGAAACTTAAGGTTTGCTTTAAGTACATATGGTATCAATCCTTTTGGAGAGCAGAATAGTAGTCATAGCACTTGGCCTGTTACTCTAAGTATCTACAACATTCCTCCTTGGTTATGCATGAAGCGGAAGTTCATTATGATGCCTGTGCTCATCCAAGGCCCGAAGCAACCTGGCAATGACATCGATGTGTACACGAGACCACTTATTGACGAACTTCTCATTTTGTGGAATAAAGAAGGTGTACGTGTGTGGGATGAGTACAAACAGGAACACTTTGATCTGCGAGCATTGTTGTTCGTAACAATCAATGATTGGCCTGCTCTAAGTAATCTTTCAGGACAGTCAAACAAGGGATATAATGCATGCACACACTGCTTCGGTGATATTAGAGGTGTATTCTTGAAAAAATGTCGAAAGGTTGTGTACCTTGGCCATCGTCGATTTCTTCCAGCAAATCACCCCGTTAGAAAGAAAGGCAAGCATTTTAAAGGGAAGGCAGACCACCTGACCAAGCCTCGCAACCGAACCGGTGAGGATGTACTCGATATGGTCAATGATGTGAAAGTCATCTTTGGAAAAGGACATGGCAGCCAACCTGTTCCGAACGACGCTAACGGTCACGCACCCATGTGGAAGAAGAAGTCCATATTTTGGGACCTACCCTATTGGCAAGTCCTAGAGGCCCACATCTCGATCGACGTGATGCACCTGACGAAGAATCTTTGCGTGAACCTGCTAGGCTTCATGGGTGTGTATGGAAAGTCTAAGGACACATTTGAAGCACGATAGGACCTGCGTTGTTTGCGAGAAAGAGACAACCTGCATCCAGAGAAGACAGATGATGGACGCCATTACTTATGTCCTGCCAGCTACACTCTAAGCAAAGAGGAGAAGGAAATCATGTTTGAATGCTTAAACAACATCAAGGTATCATCTGGATTCTCCTCGAATATAAAGGGTATTATAAATGTGCCAGAGAAGAAATTCTGTAACTTAAAGTCCCATGACTGTCACGTTCTCATGACGCAATTACTTCTAGTTGCATTAAGAGGAATTCTACCTCCAAATGTACGTCTAGCCACCGTGAAGCTATGTGCATTCCTCAATGCAATTTCTCAGAAGGCAATTGATCCAACTGATCTAGCTAAACTACAGAATGATGTGGTTCAATGTCTCGTCAGCTTTAAGTTGGTGTTCCCTCCTTCCTTCTTTGATATCATGACACACCTCCTAGTTCACCTAGTCAAGGAGATTTTCATTCTCGGTCCTGTGTTCCTACACAACATGTTCCCCTTAGAGAGATTCATGGGAGTCCTGAAGAAATATGTTCACAACCGTGCTCGCCCAGAAGGAAGCATCGCCAAGGGCTATGGAACAGAAGAGGTCATTGAGTTCTGTGTTGACTTTATTCCCGACCTTGACTCTATTGGTGTTCCTAAATCGAGACATGAGGGGAGACTAAGCGGAAAAGGGACACTAGGGAGGAAAACATATATTGGTACGGATGATGATTATTTCAATAAAGCGCATTACATAGTTCTACAGAACTCCTCTTTGGTAGATCCGTATATTGAGACACACAAGGATCTCTTACGATCTGAGTTTCGGGGAAGGATGAAGCTTGGATTACGGCGTAAGCACATGGAAACTTTCGGCGGTTGGTTTGAAAAAAATGTCAAGGTGATGAGAGCATCCATGAGCAATTGTATTTATTGGCTATGCAACCATCATGGCATATCGTCACATACAAAGGGTACGAGATAAATGGGAACATATTCTACACAAGAGCCCAAGATAAAAGGAGTACCAACCAAAAGCAAAGTGGTGTCGTGATAGATGCCACAGACCGAATGGGAATAAGCGAGACATATTATGGACGTATAGATGAAATATGGGAACTAGAATATGCACCTACTTTGAAGATCCCATTGTTCAAGTGCCAATGGGTCAAGGTGACCGGAGGCGGGGTAACGATGAGACAACGAGTATGGAATGACAACGATGAGACCTTAGTAATATTGGGTACAAAGATGAACCATTCGTCCTTGCCAAGGATGTGAATCAGGTGTTCTATGTCAATGATATGTCTACCAAACCAAAAAGAGGGAAAAACGATAATGACTCAACCAAAGAGCCAAAGCGCCACATAGTTCTTTCAGGGAAAAGAGTCATCGTGGGAATTGAGGACAAGTCGGACATGTCAGAAGATTATGAAAAGGATGACCGAATTCTACCCTTCAAAGTGAACAAAGACCCTAGCATCTTGGTAAATGATGAGGACACTCCATGGTTACGACGCGATCATAACCAAGGGACATACGTAAAGAAGAAGTTCACTGCTGTGCCCACTTGATGATATAGTGATTTAATGTAGTGTGTGTTTGAGATATTATGTAATAATTGTGAATTCAGATATTTATTATGTCATGTTTCAAATTAAATCAATGTTTGATTTGATGGGATTTCTCTCTCGAAAAGGTAAATTAGGATATTGAGTGATGAAAAATTAAAATATTAACGTTAAAATGATGTGAAAACAAATTTCCTGTCCAAAACCAATAGTTTTAATAATTTTAATTAAACACTACATTTTTGCATTAACGAAATAATAAATATTAGTTACATTATGTTTTATAATTGTAACAAAAAATAAAAAAAGTTAGGTTATAGATTTTTCCTATGTGCAATAAAGAAAAAAAAATCCATATTTTTAACAAAATAATTTTATGCCTTTTATTTAATTTACTATGTATTTAACAAGACTATTGCATTTCTATTAAAAAAATTTGCTTAAAACACTCGGGAAACAAAACTGCAGCCCACCTTTACTCCTGGGTTGGAAGCCCACCCGGGAGTAAAGGTGGGCTGCAGTTTCGTGGCCCGCCAAAAAAACCTTTACTCTCGGTGCTTATTACCAACCGGGAGTAAAGGTACCCGGTGCGTGTTACCAACCGGGAGTAAAGGACATTTACTCCCGGTGGGGCATGGCACCGGGAGTAAAGGGGCGTGGCATATATATATACCAGTGCCATCTTCTTCCTTGCGTTCTTCGCCGATTCCTCTCCCCCTGCGCCCACGCCACTTGGCCCGCCACAACGAGGACGTCGTCGCCACCGCCTCGTGCGCGTCCACGGTCCCCATGCCACCCCGCACGCCGACGACCTCGCGACACCAGCTGCTGCCCGGCCGCCTCGGCCAGACGCGCGGGCCACACCGGTATACCATACCCTCGCGCGTTGACACGGCGCGACGACGAGGCCGCCAACGAGCGCGACTTCCTCTCCTCCATTCCTGAGGTACGCTGCTTGCTCCATTCCATCTCTAGGCTACCGTGACCGCAACAGATCGATGATGAGGAGCACGCTATGCTTGCTCAGCTCCATTCCATCTCCATGCATGAAACACATGTTTAGGCAAGTTCACTCATGGTAACCGTACATACTGTTGTTCACTTTTTCTTTTCCTACGTGCATGCTCCTCTATTGATACAGTAGCTACTGAAACTTTGGTTGTCACTTTGGTTTGCATACGTACGTATGTCAACAAATGTGTGTATCGATCACAAACCCAAACGTACTGATCACTTCACTGGATATACTTAACTAATTTTCATGGCACGTCGCACACGGCGTTCAGACAGGCATTATTCTCTATCGCGCTAACTATTATAAGAAAGAAAGCGCCAAAGGAACAGAAAAAATTCCAAAGCGCCATGCGTTTCTATGTATAAGCGCCATGCGTTTCTATGTATACGGCGGAGCACTGCCGCCCTCGTTTGCCCTAGGGTATGGCATGCGAGGTGTGTTTTGAAGAGGATGCTCCTGATGTCTGGGAGTTCCAACGCCAAGGGTCGACTTGATGTCTATTTTTTATCGATGTAACGTGTGTTGTTGTATTTGTTGTAAATTTGGCGTGTTGTTGTGAACCTCTTCGAGGGTTCCAATCATTGTAAACATTATTTGGAGCTGTTTACTCGATGAGTCATGATGCAGTGCGATTTTGTTGTCACTTTGGTTTGCAACAACGCCCCCCTTTTCTTTTAGGCGAGGCTCATCGTTTATTGTTCTCAGAAACTTGACATGCAACGATGCCCCCTTTCTTTCAGGCGAGGCTCGCTATTTTCTGTTTAATAAAACCTAATGCGTAGTGACGCCCCCCTTTTGTTTCAGGCGGGACCGCCGCCAAAACCTACTCGCTTCCTGATTCTTCTTATCATACAAACCAACCTTCACCCGCCAAAACCTACTCGTTTAGGGTTTAGGGTTTATACGGCGGAGCACCGCCGCCCTAGAATTGCATCCATGATCGAGGGGCAAGATTTAATAATGCATATTGTTCATAGATTTTACGCATGTAAGCAAAGATTTGACGTACTATATATTGGTTTTGTTTTTTGAAGCTAGATGGCCGACCCGAGAACATGGATGAGGAGGAGTTGATGATGAATTTGATCAACACTGGCACTCAAGTTGCCGGCGATGATGGTGCTAAAAATAATGTGCAAGAGGATGCGGATGGACGGAGTCGAGATTTAGCTCTTGAACAAAATGAGCAACAACATATTGGCCAAGTATATATTTTTTATTATTAGCTATATATATTATCATATGTCTTATGTGTGCTCATGACATTATAAATAATGTTTATGTTTTGTAGCCCTCTAGATCGACATCAACAACTACAACGAAGAGTAAAAATGTTCGAGGTCCCAAAAAGCCATTGGAGGGCCGCTTCATCATCTCGGAGTTCAATGTGGATACAAAGTGAACCGGGGGCCAAATAAAATGAAATTCGTGCACCACTGTGGTTACCTTTGCGGGGGATCGGCTCTGATCAAGACCATGAATGGAAGAAGAAGACCAATGCTCCTCATATCGGTTTTGTCTCCGATCATGACAAGACGTTAATTTGGAAAGATGTCTTGGTACATTTCATGCTCCAAACAGATGGTTATGATGATATAATAGATGGTGATGAATTGAAGGAGCGAGAGTTAGGGATTGGGCAATGAAGAAGATGGCCACCAGTTTAGGACTTGCAAGAAACACCTATACACGACGTATGTCAAGAAGAACATAGCACCAGATTTTCTTGCCCCGGGCCCGATCTCAAAGCAGAGGCCCTATTGGGATGAGTTTGTACAAAGTACAAGACGTCGGAAGAGGGTGTGAGTCGGGTGATAAAGAACCAACGTAATGCCCAACGTAAGACATACCACCATAACTTGGGATCAGGTGGCTACCCGACTGCCATTAAGAAGTGGAACAAAATGGAAGCAGACCTTCTTGCCAAGGGTATCACACCAGAATCACTCGAGTGGGGAGTGCCTGCAAATAATTGGTTTTTCGCTCATAGGGGAAAACTGGACCAGGAGACAGGGAAGTGCATTTATGGCGCAAGGCGCAAGAAGCAAAGCAGAAGATTGTTTTATGCTCAAAGAGCTATCGCTAGTGGTGCGTTCAGGCCCAATAGAGAGAAGGATGAGCTGACATACGCCATCGGGACTATTGAACACGGTGGCCGAACTAGAGGCAAAGGAAGTGTCTTGTGAGAGCATGGATTCCCTCAGGACAGACCTTCCTACAGAAGCCGCCAGAGAAAGAAGGAAGAAGAGGCACAGCGGCTCCGAGAGGTTGGAGGAAGCGGTGCGTGAAGCCTGAGAGCGGGAAAAAAACCTTGAAGCGAGAATGCAGGAGGAAATCAAGGCAAGTGCAAATAGCAAGTGAGTGCAAGCAAGCAAGGCATCGAGCCAGGAATCAACATTAGCCAACTGCTTGGGTTGAAAAGGTTGCGCTTCGGACGGAGATACCAAACCAAGGGGACACAGGATCTGCGCTTCCCTCGTGGATGACGTCCATCGAACCTTGTACATCGTGTGAGCTACACATTCGAAGGGGAATTCCACAATCAAGGTGGCTATCGGTCTTGTTAATCCTATCGACCCGAACCAAGACACCAAGGATTCATGGGAATATAATCCAAGAAGGATATGCTACCATCTCGGTAGATAAAAGCTGAAAAAGGTTTTAGTGATTTGCCTCTTGACATTCCTGGAGGTGATGGCGAGAAGACTCTAGGAGAAGCAGAGAAGACATTCATTCTATGGCGCAAGCGCTACATCATCATTCCCGGGATGTCGGCTCCACCTCCTCCTGAACTACCTCACCATAGGTGCGGATGAAAACACTACATCATTAATTTATATTCGCTTAAATAATTAACAATCTGCTCATAATAATATGTCATTCCTTTTTTTGTAGCAGATCCTCCCCCAACCTAAATCCAATTGTTCAACCAGATCATCATAGTGCTCTGTACGATGACATTGTGTTGGAAGGTGAGGCTGCACCCACACCATCTCCAAGGAGGTCTCCAACGCCTCCCCCGTCCCCGCCTACCAAGAAGCCAAGTACTAGTAAGAGGCCAGCCCCGCAAACGATGAACCAGTCCCCGCCGACAAAGAAAGCCACCGTGAAACCAAGGGCTATTCCCAAAATAGTATCTAAAGAGAAGGAAGAAGTAACTGATGCATATAAAAAAGATATGTCCAGATTCTATGACAAACTTAAAAAGGGTCAAGAAGCAAGGAGAAACCCGGAGAAACCGTACTTCTTCGTAGCTCCAGATATTCTAAGAAAAAATGTGGCTTCTTACCAGCAACAACAGCGGGAATCTCGTAAGCCGTCCAAATCAACGTTAACGGACTATGACCGCACTCTCACCAAGTTAGTTGAGGCGGCATAGGAAAAGAAGCGGGCAGGGAAAGGAGTTGCACAACTCGGACAACAATTGCACCAATCAGTCCCCCCGCTAGTTGTTGGTAATGAATATGGTTCGAATTTAGGATTAATGCATCAGGCAAACATACCTCCGGATGTCAATTTGGATCACCTTGGTGAATTTATTGAAGAGACTGGTCTCGACCTTTACCAGATGTTTGGTGATGGAAACATTGAGAGTGCGGCGGAGGTTGATATTTGGAAGAAAAAAATTGTACTAGGCCAGAGTCTATACAACCCTCAAGCCCTATGTGATCTGGGGACGTAAATATACCTGCTAAACAAGTGGTACATGCAGGCGTCTACCGGTGGAGACTTCTGCGTTGGTGTCAGAATTAGAGACGAACATTGGTTCCGTGGCGATGATGTTATGTATGTTGACTTTGCAGAATTTCATCAACTATGCCACCCGACCTCTCTGGACAAAGTTATCATTAGCTGCTAGTGCCTATAAGTAATAATTCTTTCGATCTATTATTAAACTCATCATATGTGTGTATATGCATATAAATTATCCTAACAAATACTATATATATGCAGATTTACAATGACAGAGCTCAGAAAGGAAGGCTGCAATGAAATTGGTTTTGTTGATCCCCATATAGATTCAAAGACCCAGTTACTCCAAAGCCTAATTGGAAGTCTGAGTCAGAGAGTAACCTCTTGAACTTCTTAGTGAACCAACGCCACAAGAAGGATATACTCTTTCCCTACAACTTCAAGTGAGTGTTAATAATGTCGATCATCCTTAATGGCTCATATGTTGATTCTAGTTAATTAATGAGTGTTATGCGTTATATCCTATAAACACATGCAGTAATCACTGGATATTAATGGACATTGATCTGGTGAAAAGTCAGTTGATAATCTATGACTCGATGAGAAAACCACAACAAGACTACCAAGATATGATAGATATTATCCAGAGGTAATTTCGGTATCTCTAGCAACTATATATACACACAAACATGATGATTAACTATATCTGATGACGTGGTAATTTTTTTTATTGGACAGTGTTTGGAAAACCTTTATTGAGAAGCAACACATGGGAAAATGCAAAGCGCCATTGAATGTAATCCCTTTGAAAGTAAGTCCCCTAAATCGCATCATCTTTATTAATTAAACATACAGCTTTCACCGGATCACCAGATTGGATGACAAATCTTTTTCTCGTAAAGTGGTGTCTGAGGCAGGAACAGGGGAACAACTACTGTGGTTACTATGTTTGCAAGTTTATCAAGGTGGTCTCCCAAAGAACTCCTACGGAGAGACTCAAAGTACGTTAAAAATATACTATATATTCATTTAATTATTATTATTGATTGTGTTACTGTGTCTTTATATTTATATATATATATATATATATGTACATATATTAATTTATTTTCCTTTAATTCAAACCCATAGGCTCGATGGTTGGAGGAAAAGGTCATAGGGCATGACCAAATCAAAGCAATTCAAGAGTCTATAGCCGGATTTTTTAATGAGCAGGTCATCGATTCTAAGGGCGAGTTCTACTTCGACCCAACACTGCCATGGAAGCCAAGCTAGAGGATGAGAGAAAACTTGTTATATCACAACAACTGTAATGCAATCTTTTGTAATATATGCACATGAAATAATATAATGTAAAATACACATATGCATGCATGCATGTAAATATATATATGATGCATGCATATATATATATATATATATATATATATATATTTCTATGCTTGAATTGTGTGATTTAATACGTTCATTGTGCTTGAACCGAAACATACTATACGCGCGTATAAATGTATAATTAGCAGCGTACAATACGACTTCGAAAACCTATTTTGAAAAGAAAACAAAAAATGAAAAGAAAAAAAAAGAAAAAAAAATCTTTAGTCCCGGTTCGTGTTACCCACCGGGACTAAAGGTCCTCCTTTAGTCCCGGTTCCTGACTCGGGACTAAAGGACCCTCCTTCAGTCCCGGATGCTTGCTCTCGGGTGGGGAACCGGGACTAGAGGGGGTTCCCTACCGAGAGTAAAGCTCTGTTCTCTACCAGTGATCCAAGCTGGCGCGGCAACGCCGCGCCCATCTTTTCTAGTCCGAATCCAATCTGAACATCCCAAACCAGCTCATTCTGTCGGGTAACTCCAGCGTCTGATCTGAGACGACGCCACTTTGCATTTCGTCAGTATACGTACATAGCGACACGCTTGCATCGACGATATGTCCTGTAGGGTCGGCGGATAGATGTAACAATTTAGCAGACAAAAACAATAAACGAAGACAGATATATAATTATTATTAAATTTTATTGCTACCTCTGTATATGCTAGGCGTCTACTACTACCAGGGACTCAGGGAGTAGGATCGAGATGAAGTACGTACCTGTGGCTCACCGATGAGCAGATACTCCAGCACGTATACCCCGTCGCCTTCTCGTACATAGGCCCGGCCAACGTCCTTCCCGGTTGATGTATCCCTCACATAACCAACTGTCGGCTCAAAGACCGAAACCAAGCCATGGCTGCGAGCAAGCTAGGCCACGGAGATGACGTTCCTCGCGTCTCCCCGAACGCAGCTGACGTTCGGGACATCAAACCGATTGGTCCGTACGTGCCCACATGCAAGGATGTGGGCGTCGTCGTCCCGAAACGAAGGCAGCGCGTCACTGCCATCGATTTCAGAGAAATCTTGGGAAGAAGCACCCTTTTAATTTTTGGTCATTGTATATTTTTTTGTGCTAGTGTTGTCTTACCAACTCCTCCTGTTCCAACGATAGCAAGCTTATAAGACCTTTTTTCCTTATGTGCAAGCACCAAATCTACTACTTTTCTGCAAGCACGTAAGACCTCCTTACCAACAAGGTTTGGCTCAACAAGGCTGGAACTTCTTCTCTGTTTTGGTACAGAAACTGTTATAGTTGATTGTGTACTTTTGAGTGAAGTAAATACTTTATCCTTTGAAATATTATCAATTCTTTTGTTTAAGTTTTTAATCTTAACTGCAATCTCATGACGTGTCTAGATATTAAAAAAGCAAGAGGAAAGAGAAAGGCCACTGCATGTATTTGAACTGCTTGATACTAATGAAGAATGGTCTGGCAATAGCTTGCTTCCTTTGGATTTGGCCAAGTCAATGATATCATCAGCATCATACATAGCATCTCTTAGCTGACCAAGCCAATTGTTAACAGCAGATTCTTTTATGCTCCTTTTCTCTGCATCATTAAGAAAGTACCATAGTTGCTCCATTCTTCTCTTTAGCTCTATGAGCTCTTCTTTAACACCTAAAATTAGTATGGCCTCCTCTGTAACAATATCTTGCAACTTCTTCGCGCATGATCCGACAAAAGATTCAAGTATGGTTGCCATCAGACCAAGATGGTTAGGGAGATCCACATAAAGAGTTGGAGGCTGGGCAATGAATGAGAAGACATGTTAACTTGGTCTCCAATTGTGATAACATTCATTAAATTTAACATATACCACTACTGATTTGTAGGGCAATGCTACGGTACTCGCATTACCTAATAGGAGGTAATAGCTTAAATCAGTCTGAACCGTTGATTTTTTATTATTTAATAAATAAAATAAATAATAAATAAATATAACAAAAAAGATTTTTCAAATCCTGTAATCACGGGAGTACAAGAAGCAAGCAGTCATTCATTTCTTAGTTCGTGTGCACGTTACATGTTATTATATGCGTATACATATTATACATGCATAATACACCTAAACTTAACTCGCATATACATCTTAACGCTAGCTAACACAATACACAGGAGATGTATGTTACATGCGTATACATGTTATACATGCATCATACACCTAATCTTAACATGCATATACATCTTACATACATTTAAATACGCAAGTTAACAAAGGAGGGACATGTTGCATCAAAAAATCGTGAGCTAACATGACGATGGTACCTAACACGGAGCGTTACATGCATCATCAAAAGACTAACTTGCTAATTAAAATAGATCAATCCAAAGTTCCAAAATAAAAAGATTCACCATATCTAATAGATTACACATGCATCAATTAGATGTAGAAAAAAGATTTTTATATATCTAAAAATTACCTTATTTATCCTATTTTACAAAATATAAAATTAAAATAAATATATATTTTACATATTACTTCCTAGTAGTCATTTGGGAGTGTCAGAGCAAAGCCCTTGTACAATAGGTTTTATATGAGTATAGTGAACTCACATCCAGAATTTTCGTGCACCTTGTTATTAAGTTATATAGGAATAAACATCATTTCTCTACCGTCAATAAATCATGCTTAATGCCATTCCATATGGATTAGAAACTAATAATACACTAGGTACATGACGGTGGTGGTTGACATGATATATACAGGAATAAACATCTTTTGTCTACTGTCGGTAAATCACGCATAATGCCATGCCATATGGATTAGAAACTAATAAAACACTAAGGAGATTTACTATGGTGCCTCCAAATGACGTTAAGCCCTTCATTAGATCAGACGACTAGAATCATCTATTAGTTTCTAAGAGGTAATAGGTCAAATAAATATTTAGTTAATTTTTAATTTTGGAGAATAGGATAAAATAAGGAAAGTTCTACATGTAAAGATCATTTTTAGATCTTTGATGCATACAAGATATATTGAATGTGATAAATCTTTTTATTTTTGTAACTTTGGATATGACATAATTTAGGTAGCATATATAAACTACCTATTTGTTTATGCAAGTAACCCTGTCGTACGTATATGTCCACAAGACATACTACAACGTGTATGTGTACGAGCCTGTGTACAAGCCAAAAGACGTGTCCAGCATACGTGAAATTTAATTACGTGTATACGTAAAACTTCACGTTACATACTCAATATATAATGTGACAGCTATTAACGTTGGACACAAAACTTCACGATGTTGATATTATTCAAGTATGTAACATATTTTTTTAACTGAGTATATAATATGAATGGTGTACAACTTTAACGTAACTGCTGAAAAGCCAGGCTGAAAAATATTGTTCGCTGATTTGTTATGAGAGAAAAACACTGTAACATGGCTGATAAGTTCAAGCGAACAGGGAGGCCCCGTTTGGATCCTTGAATTGAATTCATTTTAAGAATCATAATTTAGACACATATTAATTAAGCTAATATGGTTGTATATAAATTATATTTGTATATTATTGTTGACTATACGAGAGAGATATTTATGTGTTGCATTTCTACTGTAGGAGAGCGAGTTGAAGAGCATATTATAAGTTACAAAGTAGAAATATAACATAGCGATCTATAAAACCAATTTCCATCTCACACCTTATGAATTTGAGATAGGCATATATGTGAACTTTGAAAAGCGGTGGAATGTCAAATTTTAAGCTAAATAGCCTAGTTTATTAAGTAGATTTTAATTCCTCCAAATGAAAAGGATCCAAACATCAGTCCAAATTTTTTTGTACGTGTAGTGTATACATGTATATATTAGCAAAAAGTAAAAATAGAATTAAAATAGCAACTTATTCACGTTGAACCCAAAAGGAAGGGTCCGTCTACACGGAAAAGGAAGGCGTCATGCGCTTGATTCTCTCTTCCGTGACGTGAGGATTTAATGATGTTTATTTTCTTTTCTTATATTAATTAATTAGATAATTAACTCAAAAATTCTTAAAAAATCAATGGCTCAAATTTATTTGAGATATTACCTCTTAATAAGTAAAGAGGGTACCGTAGCATTGTCCTACACCAGGTACATGACGGTGGTGGTTGACAAAATGAGTAGTAAGGTAAAATATTGAGGTATAGACCCCTGTCTTAGCTTCGTTCTTGTCCCTTTCTATTTCAAGTGTTGTAAGTTAAGGTACTCTTGATTTGATGTTATCAATTTCAAAAAGTACTTGGTATGTTGCACTTGAACGTAAAACCTCTACTAATACTTCCATTAGTTACACATTTCGATCTGGTAAAACATGATAATGGTCAGATTGCAGGTACATGTTGGATGTCTTACCTTAGAAATCTATCTTCCAACTAGAGTCAATAGTAATCCTCTTGTTGGCATATCCAGTTCGTTTGGATTGTCGACCCATCCAGCGTACTGCACCGATGCTATGCGTGCAGATCAAAAGTAAATCCTTTAGAAAAAAAACAATTTATTAAGTGGATAGAAGAAATTATCCGCCAATCACCAACAGAGAACCACAGATATCACAGCTAATTAAACCTGCAAAAATGAGAAAGAATTAAATGGCAAATCTCTTGCTTGTCAAAACAAAGGTTGTTCAATGACTGGCAATTACTAGATGGTACCCATAACTAGAATAGTTCACCAGAAAGTTAAAGCAAGAAGAGTATCACTGTATTTATGCTATGATGGTGGAGCAGTAAGTACCTGATTACAGGTCAACTGATAAGCCACTAATCAGATGGTACACATCAAATAGATCAGTATGTGTCGATGCTATTTTTCCTTTTTTGCTCCCAACAGGATCACTTTGGTGAGAGATGAACTCGCTCAACAGAAATGGGCACACAGAGCATTAAACCTGTACCAGCTCTGCTTGATCAGCACATGCAAGTCTAGGAATCATCTTCAATGAAGGAAATGAGTGTGACAATATATAAGAACTAGTAGTAACCATCTTGCAGAAGCAGTTCCTCCAGATCATTACAGGTGAGTACGTTTAAGATCTTCAATACTGAGGGAAGGTCTTTAGACACCGATGTATAGAATAAATAATGGAGGACAATCACCGGATGCCACGGCCAGTCCTGCAAAATGTGGTGACAACTAGAACAGTTTAGCAGGATCAGTGACAGCCTCGTTGATCAATACCTACAACTAGGACAGCCAACTAGAAGAATTATTACCACTGAATCAGAATTTTCAGCACAATTAGAACTAGAAAACGTAGGTCAACACAGGACAACTGGAAAGGCACTGATCAGACTGCTTCTTTTGGAGATCAATTTGTCCCGATGTAAATTGTTGTGCTCCCGATAGTAGGATCTCTTGAATCTGTAGTCCTACAGAAACGGATGTAGCCTCAAGTCTCTGCATCACCAGGCAATACTATGAGAACAGAAACCAACTAAATCAGACTACCTTCTTAACTAAGTAGAGGCCATTAAGGTTTTTCAAGAAATGACAACATACCTTAGGAAGAGCATCGTGCACGACGAAAGGTTGCAGCAATGGAGGAGCAAATGGAAACTAGAGAGACCTTGTGGCAAAATGCCTCTTACGAGTGGGAAATAAGATGTGTGGAAAAGCGTAGACTAAAAGGCAGTGTGTGCAAAGACCGCTGAACCTATGGTATTTGATTATTGAGAATACTAAGCAGCCTATTGGCTGTTTAATGGCATCGATAAGCCTATGGTTAGTTGCCCATGTGATTTGTTTACCTCGAGATTCGACAAGCACATGTGAAACTGGCAGTCACCGTAGCCTAGACAGTTTTCGGACCACGGATTGGATTCAGGTTTCTTTAATAGAGTGTTTGGTTTGAAAAATAAACTAGTCCGCCATCTTCTCACTTCTCACTTCATCAGCCCATTGCTTACAAACTAATAATTAGTACTCGTATGAGAAATGAAGTTATTTGAGTATTTGATCAAATTTGAGAAATAAAGCGATTGCTGAATGAGATTGATATTGACACCATCATCGATGACTTCGCATACAGCAAAAATAAACCATCAATTTCATCTACATTTATCCTTAAAATCAAACATTAACATAGGTTTAGAGGCTTTAAACTAACAAATTCCACAAGTCTTGGTGAATATTTGCATGCAGGTTGATTTATCTAGAAAATGGACCAAAGTGGGCCATACTATGTCAGAAAATCAAGATGATCCGCAACGAAACCAACTCCACCGGCCTCACATCCACCATCCACGACTTACGGCCAAAGATCGACAGTAGAGGAGGCCAGAGGGGGTTGACCGACCACCCCCCTTGGTCGGCCAACCAGTGGACCCTCTCTGTCAGCCCCTCCTCAGACGTGGATCCTCCATCGATCTTAAGGATCAATCTTCATCATGCATCGAAGTCGGTTTGGATTGGAGGGATGAGATGGAGTTGTGCCATGGATTCGTATGCCCATAGGGTGCCGGGTGGCCCCTATAAAAGAACCCTAGACCCCCTGCAGAATAGCATCCCAATTCACTCCATTGAGGATCCATTCAGAGAAGAGAAGAGCTCCCACAAACTCTGAGAATTAGCATAGCTTAGCTAAGTTAGATCAAGTAGAGACGGGCTACTGCTCGGATTTCGGATCTAGTCACCGGAGGCATGGTATAGCCCGCTCTACATCTATATTATGTTCTTAGTTATCATGCTCATAGTTTGCTTTGATTATATGCTTAGTATAGTCGGAGTTATCATTATAAATATGCATAGGATCACAGAGCGCTTGACTCGGTGTTCGAACGGGTTGAGTAGCTGAACCTTGTGTAAGTGTGGTACTTATACATTGTTTTGACCGTAGATGCCTCCTACATTCTGAAACGTTTGGTAGATTGTAGGGGTGACAGCCTCGTTGATTCTCTACAGTCCACCTCCCATTTGTAGGCCTAGTAGGAACCGGTCATGATGGAGGAAGTATATTTTGCTATGCTTCTCCTTAGAGATGTACCTTATGCATAGGTGTAAAGTTAATCTTTTGCTACTGTTAAGTATATAAAATTATGGTATGCTTTGATTTGTAATGTGCGTATTCTTCTTCTCAAATTTTGGTGTAAACATCATGTTTATATAAAATGGCTCAAAATTTTAGCTTCGTTCTAGGTCAAAAAAAAAAAACTCAGGACTGGCCCTGTACACCTGTAGTTGCGTTGTGTAAGCCGTTCTTTCGGCACTCTTTTTTCTTAATGAAATATACGTGATGTCGTGTTTTAAAAAAAATAGCAGCAAAAATGTTCGTGCATACTTGATTCCAAACTAGAGATGCAATTCTTACAGGGCAACTTCACAAAAAACGACAGAAGGTCAAAGTGTCAAACCGAACCTGGAGACGTTAGTATCTGGAGAATTTAGCCTATGTTCTTTTCCTCCTTTTCTTTTTGAGCTTGCATGCTCCTTTTGCTGCACAACTTGTGCACCTGTACTCTTTATTTTCATATTTGTTCTCTGCTTTTTTATAATTAATAGAATAAAAAACTAGGTGGGCGAATTCCCCCACTGAGCCTTTAAAAAAAAACAAAAATCCAAAGACTCGAGTAGCAATAACACCCTTATTCAGACATGCACGCGTACACAATACTGGACAACGTTGGTTATATGGCGGGTCTTTATCAACCAGGCACCTGCCCTCGTTTGAGAAGCAGAGCAAAACATTCTGCGACTCCCAGCATCAGCATGATAATAATTTTTTTTCACGAATATGCACATTACACGTATTTCATTAAGAGGGTAGAAAGTTTTACAAGGAGTTTCCAAGGTCGAGCGAGGTGCCCATCCTTGTACACCCCTACACACAGAGAGAGGAGATACACAGTTCGTTAGTATTACACTAGGCTCCAGTCACTTCAGTCCTCAACGTCAGTTAACCTGGAAAAAAAAGAACAGGGCACAGATAACTGAAAGCAGAGTAGATAAACATTTTAATCTTAATCTTACTATTACTAATTAGAGGCCTCAACGGAGATATCACGTTAATTGTTAACAGGCGTGCTAGAAAAAAAAGATAAATGTTAGAAATTCTTATAATAATCTAAAACGTCTAGCTTTTAATTTAGTAGAATCAAACCATCGTAGCTGATAATAACGAGCCTGTTCGTTGGTTGGTTTCTGGGCTGATAAGCCCGACTGGTGCTGATTTGCTATGAGAGGAAAATACTATTGACTGGCTGATAAGGCCTGGCTGAACCCAACAAGAGAACAGGCTGAACAACTAGATTGATTGTACTTTATAGGTCTCTGTAGAGGGGAGTAATCAAACTGGGGTAGTTGGGAAGTGGTGAGGGGAGCACTTGCTACCATCATAGCATCTCCAACAGCTTCCTAATACCATTTCTCATCCCCATAAACCAGTCATGTTGGGGGAGATGAGCCAATTTTATTGCTGCAACAGCTCCCCAATACCTCTCCCTTTTGTTTGTGTGATCACCAATATCCCCTCTATCTCTCGTCAAATAAAGGGGCAGTTGCATCTACCCCAATACGTTGGGCCCACTCAATTGTCATCTTCTTCCCACCCATACCAAGGCTGGGCATCGACATTGAAAGCATCTAGGCCCCTAGTTGGGTTTCGGTGATTAATGACAATACGAGATTACTGTGACTAACGTGTGTTTTGTAGATGCAATTAAGTTAGGTCATGGTAATGGAAATTGGTTGGACAATCATGGTTGTCATGCCCCTACGATGGAAATCGTTTCAGTTTTCAAAGGATGGACGACAAGGTTAAGGATTGACTAGTTCTAAGTGTCGTTTGGTGTTGAAGAGACACTTAGAGTAGTTTAGGACTTTGTTTTTCCTTTGGCCCTACTATTAAGGGGGTATGAATGGGTAGCTTGACCTAGTTGAGTCTAGTGGGTTAGGTGCGGTGCACACTTGTCAAAACTAGCACTAGGTAGCTCCTAAATTGCCCTTAGATCAATTGGAGCAAACTTGATTCACATATGATTGAGAGTTAGAAGTGAATGGAGGGTCACATGTTGATCGGACGCTGGTTTCGGTATGACCGGACGCCGGCACAGAGTCTGGTCAGTTCATTTGATCAAGGTGATATCGTCTGGTGCGACCGGACGCTGAGATGTGAGCAACCGGACGCTGGGTGCCTGCGTCTGGTCGACTCCAGTAAGGTTCCAAAGAGGGAAAATCGTGACCGGACGCGTCCGGTCAGTGCTGATCGGACGCTGTCCAGCGTCCGGTCACAACTTAAACACTGGGTTTCGGGTTGAACTGACCGAAGCGTCCGGTGAACTTGACCGGAGCGTACGGTCACCCTACAGAGGTACATAACGGTTCGTTTTGAACACGGGTGTATAAATACTTCCTCCATTCGTGTGAGGGGGTACTTTTGCTCATTCCAACAGCTGAAAAACACATTTGAAAGTGCCAAGAAGAGCAAGGTCCTAGTGAGATGATTGTGATTTGAGAATCCAAGAGAGAGCCCTCATTAGTGAAAGCAAGAGTAGCAAAGTGTGCATCCACCCTTCTCATTAGGTTTGTCATGGTCAAGTGAGAGTTCGTGCTTGTTACTCTTGGTGATCGCCATTACCTAGACGGCTTGGTGGTGATTGGGAGCTTGGTGATCATCCAGAGAGCTTGTGGATGACCGAACTCAAGTTGTGAGCGGTTGTGGGTAATTCACCGCGACAGAGTGTCGAAGAATCACCCGTAGAGAGCTCTTGATCCTTGCGCGGATCAAGAGGGAGCTACACCCTTGCGTGGGTGCTCCAACGAGGACTAGTGGGGAGTGGCGACTCTCCGATACCTCGGCAAAACATCTCCGCGTTCCTCCTTCTCTATTTACTTTAAGCATTTACTTTGAGCAATTCAATTCTTGTCTTTATATTCATAGAATTACCATGCTAGAGTAGGATTGAAACATAGGTTGCTAAGCTTTTGTGCGGTAGAACAATAGAAACACTTTCTAGGCACAAGGGGTGAAGTGGGCTAACCGTAGGGTTTAATTATTGCAAACAATTTTAGAATTAGCCCAATTCACCCCCCTCTTGGGCATCTTGATCCTGTCAATTGGTATCGGAGCCTCGTGCTCACGTATTTAGGCTTAACCGCCTAGAGAAAGATGTCTCACAGGGATGGTCCTCCTCCTATCTTTGAAGGGGATGATTTCCCTTATTGGAAAATCCGCATGGAGGCGTATTTAGAAGCTCTAGATGTTGGAATACTTAGAGCCGCCTCACAAGGATTCCCAAAACCTCGGGATGCCACGCACCTACAAGGCGATGAGGTCAATTACGAAAAATGGAATGTAAAGGCTAGACACACCATCTTTAGAGGCCTTTGCAAAGATGTGTTTAACCGGGTGAGGAACCACAAGGACGCCCATGCACTATGGTCGGATATTTGTGCGCTCCATGAGGGAACTAAGAGCGAGCGTGAGGAACGCTATCACCTTGTCATGAAAAAGCTAAATTCATTTGAGATGCTTCCTAAAGAGAGTGCTAATGAAATGTACTCACGCTTGAATGTTCTTGTAGAGGAAGTCAATGGGCTTGGACTCACTCAAATGCAATCCGATGTTGTAAGAAAAATTTTGAGTGTCCTCCCCATTGATAAATATAGGCATATTGTGACCGTGCTTCATCAAGGTGATCTTTTCACCGCTACACCGACACAAATCTTGGGAAAGATCAATGCTCATGAAATGTACATGCACATCACTCCACAAGATGGCTCATCCTCTACCAAGAAGAAAGACAAAGACTTAGCATTCAAAGCTAGCCAAGAGAAGGGCAAAGCAAGAATTGAGTATGAGAACTCAAGTGATGATGAAGTTGATGATGAAAGTCTTGCTCTCAAGGTGAGAAGAACTGCCAAGATGCTAAAGAAGCTTACCAAGAATGGCGTCAAGTTTGATGGGAAGAAAAAGAAGTTCTTCACTAGCACAAGAAGGAAGCCAATCTCCGAGATGGATTGCTACAATTGTGGAGAACTTGGTCATCTAGCACATCAATGCACCAAGCCCAAGAAAGATAAATTCAAGAACAAGTACAAGGGTAAGAAAGATGATTCAAGTAATGAAGATGAAGATGACAAGAAGAAAAACAAGCCATACAAGAAGGAAGAGTGGCAAGGCATACATCATCGGTGATTGGCTCACAGACATTGATTCATCTAGTTGCTCATCCGATGATGATAGTGACAATGAGAAGGTGGCCGCCATTGTGATTGACTCTTCATCATTTTCACCGACACCACCGCCATCATCCTCTACTCACCTATGCCTTATGGCCAAGGGTGAACGAAAGGTATCTAATGATGATGATAGTAGTGGTGATGAAAATGCTAGCAATGATGATAGTGATAGTGATGATGATGAATATGAATCACCTTCTTATGATGATCTTGTTAAATTGCTAAATCAATATACTAAGATCATTAGAAAGACTAGAGTTAAGAATGACAAGCTAGAAGCTAAAAATGATTCTCTTTTAGCTAAATGTGACATAGCCGAAAAGTCTAGTGTTGAGCTTAGAGAAGCAAATGATGCTATGTCATCCAAACTCAAGGAGCTCAAATCTTCTAAGAAAGAGCTTAAAGAAAAACATGATAAACTTGAGAGGATACACAATGAGCTCATCACTAGCCACAACATGCTAAAAGAAGAATATACTACTCTTAAGATCAATCATGATAATCTTGTCATTACTCAAGAATTTTTATCCAATGAGCCACATGATGCTACTAACGATATTGTTAAGATTGATATAGCTACATCATGTGATGATTTAATTGATGAGAGCATTGAGCAATGATCTAGTGGCAAAGGCAAACAAGTGGTTGAGTGCAATGACTATGATGAGTATGTCAAGCTCAAGCATGATAATGAAAAGCTCAAGAAAGATTTTGAAGAGTTCAAAACTCACAACACTATTGTGCTAGAAACTCTTGATCATGATGGTGACTTGATTCTTGAGAATGAGAAGCTAAAAGAAGAGAACAAGAGACTCAAGGAAAAGAAAAATGATGATGCTCTCAAGGAAGAGAACAAGAAGGTCAAGTTGGAAAAAGAGCATCTCAAGATTGGATTGAGCAAGTTCACAAGAGGCAAACATCTCCAAAGTGAGCTACTAATGAACACCGTCATGAAGATGAATAGAAGTGGCATTAGGTACATGGCAAATCAAGAGCAGAAGAAGGCTCAAGCTCAACAACAACAACAAAAGCCAAAGCCAAAGAAATGTTTTGAGTGTGGACAAGAAGGCCATTTTGCCCATGAGTGTCAAACTCCACCACCACAACCCTTGCCCAAGCATGCTAGACCTTTTGCTTTCAATGCTCATTACATGCTTAGAAAGGATTCTAGTGGTAAAATGAAAGTCATGTTCTTAGGACCTCCCAACAAGAATAGGCCTAAGAAGATTTGGGTTGTAAAGTCACTTGTTGAGAAAGTCAAGGGCCCTCAACAAGTTTGGGTTCCTAAAGCTTGATCTCTTGTATGTAGGTGAACTACAAGACCAGTGGAAGTCATTGGATAATTGATAGTGATTGCACACAACATATGACCGGTGATCCTCGTATGTTCACCTCACTAGATGAAGAAGTAGATGGACAAGAAAGAATCATATTTGGAGATAACTCAAAGGACAAAGTCAAAGGTTTGGGCAAAGTGGCAATATCAAATGATCATTCAATCTCAAATGTGATATATGTTGCTTCATTGAGCTTCAACTTGCTATCCATTAGACAATTGTGAGATCTTGGCTTCCAATGCCTATTTACCAAGAAGGAAGTTGTTGTTTCAAAGAAGGATGATGAACAAGTGATATTCAAGGGATTTAGATACAACAACCTATATCTAGTGGACTTCACCTCTGAAGATGCTAATTTGAAGACTTGCCTATTCACTAAAACAACACTTGGGTGGCTATGGCATAGAAGACTTGCTCATGTTGGTATGAGCTCACTCAAGAAGCTTATGAAAAATGATTTGGTGAGAGGGTTGAAGGATGTGAAGTTTGAGAAGGACAAGCTTTGTAGTGCATGTCAAGCCGGCAAACAAGTTGCAAACACTCATCCTACAAAAGCTTTCATGTCAACCACAAGAGTGCTAGAGCTCCAACACATGGACTTATTTGGACCAACAACATACAAGAGTTTGGGAGGAAATCTTTATTGTCTTGTGATTATTGATGACTACTCTAGATACACATGGGTATTCTTCCTTCATGACAAATCCGAAGTTGCATCATGCTTCAAGAAGTTTGCCAAGAGAGCACAAAATGAGTTTGAAGTGAAGCTCAAAAAGATTAGAAGTGACAATGGGAAAGAATTTGACAACACAAACATAGAAGCCTATTATGATGAAGTTGGGATCAAGCATGAGGTCTCCGCAATATATACTCCTCAACAAAATGGTGTAGTTGAGAGAAAGAACCGGACATTAATCACATTAGCAAGAACAATACTTGATGAGTACAACACCCCTGAAGCTCTATGGGCGGAAGCTATCAACACCGCATGTTATGCATCCAACCGCCTATTCCTTCAAAAATTTATTGGCAAGACACCTTATGAGTTGCTCAATGGGAAGAAGCCGGACGTCTCCTTCTTTAGGGTATTTGGTTGCAAATGCTACATCTACAAGAAGCGGCAACACCTAGGGAAGTTTCAAAGACGTTGTGATATTGGTTTTCTTGTTGGTTACTCATCAAAGTCCAAAGCATATAGAGTATTTATGTAACAACCCAAAAATCCATACACCAAAAATGCCAACTACAAAATTTTTCCTCAAAACCCCATGTGATGATGAGTGACATTGTAGGAGCCAACCCTAAGTGTTGCATTAGAAGTAACCTAACTAGACAATTTCATGAGCATGACATGCCATTTGTTATCACGTTTATTTAAATACTGACAAATGAAACATAGCATACATTGTCAACTCAAATAGTGATTTGGATTTTCAATTGTCTTATGTAATGTCTAACAACACCTTTAAAGAAATACACCATAAAGTAATTAATACTCAAACCAAAGAATAAAAGTTTAAAGAGAAAACTAATTCTATTTTTGTATAACAAAACCACACCTATTTTTGTTATACAAAATAGCTAAATAAATTCCTAATATTTATATAAGAATGTGGTGGGCCTCATATCTAAAACTCCAATGAATTAGGTGCACCAATTTAGAATTCAAATTTCAAACCAAATTTGAAATCAAACAATGGAGAAGAAAATAAAACAGAAAAAGATAAAGAAGGAAAGCAGACCCATAGCGGGCTCGGCCTGCTCGGCCCGCGCCAGCCAGCCAGCCCAACCGGCTTGCCAACCCCCCTTCCGGTCTTCCCAGCGAACGCGCGCAGCCCACGAGCTGGCCCAGCACACCGCGCATGCCCGCGCGCCCTCCGCTTCGCCTGCTGTCGCTGCCTACCGAGCCCCACCCATCAGCTTTCCCCTGTTCATCTTCTCCACGCCACGCTCAACCGCCCGCGCGACCAAGGACCAACAGCGGTGGTAGGGGCGGGCCAGGGGGTCACGCTCGGGGCATGGCCATGCTCCCCCATGCGTCGTAGTCACGCAACCTCGTGCCACCGTCGGATGCGCTCCATGCCTCTCCATCGCACGATACCAGACGCCATTGGAGGCATGGTGCTCGGCTATAAAGCCACGCCCGGTGCCTTAGCCTCTCCCTCAGCCACCGCCGCCGCTTGGTGGACCAGCAACCGCACCGCACCGAGAGTAGAGGGCCAAGAAGGAGTTCAGGAGAGGAGGATCGGAACCACCCGTGTGCTGCCGAAGTCACCAGAGCTGAGGGCAACACCGTCATCATCATCACAGTCGCGGGTCAGCACTGCACGGCTTCTGGAGCTACACGGCCTCGAACCACCACTGCAACGCCACCCTATCGCCTTCGACACCAACGGTGAGCCCCCTCCCGGTCTCTCCCTGCTCGCTGACGGACCTTACCATGTCGGCCATGGTGCTCCACACCGGGAGCGCATAGGCTAGTGCCGTCTCCGGCCTCTGGGAACACACGCACCCACGCGCACACCTGCGACCACGCCGTGACCACCCCACCGGAGCCCCATAGTGCACCCGCGTGCCTCGCCGTCGTCACCAGGTCGCCGTGGCCGCCGAGGAGTCCCTACCGGCGACCTGGAAACCAGAAGCCCCACCTTGAGCTCTGGACACCCTCGCCATGTCCCCACGGATCCGTAGAAGCTTACCCACCCCACCGAGACGCATCTCCGAGGCCGTAGCCACCTCACCGACGCCGCCGTCGTGCCCGGAAGACCGCCGCCGTGGCCGACACACCACGGGACCCCGCAAGCCGGGTTAACCCCACCAACGTAGATGCCAAGGCTCGGCAGAGCTTCCACCCGCATTAATTACACACTAGCGCCGCCGCAAAGGCTCACCAGCGAGCTCGCCGCCGGCAAGAGCACACCGTGGAAGAAATAGAGGAGAAGGGGCGAGTTGAGCAGCGCAGCCCTACACTCGGTGCACATGAGCCGAGCCGAGGGGAAAAGATGATGGACTCGGTCCACCATGGACCCTGCCTTAGGTCCATGGACCGTGAACATGGGTCCACCGTGAGCCACGCTCACGCCCATAGCCTGGAAACAAAGCCTAGTAGAGGCCCAAGGACGTGACGTGGCAGCGCCACAGCATGCCACGTGGCGGGCCAAAGCCTGGCCCAGACCGGCCCAACCCGAGCCCACCAGAGCCCGTTTGAGACCCGGCCCATATTGACCGTTGACCTGGACCCACATGTCAGTGCCACAGAACCTCGGGACCCACATGTCGGTGGGTGACGTCGTGATGACATCACGCAGGACCCACCTGTCAGTAGCAACACAGCCGAGGTGACGTCACGGTGATGTCAGCTGCTGATGTCAGCAGCCCTGGCCCCACACGTCAGTGACCCTGACCGTAGACTGTAGACCGTTGACCGTTGACTCGCCGTTGACTGACGTTGACTTGACCGGACCCACATGTCAGTGACCCAAGAGCCCCTGGACCCACCTGTCGGAACTGACGACGTTGATGACGTCATGCTGACGTCAGCTGGACCCCACCTGTCAGCTCAGAACCGAGACGATGACGTCATACTAACGTCAGCATGCCACGTGGACCAGTGACAATGTGACACGTGTCAGCCCAGGATTAATTCAGCCTTTTCCATTTTCAGAAATGATTTAAACTTCGGAAAATCTTAACTAATTCATATGACCTCAGAAAAATATGAAACTAGGACCAAAATTCATCTAAAATCGAGCTCTACGCAATGAACCCATGTTTGAGTGCATTTGGCTCTTTTGAATTTTCATTGCTTCTTTGTGCTATTCTATAGACGTCGCTAAAGCGACTATAATACGATCGTTTGCAGACTCAGAGGAGAATCGGACGGACGAGGATCGTGAGTACCGTGAGGAGTACAGAGATGACTACACTGAAGGTGCCACATCCCACCCAATCTCGTAGCACCTATTACGCATGGCTAAAATAGAAATGCTAGTGCTCTACTTTATTGTTATGATCACACTATGATAGGACTTGCATGGTAGTATGCTTTCTTGATGGCCTTTACCTTGACGCTACCTTACCCCTGCTCACCCTGCTGTTAGGCTAGTCACACGCTTGCTGCTATATTTTCATTGCTTATTACTTCTACTACGCTTATACTACATTGATGCGTGGTCGTAACTGGTGTTATTTGAACTATGGGGAGAGTGTTGCGTGTGTGACTTTGGTGCGTGGAGGGTGAGGGTTGTGTCGACCAAGTTGGAGTATACGACAAGCCTGGGGCAAGTCTTGCCGTGGGGTGCTACCTGGGCACCCCTGGAATGGATACCTGTGGTGGGTAAACGGTATATGAGGTGGCCCTAGGTGTGAACCTGTGATGGGAGGAGCCTAGGGTGGAGGTGCTGTGGTGGCACGGTAAATGGAAACCTTGATGAAGACATTCTGGCTTGGTCATCCCTAAGGAGTTACTAGTACTCAGATTCACCGGGAAGCCTTACGTACCACTCGCCCTATATGGTGCGGGACGTCTGGACTACCTGGTAGGATACTGCCACTACTGCTAGGTTGATAGCGGACAGTGCGAGGGAGGTACGGGGCACGGAGGATTCCCCCACACCCTTCCGAGACTTCATGGAGACCTTGTGGACCCGGCTCATGACTCACAGTTTCAGCCACCCCAGACCAGACTTGGGGTGAACCAGGGCTGAATGGTAGAGTGGCATTATTCTAGGCTAGCAAGCGGCCGGAATCAGCCCAGTTGACGACGGTCAGCGAGGAAGGCAGATCTTGTGGTTATGTAAAACCTCTGCAGAGTGTATGGTTGATCGATCGATACATGTGCCGACTTGTCGGCAATGGACCTTTCCTGGGTTTCGCTTAAACTAGATAGTGAGATGAGTCTTTCTCTTCTCCCCCTGGGAGTGAGTGTTCGAACGTAGCTAGGGGCTACGGGCCTTGAGACAGTGCCGAGAGGGAGTTGGCCTGTCGACTGAGCGATGGTATGGGGGTGGTACGGTGATGGTGTGGAGATGGTGGTATGTCAATCCCAGGATCGAAACCTGGCTCTGGAATGGGAATGGGGTGGAATGTGTGTGAGAATGGTGTTAAAACTTGACCAACTATTATTATGAACTTGATATGCTAAAACATAGGAAACCCCAGCCTTATAGGTTCCTTTTGATTATATCCAACTTGCATCCAATTTCTACAAAGCAATGCTCATAGGGTGGGAGTGGCCAGTACAAATCATACTGATAAATTTTGGCACACAGTTTCTGCTGAGGAGTATAGCTCCGAGGAGTTTGATGGTTGAGGGGATTCGTTCCTACGCTCAAGTCTGGCAATCTTATCTTCAAGCTGTTCTGAATGAATGCTACTTTTGATTCCGCCAATACGGCGATGTAATAATTTATGTAATTCCGTACTATTTGTACTCTGATATTATCGTTGTATGGATGTGATATTCGACTGGAATTTGGGTAATATGATCTACAACGGTCTTATTACACTTTGACTCTGTGGATTTCCCTTCGCGGAAATCAGGTCGCTTCAGTTGGTATCAGAGCCATACTTGACCATAGGACGAAACCCTTAGAAATGGACGATAGAATAGGACGTGAACAACCCTTCTTTCGGTTATATACCGACCCTGCATTTACTTCTATGCAAGGCTTATCTATTATTGACCTGCTAACACCTATTACTTGAAACATGTAGATGGCAACGAACGTCGAATGGCCGCCTCTAGGACCGCTACCTCTGGACCACGCCAAGCTTACCTTCGACCTACGTGAGCTCGGGGGTTTTGCACAGACCCTCTGTCGAGTTCTCGTTACGTTAGGAATCCCTGACGAGCCTGTCAAGGTCACCTGTACTAGGAAGTCAACTCAGGGAGGAGGAATCGAAGGACCAATTGTCACCTCAGTCGAGTTCCCAGCTAGCACTACCTTACCGTCTGTCCTAGCTTTCACCGAGTTGACTATAGAGGACACAGTTGAGGAGGGACTGCGAGCTGTCTCACACAAGGCACTTCGCAGAGTGATGAGGGACCACTATGAGCACCTAAAGACGACAGAGTTCCGTCTACTTCCCCAGGCCCTCGACCTCAGCCTTACCCCTAGTGAGCAGAGTTTCGCAGTCGGTAGAGTTATCTTTGTAGAGGAGGATAGATGCCTTCGTGTCTCAGCTATCCACCTACTAGAGCAGGACAGGTACGTGACCCAGCTTGAGCAGAAGAGACGTCAGGACCGGGCTCTTCTGTGGGAGTGCCAGGAGTGAGACTCATAGGGAGCACAGGAGCGAGCTAGTCTGCTCGAGGCAGTTGCCAAGCTACAGGACGAGCTCAACCGTCGTGAGGAAGTCCACAGAGCCGAGGTCGCTGACTTACAGGACAAAGCAGCCGACCTAGGCAACAGGAACTGCTACCTCGACAGCAAAGTCTTGGAGCTGCAGAGAGAGTTGGACGACAAGAAGGCTGAGTTCAACCGTAGAGGAGACAGAGAGAGGTCTAAAGGGATTGAGATGCTGAAAATCCAATCTCGGAACAAGACCATGACCCAGGAGCTAGAGGAGTTCAGGAAGAAGGCCGTTTGCAACCAGGGTTACCTGATCGAGGCACTCAGGTAGAACGAGTACCTACAGGACAAGTGTGAGAGGACTTGGTAGGCTTGGCAGAAGTCTGACAAGAAGCGCCTCAGGGAGATGAAGGGTATGTGGGATCAGCTACCCAAAGAGATTCGCAGCAAGACGAAGCCTAGGATAGAGGAGTTTGAGTTAGCCCTGACTCGCCTCAACCTAGATGCCTGCCCTACCCTACTTGGAGCCAAGCCTACTGAGGAGCTCGCTGAGGCCTTGAAGTACGTGTCCCGACTTCACAAGTCTGACGAGGACATCGAGATCGAGAACAGTCGTATCCCAGCTGCGGTGTATGAGTTAGAGTAGATGACCCTACGTGGTCATGATTCATGTCAGTGGCTTCCATAAGATGTACCCCTTATGAGATATATTATGAGACACTAAGCGTAGTACGATTCTCGCACGTCTTCAAGTGTAGCTACTAGAGATGATGCTATGTAATAAAACCCATGTAATGAATGTTTTGGATCTTATTGCATCTTATGGATCTTATTGCTTCTTTGTAATGAGTGTTGGATAGTATAAATGTTTTTCTTTAAAATTGTTAAAATCATGTAATTATATTGAATTATAAGCACTTATGGCACAAACACTAAAATTCCTATGATCCGTGTTGTAGATGCCGAACTGCCGATCTGCTCGCCTAATGAACCGTGGACGTGTGCCCACCCCCAAACTAGTCGAACCAAATGGGGTATGTGGTGGCAACAACCGTGGCCGTGGCCGTGGTCGTGGACATGGAGGGATACCCTTCAACCTGGAGAATACCCTGCCGCCTGCTGAGGAGAACATTCCGCCAACACCACCACCGAACTTGGCAGAAGTGATGGCGCAGCAGACCCAGCTTCTTGTAGCCCTTGTTGACGGAGCAAACCGTCGCCAGGGAGGTCAGCAGAATGACTTCCAAAGGAAGCTGGAGGGATTCCTAAAGCTAAGGCCACCTACCTATGATGGCACCGACCCTGACCCGCTTGTAGCCGATGACTGGCTCAAGGAGATGGAGAAGAAGCTTGACCTCACCACTTTCACCGACGATGAGTGTGTTGGAGCTACCACACACCAGCTCACAGGTGCAGCACGCGCCTGGTGGGACAATTTCAGTGATTCCCATGAGGATCCTGCCAATATCTCGTGGGATGAGTTCGTCGAAGCATTCACTGAGTATAACATTCCCAAGGGTATCATGGAGGCCAAAGCCGAGGAGTTCCACAACATCAAGATGGGAAAGGATAGGGTGACTGAGTACACTACTCGTTTCACCAACCTTCTACGCTATGCACCATCCTATGTTGTGAACTCTGAGAAGGAGAAGCTGTACTATTACCGCAAGGGACTTAACCCGCACATCAAGCTGAAGTTTGGCGGTATTTAGAGTAACACACTGCGTGCTCTGGTAGATCGCTGCATCCAGATCGAGAAAGACCGTGCTGAAGCTGGAGAGGAGTATAGAGAAAGGAAGCGTAAGCCTAAGGAGTCCTTCCGTGGACGTGATCGCAAGAGGTTCCGCAAAGATGCACCCTGCAGGGAGCGCTCTTGCCACAACAGGGATGACAACCCTGGATCGAGTAGGGGTAGTGGAGGCTACACCACCAAATACTCCTGCCCTGCTCAGGATCGTTACACCTGGGACCGTTATGCTCAGAACCGCAACACTCAGGACCGTTTCAACCATTCCCGCTCTGTGAATGAACGCCCAGCACAGAATCGCTCCGCACCAAGCGCTGGAAACTAGAAGGCACCCGCACCAACCCCTACAGGCGGTGCGCCTTTCACCTGCTTCGCTTGTGGCCAACCGAGTCACAAAGCCGCTGAGTGCCCTCAGAACTCAGCCGCTCAGAAGTCTCAGTTCAAGGGATCTGCTACTCGTGGACGTCTCAACCATCTGGACGTCGAGGAAGCACAGGCTGCCCCTGACGTTGTGTACGGTATGTTTTTAGTTAATGGCAATACTGCATCAGTTCTATTTGACTCTGGAGCAACTTGTTCATACATATCATCCAAGTTTGCATGAGAGCATGACCTACCTGTAACCCCACGTGAAAAGCCTATCATCACCAACTCACCTTTAGGAGACCTAAAATGCACCCACATCTGTAAGGGAGTGAGTCATACCATTGAGGGTCTTACCTTTAAAGCCGACCTAACCCTGTTACCTTCCACTAACCTAGATGTCATCTTAGGCATGGATTGGCTAACCATTCACCGAGGTATCATATCATGTTCACCTATATATGTCCAAGTGACCCACCCATCAGGCCAAGTCATTAGATGTGAACCCCAGTCCGGAAAGTCCACCTCTATCCTATGTGCCCTTAAAGCAAGTTCAGATTCGCAAAAAGAGGAAAAGACAGTTCATGATGTGCCTGTGGTCAGAGACTATCCCGATGTATTCCCTGAAGAATTACCGGGTATGCCACCAGACCATGATGTAGAGTTCATCATTGATCTTATGCCGGGAATAGGACCCATTGCCAAGAGATCCTATCGCATGTCAGTAGATGAACTGGTTGAGCTTAAGAAACAGCTTGATGAGCTCATCTCGAAGGGATATATCAGACCCAGTGGTTCACCCTGGGGATCCCCTGTTCTATTTGTTAAGAAGGATGGCTCGATGAGAATGTGCATTGATTACCGGAACTTGAACGCAGTCACCATAAAAAACAAGTACCCTCTGCTAAGAATTGATGATCTGCTTGACCAGCTCAGAGGTGCCAAGTATTTCTCTAAGATTGATCTCAGATCTGGCTATCATCAGATGAAGATTCGAGAGAGTGACATCCCAAAGACAGCTTTCGTGACTAGGTATGGGCAGTTTGAGTTCACTGTTGTATCCTTTGGACTCACGAATGCTCCCGCATACTTCATGAACATGATGAATAAGGTTTTCATGGATGATCTGGATAAGTTCGTGGTAGTATTCATTGATGACATCCTTGTCTATTCACCCACCGCTGAAGAACACGAACATCATCTAAGAATTGTACTTGAGAAACTAGCCCAACATCAGCTCTACGCAAAGTTTAGCAAGTGTGAGTTTTGGTTACAGGAAGTTGCCTTCCTAGGCCATGTACTGTCAGCTCATGGTGTTGCAGTTGACCCAGCTAAGATTGAGGCTATGAAAGAATGGGAACAACCCCGTAATGTGACAGAAGTCAGAAGTTTCTTGGGATTGGCTGGGTATTATCGTCGATTCATCGAGAACTTTTCCAAGATAGCCCGTTCAATGACCAACCTCCTAAAGAAGACTAAGGAGTTTGAATGGATGCCCGAGTGTGAACGAAGCTTCTAGGATTTGAAACAGAAGCTTACCACAACTCCTGTGCTAGCATTGCCTGATATCAGCAAAGATTTCGTGGTCTATTGTGATGCATCCCGTCAAGGACTTGGTTGCGTATTGATGCAAGGAGGAAGAGTGATAGCTTATGCATCTCGACAGTTGAAAGAACACGAGAACCGTTACCCTACCCATGATCTTGAGTTAGCAGCAGTTGTGCATGCCTTAAAGATCTGGAGGCACTACTTGATAGGCAACAAGTGTGATATCTACACCGATCATAAGAGCTTGAAGTACTTTTTCACTCAAGAAGATCTGAATATGAGGCAACGCCGATGGCTAGAGTTGATCAAGGACTACGACCTGGAAATTCACTATCATCCAGGAAAAGCTAATGTAGTCGCAGATGCTCTCAGTCGCAAGAGTTACTGTCACACTTTGATCACTGAATCCGTACCACCTGAGCTCAAGGAAGAGATTGATGATTTCCAACTAGAAATACTACCGCATGGCTTGTTGAATGAACTCCGCATATAGTATGATCTCACAGATCGCATCCGTCAAGCTCAGAAAAGTTGCAAAGAGTTCGAATATCTCCGTGGTCTGATGAAACTAGGCTACAAGACCAACCACCATGAAGATGAACAAGGAACCATCTGGTTCAAGGACAGAATATGTGTATCTTCTGATCCAGCCCTACGAGAGGAAATTCTATCAGAAGCTCATGATTCTAAGTACTGTATTCACCCTGGAGGTTCAAAGATGTATCAAGACTTGAAGAAACACTTTTGGTGGAAAGGCATGAAGATAGACATTGCGGGACATGTGGCACGATGTGACACCTGTAATAGAGTCAAGGCTGAACATCAGAGGCCTGCAAGATTGCTAAAGCCTCTTGACATTCCTGAGTGGAAATGGGAGAGCATATCCATGGATTTCATAGTTGGATTGCCCCGTTCACAGAGAGGCAATGATTCCATTTGGGTGATTGTTGATCGTTTGACCAAGATTGCTCACTTTGTACCAGTTAAGACCAAGACCAATGCCGAAAGACTAGCAGATCTATATGTTGAGCATATTCTCAGACTGCATGGAGCTCCCTCTAGTATTGTATCTGATCATGGTCCTCAATTTGTGTCCCAATTCTGGGAAGCCCTGCATAAGTCCATTGGAACCAAACTTGATTTCAGTACCGCTTACCACCCACAGACAGATGGACAGACAGAACGAGTAAATCAGATCTTAGAAGACATGCTTCGCGCTAGTGTACTGCATTATGGCTCTGATTTGGAGAAATGCTTACCCTATGCAGAGTTCTCTTACAACAACAGCTACCAAGCCAGTATCAAGATGTCGCCGTTTGAAGCTCGGTATGGCAGACCTTGTAAGACACCGTTGATGTGGTCCCAACCGGGAGAAAGATCGTTCTTTGACTCCGCTAAGATTCAAGATACAGAAGAAGGAGTTGCTCAAGTGAAGGAGAATTTGAGAATTGCTCAAAGTTGATACAAGAGCTATGCTGACAAAAGGAGGAGAGAACTTGAGTTTAATGTGGGAGACTTCGTCTATCTCAAGGTATCTCCGCTACGTGGGACTGTCAGATTCCATGTGAAAGGGAAGCTTGCCCCTAGATTTGTTGGCCCATACAAGATTTGCAAGAGGATTGGAAAGCTCGCCTACAAACTTGAGCTACCTGAGGAATTGGTGGGTGTACATCCCGTATTCCATGTCTCTCAGCTACGCAAGTGTTTGAGAGTGCCCGATGAAGTAGTTCCAACTGAGACACTTGACATACAAGATACACTTGAGTATAAAGAACATCCTATCAGAATTCTGGGTAGAGATACCAAAGAGACCCAAAGCAAGACTATTCCTATGTGCAAGATCCAATGGAGTAATCACACTAAGAGAGAAGCAACATGGGAGAAAGAGTCTAACCTCCGGCTACGATATCCTTACCTCTTCGAAGAGTACGTTATGCTTTAATCTCGGGGATGAGATTCTATTAAGGGGGTAGGACTGTAACAACCCAAAAATCCTTACACCAAAAATGCCAACTACAAATTTTTTCCTCAAAACCCCATGTGATGATGAGTGACATTGTAGGAGCCAACCCTAAGTGTTGCATTAGAAGTAACCCAACTAGACAATTTCATGAGCATGGCATGTCATTTGTTATCATGTTTATTTAAATACTGACAAATGAAACATAGCATACATTGTCAACTCAAATAGTGATTTGGATTTTCAATTGTCTTATGTAATGTCTAACAACACCTTTAAAGAAATACACCATAAAGTAATTAATACTCAAACCAAAGAATAAAAGTTTAAAGAGAAAACTAATTCTATTTTTATATAACAAAACCACACCTATTTTTGTTATACAAAATAGCTAAATAAATTCCTAATATTTATATAAGAATGTGGTGGGCCTCATATCTAAAACTCCAATGAATTAGGTGCACCAATTTGGAATTCAAATTTCAAACCAAATTTGAAATCAAACAATGGAGAAGAAAATAAAACAGAAAAAGATAAAGAAGGAAAGCGGACCCATAGCGGGCTCGGCCAGCTCGGCCCGCGCCAGCCAGCCAGCCCAACTGGCCTGCCAACCCCCCTTCCCGTCTTCCCAGCGCACGCGCGTGACCCATGAGCCGGCCCAGCACGCCGCGCACGCCCGTGCGCCCTCCGCTTCGCCTATTGTCGCTGCCTGCCGAGCCCCACCCGTCAGCTTTCCCCTGTTCATCTTCTCCATGCCACGCTCAACCGCCCGCGCGACCAAGGACCGACAGCGGTGGTAGGGGCGGGCCAGGGGGTCACACCCGGGGCATGGCCATGCTCCCCCATGCGCCGCGGTCACGCAACCTCGCGCCACCATCGGATGCGCTCCACGCCTCTCCACCGCACAATACCAGACGCCATTGGAGGCATGGTGCTCGGCTATAAAGCCACGCCCAGCGCCTTAGCCTCTCCCTCAGCCACCGCCGCCGCTTGGTGGACCAGCAGCTGCACCGCACCAAGAGTAGAGGGCCGAGAAGGAGTTCGGGAGAGGAGGATCGGAACCACCTGCGTGCTGCCCAAGTCGCCGGAGCCGAGGGCGACGCCGTCATCATCATCACGGTCACGAGTCGGCACTGCACGGCTTTCGAAGCTACATGGCCTCAAACCACCACTGCAACGCCACCCTATCGCCTTCGACACCAACGGTGAGCCCCCTCCCGGTCTCTCCCTACTCGCCGCCGGACCTTACCATGTCGGCCATGGCGCTCCACACCAGGAGCGCGTAGGCCAGGGCCGTCTCCGGCCTCTGGGAACACATGCACCCACGTGCACACCCGCGACCACGCCGTGACCACCCCACCGGAGCCCCGTAGTGCACCCGCGTGCCTCGCCGTCGTCACCAGGTCGCCGTGGTCGCCGAGGAGTCCCTACCGGCCACCTGGAAACTAGAAGCCCCGCCCTGAGCTCTGGACGCCCTTGCCGCGTCCCCATGGATCCGTAGAAGCTTACCCGCCCCACCGAGACGCATCTCCGAGGCCATAGCCACCTCACCAACGCCGCCGTCGTGCCCGGAAGACCGCCGCCATGGCCGGCACACCATGGGACCCCGCAAGCCGTGTTAACCCCACCAACGTAGACGCTGAGGCTCGGTGGAGCTTCCACCTGCATTAATTACGCACTAGCGCCGTCGCGGAGGCTCACCAGCGAGCTCACCACCGGCAAGAGCACGCCGTGGAAGAAACAGAGGAGAAGGGGTGAGTTGAGCAGCGCAGCCCTGCACTCGGTGCACATGAGCCGAGCCGAGGGGAAAAGACGATGGACTCGGTCCACCATGGACCCTGCCTTAGGTCCATGGACCGTGAACATGGGTCCACCGTGAGCCACGCTCACGCCCACAGCCTAGAAACGAAGCCTAGTAGAGGCCCAAGGACGTGACGTGGCAGCGCCACAGCATGCCACGTGGCGGGCCAAAGCCCGGCCCAACCCGAGCCCACCAGAGCCCGTTTGAGACCCGGCCCATATTGACCGTTGACCTGGACCCACATGTCAGTGCCACAGAACCTCGGGACCCACATGTCGGTGGGTGACGTCGTGATGACATTACGCTGGACCCACCTGTCAGTAGCAACACAGCGAGGTGATGTCATGTTGACGTCACGGTGATGTCAGCTGCTGACGTTAGTAGCCCTGGCCCCACATGTCAGTGACCCTGACCGTTGACCGTTGACTCACCGTTGACTGACGTTGACTTGACCGGACCCACATGTCAGTGACCTAAGAGCCCTTGGACCCACCTGTTGGAACTGACGACGTTGATGACGTCATGCTGACGTCAGCTGGACCCCACCTGTCAGCTCGGAACCGAGACGATGATGTCATGCTAATGTCATGCTGACGTTAGCATGCCACGTGGACCAGTCATAGTGTGACACGTGTCAGCCCAGGATTAATTAAGCCTTTTCAATTTTCAGAAATGATTTAAACTTCGGAAAATCATAACTAATTCATACGACCTAAGAAAAATATGAAACCAGGTCCAAAATTCATCTAAAATCGAGCTCTACACAATGAACCCATGTTTGAGTGCATTTGGCTCTTTTGAATTTTCATTGCTTCTTTGTGCTATTCTATAGACGTCGCTAACGTGACTATAATGCGATCGTTTGCAGACTCGGAGGAGAATCGGACGGACGAGGATTGTGAGTACCGTGAGGAGTACGGAGACGACTACACTGAAGGTGCCACATCCCACCCAATCTCGTAGCACCTATTACGTATGGCTAAAATAGAAATGCTAGTGCTCTACTTTATTGTTATGATCACACTGTGATAGGACTTGCATGGTAGTATGCTTTCTTGATGGCCTTTACCTTGACGCAACCTTACCCCTGCTCACCCTACTGTTAGGCTAGTCACACGCTTGCTGCTATGTTTTCATTGCTTATTACTTCTACTACGCTTATACTACATTGATGCGTGGTGGAAACTGGTGTTATTTGAACTATGGGGAGAGTGTTGCGTGTGTGACTTGGGTGCATGGAGGGTGAGGGTTGTGTCGACCAAGTTGGAGTATACGACGAGCCTAGGGCAAGTCTTGTCGTGGGGTGCTACCTAGGCACCCCTGGAATGGATACCTATGGTGGGTAAATGGTAGATGAGGTGGCCCTGGGTGTGAACCTATGATGGGAGGAGCCTAGGGTGGAGGTGCTGTGGTGGCACAGTAAATGGAAACCCTGATGAAGACATTCTGGCTTGGTCATCCCTAAGGACTTACTAGTACTCAGATTCACCGGGAAGCCTTACGTACCACTCGCCCTATATGGTGCAGGACGGCCGGACTACTTGGTAGGATATTGCCACTACTGCTAGGTTGATAGCGAACAGTGCGAGGGAGGTACGGGGCGCGGAGGATTCCCCCACACCTTTCCGAGACTTCATGGAGACCTTGTGGACCCGGCTCATGACTCACAGTTTCAGCCACCCCAGACCAGACTTGGGGTGAACCAGGGCTGAATGGTAGAGTGGCATTATCCTAGGCTAGCAAGCGGCCGAAATCAGCCCAGTTGACGACGGTTAGCGAGGAAGGCAGATCTTGTGGTTATGTAAAACCTCTACAGAGTGTATGGTTGATCGATCGATACATGTGCCGACTTGTCGGCAATGAACCTTTCCTGGGTTTCGCTTAAACTAGATAGTGAGATGAGTCTTTCTCTTCTCCCCCTGGGTGTGAGTGTTCGGACGTAGCCAGAGGCTATGGGCCTTGAGACAGTGCCGAGAGGGAGTTGGCCTATCGACTGAGCGATGGTATGGGGGTGGTATGGTGATGGTGTGGAGATGGTGTATATCAATCCCAGGATCGAAACCTGGCTCTGGAATGGAAATGGGGTGGAATGTGTGTGAGAATGGTGTTAAAACTTGACCAACTATTATTATGAACTTGATATGCTAAAACATAGGAAACCCCAGCCTTATAGGTTCCTTTTGATTATATCCAACTTGCATCCAATTTCCACAAAGCAATGCTCATAGGGTGGGAGTGGCCAGTACAAATCATACTGATAAATTTTGGCACACAGGTTCTGCTGAGGAGTATAGCTCCGAGGAGTTTGATAGTTGAGGGGATCCATTCCTATGCTCAAGTCTGGCGATCTTATCTTCAAGTTGTTCTGAATGAATGCTACTTTTGATTCCGCCAATACGGCGATGTAATAATTTATGTAATTCCGCACTATTTGTACTCTGATATTATCGTTGTATGGATGTGATATTCGACTAGAATTTGGGTAATATGATCTACAACGGTCTTATTACACTTCGACTCTATGGATTTCCCTTCGCGGAAATCAGGTCGCTTCAATTTAATCATGCCACCGGCTTGGTTGAAGAAACATATGATGTGGAGTTTGATAAATCTAACGGCTCCCAAGGAGCACATGAGAATCTTGATGATGTAGGTGATGTACCATTGAGGGATGCTATGAAGAACATTCCGGTTGGAGACATCAAGCCTAAAGATGATGAAGATTATGTACAAGTCATTGATCCACCTTCTTCATCAAGTGTACCACAAGATGGTGATAAAGATGGGAGAGTTGAAAATGAAGACACTCATGTCTCCCATGATCAAATGGTGGTACAAGCACAAGATGGTAACGCTCCACAACCTCCCCCTCAAGTGGTTGATAGAAGAAATACACCTCTACTAAAAGCTCATCCACAAGATCTCATCATAGGGAGTCCATCAAAGGGTGTAATGACTCAATCTCAAAAGCTTGCTTCTTTTATTGAACATCACTATTTTGTCTCTTATTTTGAGCCTACAAAGGTAGAAGAAGCTCTTCAAGATTCGGATTGGATAAATGCAATGCATGAAGAGTTGAACAACTTCACCCGCAAGAAGTTTGGACTCTTGAAGAGCGACCACAAGGCGTAAGAGTCATTGGAACAAAGTGGGTGTTCCGCAACAAGCAAGATGATCAAGGCGTTGTGAGGAACAAGGCAAGACTAGTGGCAAAGGAGTTCTCTCAAGTTGAAGGTTTGGATTTTGGAGAGACCTTTGCACCGGTTGCAAGACTAGAAGCCATTCTTATCCTCCTTGCATATGCATCACATCATGAAATGAAACTATATCAAATGGATGTGAAAAGTGCATTTTTAAATGGCTTTATTAATGAACTAGTCAACCTCCCGGGTTTGAAGACCCTAGATATCATAATCATGTTTATAGGTTGTACAAGGCGTTATATGGGTTTAAGCAAGCCCCAAGAGCTTGGTATGAGCGCCTTCGGGACTTCCTCATTGAGAAGGGCTTCACCATTGGGAAGGTCGACACCACATTATTCACCAAGAAGCTTGATGGACATATCTTCATTTGTCAAGTATATGTTGATGATATCATCTTTGAATCATCAAATGAAGATTCATGCAAAGAATTTGGTGAATTGATGTCGAAGGAGTTCGAGATGTCAATGATTGGAGAGCTTACATTCTTACTTGGTTTTCAAGTCAAGCAAATGAGAGAAGGGATTTTCATCTCTCAAGAGAAATATACAATTGATCTTCTCAAGAGGTTCAAAATGGATGAATGTAAGCCAATCAAGACACCAATGCCATCAAATAGATATCTCAACCTAGATGAGGGAGGTAAAACGGTTGATCAAACTCTTTACCACTCTATAATTGGTAGCTTGTTATATTTAACCGCAGCTAGGCCCAACATCATGTTTAGTGTGTGTATGTGTGCTAGATTTCAAGCTAATCCTAAGGAAGCTCATTTAAGTGCCATTAAAAGAATCCTTAGGTATCTTAAGCACACACCAAGCATTGGCCTTTGGTATCCCAAAGGAGCTAGATTTAAATTAATTGGCTATTCCAATTCGGATTATGCTGGATGCAAAGTTGATAGGAAAAGCACATCTGGAGGGTGCCATTTGCTTGGTAGATCACTTGTGTCTTGGTCCTCCAAGAAACAAAATAGTGTGGCTTTATCCACCGCCGAAGCAGAATACATTGCCGCGGGTGCTTGTTGTGCACAAATACTTTACATGAAGCAAACTTTGCTAGACTATAGTGTAGTTCTAGAAAAAGAACCTCTTTTGTGCGACAATGAAATTGCGGTAAAACTTGCAAATAATCCGGTTCAACACTCTCGCACCAAGCACATAGATATCCATCATCACTTTCTTAGAGATCATGTTGCTAAAAATGATATATCACTAGAAGCTGTAAGGACCGAGGATCAATTGGCAGATATCTTTACTAAACCGCTAGATGAGGCGACTTTTTGTCGATTACGGAATGAGCTCAATGTGCTTGATTTTAGCAACTTCACTAGAAAATAAGCTTGTGTTGTCCCTTGCATTGCATTGTAATATACAACATGTTTACTTTGTGGTAATGCATATAGGGCTTGTTTAACATGGTTAAGATAACCGCCGAAAAGCGAGTGAAGAAGCTTAACCTTGGATCAAACTTGACAAGCAACTAGATTTACTTTCAAGTATTGTATTGCATATACATGAATGTTATTTTGTCGTTTCTTTTCAATCACCCTTTTATTGCCTATTTTTTTAAAAAGAATTATAGCCTAAGGAAAAATACTTTGAAAAATTTGAGGGTTTGAGAGAGGTCACTCACATCAGTCCCAATTGATTTTTATTTGGATCTTATTGAAGTTGGGACTTGATTGGGAACAGGCAGCACGAAGGACATTGAAGAATTGCTGAAAAAGAGTGACCGGACGCTGCACCGGACTCTGATGTCCAGCATCCGGTCAGTTCACAGGAGGTGAACAGATGTTGCGATGGAGTGACCGGACTCTACTATTCAGCGTCCAGTCAGATGGCGTTCCTGTGTCCGGTCGAGTGAAGACAATGGAGATAGGTTGGACCGGACTCTGGCTACGTCCGGTCAGTGGTGATCAGACACGTCCCATCGTGGCTTCGGGGGATTTGGACCTCTCTGGAGTCGATCGGACTCTGGGTGGCAGCGTCCGGTCGTTGCCACCGGAGCGTTCGGTCAATAGAAGTCGTGCGGGATTCCAACTCTGTTCCGTTTCCTTTTCTATTCGGTCTGGGGGCCACCATATAATGTGTCGCACCGTGACCTATCCCTCATCCACCCGCGCCGACATCGCTGATTCCCGAGCCGCCGCACCATCCTCCCAGCGCCGCATTGCTTCGCCGCCGCGAGCCCGTGCCTCCAGCGCCGCCTCCCGCGCCGCCATGATGCATCGCCGCGCCCACGCCATCTGCGCCCGTGCCTTCATGCCGCCATGCCGTCGACACTCCACGCCGCCCACTACAGCAGCACCGCGCGCCACTCACCGTTCCCTAGCTCCAGCACCGCCGTGCCCCAGCCACACCCTCGCACTGCATTCACGTCGGCGACCCTAACTCCCATCCTGTGCCGTCGACCAGCGCCTCAGTGCAGTCGCCAGAATCGTAGCCTCGCATTGTCGACCCAGTGGTTCCCCAATTCGTTCCTTGTTCTTTGGTTCGCCGGTTCGTCAGGTAGCAAGCCATCGTCTCTAATTTCGTATCTATTGCTTGCTTTCTTAGGGTTTCGTAGCTCTAGATATATTGTATTTATTTGTATATCCTATCTATTCTATCGTGCAACGAGTCGGTGCCGTTGTGGTCCTATTTGCAGTTGTCAGTTAACTCGGGGCCAAGCTCACGAGTACAGATCGAGGCCAAGCCTAGGAAGTGACAGTTGGCAGTTGATTCTTGTCAGTGCAGTTGTTCTTTTCAGTTCCATCAGATGGCTCGTGTCAAGAATGTCGGAGGTGGTCTCGGTGATGAGGATCCGAGGCCCCCGCTTCGCTTGCCTTCTGAGGCAAAAGGCAAGGCGACGAAGAAGCTTACAACGAAGAAGCGGAAGTATCCAGATGTTGACACAGCGAGAGCAGCCACAGTTGCAACCGCCGTAGAGCGTGCAGAGAGAGGAGGTGCTAGGAGTGGAGTCCAGATTGCAGATCAGCTTTCTCCAGCACGGTGGGCCACCGTCTAGGAGGTTGAGCGTCGTCATGGTAGTCTAGATGGGACAGCCATGCTTGGAGGACAGCGTGTCGCTATGGAGGAGACTCAGCCTCACGGGGAGCCACAGCAGCAGACAGAGGAGGCTCAGGAGGGAGAGCAGGCATAGGAGACAGAGCAGGCACCTTAGCCACAGTTACGCCGCTCTGGTCGTACCCGTACCCAGGTGACACCGAGGCTAGAGACACAGCGGAGGGGTTCTCGTCCGCCTCCCAGACCATAGGGTCCGCCTCCAGTGACTCATCTAGATTTGAGGGCCGCCACGGCCAAGCAGGTGCAGCAGCTCAGATTTGTGCAGTTTGAGGAGTGGTTTCCACCTAGGAGGGATGAGCGTGCATCAGAGGGCATCTACACACCACTGCAGGAAGATTTTTATAATGCATATCTTAACAGTGGAGCAGTATTCAGGTCTCAGAGGGTGTGCAATATTGAGTCCATTGTAGCAGCAGCTGGAGAGCATATTCGCCCTTACCTTGCTTACTTGCTAGGGCTGACAGACTTACTCGGATAGATAGGCAGATATGTTCCATCTTGGATCCACGAATTCTATGCTACACTCTGGATTGACCCGCATCACAGATTCATACACTTTGCATTCAGAGGCAGAGATTACAGGCTGATGAGCTTTAGGGTCAGGGAGATTCTCAGGCTTCAGGAGCAGCCCGTTCGGCTACATGAGGTTTGCTATGGACAGACAACGCCTCCCAAACGCCCTCATGGTGGTATGGTGCCTCCTACAAATTTGGTTCGCCATTGCTTCACAGAGCCATTCGGCGAGGGGTCGAGCAGGACACCCAGGGATCTTACTCCTACTGCCAGAGTGCTTGATGCTATCATGAGGAGGACCCTGCTTCCAAGGATGGGGTATCGCGAGGGCTTGACTCGCATACAGTTATGGCTTCTAAACTCTCTGATGCAGCAGACTGTGTTTGACATTTGGGATCTTATTCTATCAGAGATGGATGATACTATTGCAGAGGGGTTCAAAGGTCACCGTTAGTTGCCCTATGCTCACTGGATTACATTTCTTATTCACAGGGCAGTAACAGTAAGGCCTCCAGAGATGCTGGCATAGTATAGTAGTGCTACTACAGAGTTTCCTACATACAACATGACTCAGATGCTCCGCCATAGTGCAATGAGGTCACCTAGCCAGCCTCGCCGTCGCCCAGAAGTGCTAGAGACTGTAGCCCAGTAGGATAAGACCATCAGGGGCATAGCAGCTACAGAGAAGGAGCAGTTAGATGCTCAGTAGGAGGGGATGGTCAAGAGCGACCCCAGCGACAGTTTAGATGATGATTATCAGGATATCCCTCAGATGCCTGTACGAGCACATTTCATGTAGCGGCGAAAGTACGTGTTAGCACTCCACAAACAACGTATGTAATGTTTGGCACAACTTAAAAGAAAAAACAAGACTTAAAAACACCAGCAGTATATATCACGACCTTATTCAGATACAACACTGGTTATTCAGATACATGCGCCACTTGATCAGGAGACACCAAAACGCATCTTCTCCTTCCTCGATAAGCAGAGCACCAAATTCTTCAACTCCTTGCATCAGCTTGACACGAGACACGCGTCCGTGCTATCCAGCCCAGCGTAATAAGGCACCTGATGGATATCAATGAGAGAAATTCTAGACTCTAGTCGTCTCTTCCGTCCTCAATGCCAGATTACCTATAAATAATTGAAAACGGGCATGGATAATTAAAAGCAGAGAAGATAAACATCTAACCAAATTAGAAAATTCAGACAAGGGTCATAGCTTACATATATCTTCATAGCCATCTCATTCGGCATGTCTGTAAGTTCACAATATCCAAGTGTAGACATCCATGTCTTCTCCGTGCAGCTGTTGGTGATGCTCTTGGAGTCCAGGCAGCCACTGTGATGAGGCATCTTCCATATCCTCTGTCTGCAACAGCTGGTGCAAGTTGTCCATCCTGTCAACACACCTCAAGTTGGGACACAGCTCTACACGCAGCTCTCTCACTTGGGGAAGATTCGAAACTCTCTCTAGGCCTTCACAATCTGAGATTAAAAGTTCCTCTGAGAGGAAACCGAGGTTCTCCACCACCTTGAGGCTGTGCACATCTCTTAAATGGATCACCTTCAAGCTGGTGACCTCCTGTCCAAGCTGCCGTGGGAGAGCTCTCAGCTTGGGGCAGAGGATCAGGTGCAATTTCTTCAGTCGTGGCAGCAGCTGCATCCTTGGAGGTGGGGCGTCCCCCTTTTGATTTGCAGCAGCCTTATCCTCTGCTCCTTCCGTGAATGCTGTTGTTGCTTCTTGTTTTTCTTCAGCAACAAAGGACCACTCCTCCCAGTTGGGCATATCCCTGATGAGCAATGTTTCAAGCTTGGGGAAAGCTACTGCCTCTGTAGATCTGAGATTACCCATCCCAGAGCCAACAAATTCGGGTCCAATCATGGTGACTGCAGTGGTTCCTTCGATTTTCAGATATTTCAAGTTGGGGAGCTGACCGATTGGTGGAAGATGAACACATGATTTACAATCTATGAGCTGTAAGTATGTTAGTGAAGGCAAATGGGCAGCACTACCTAGCCAGACGGGAAACCTCCGACCAAAGAAATTCATAAAACCGAGATCCTCTAGGTTGTGCGCAGGGATTAGCAAATCAAAGGTTTCCTCAATATTGATTACAGCTTTTTCAGAATATGGCTCACCTATGTGTTCACTGCAACGTAGCACTAATTCTCTGAGATGTTTTTTGTTTGCTAGCAGTGAATCTTTACTAGGAGGAACTGCTCTTTCCAGTTTGATCATATCAAGCCTCCTCAACTGCCAAAGGGGATCCAATTCTTCTATATTCCATCCATCTTGCATTACAGAATTGTTATAAGAGCCGTCACCAACAGGAAATCCTTGTAAATCGTTGAGAGAAATTAATCTGCCAATACCTTCTGGAACCTCATTTATTGGTGTGTCCTCTAGGCCAAGTCGCCTTAAGTTGCATAGCTGAGTTATTCCTGAAGGAAGACTATGCAAAGAATCACACCTCTGCAAATTCAATATCTGAAGGTTTATGAGACAACAGATGGACTCTGGAAGAGAAGATATGTCAGTATCATCAAGGTCTAGTAACCGTAGGTGGATCAAACGTCCAATGCAAGATGGAACATTTTGTATCTGTGAACCTGTCAAATCCAAAACTCGAATGCATGGTAATCTTTCAAATATTGTATCATGGACTCTCAAAGACTTTGTATAAGATGTTCTCCAAGTTCTCATTTTACATTTCTCCTTATCTGTTCTAGGTAACACAACCATATCATTCATAGTGACTGCTGAAATACGGCGGAATTTACTCATAACAGTAACCCCTGCTGAATCTGGATCACCAACAAAAAGTTCTTCTCTGGATAAATGACAAGCAAGCTGCCTTAGTAGATCATGCATTTTGCATTGAGTAAGATCAACAGAATAGTAATAATCTGGTTGGAGGAGATTTCGATAGATCAGCTCATAGTAGTATTCTTCTGCTATATCTTCAAGGACTCGGTCATCTTGCTCATCTATAAAGCCTTCGGCGACCCACATCCTTACAATAACATCACGGTAGATTACTGAATCTTCAGGGAAAATAGCACAATAGATAAAACATTGCTTCAAATGGTGTGGCAGCTCTTCGTAACTTAGATATATAGGACTTGTTATTTGACTAGGAAGACTACTCATGGACCAAGCATCTTTTACCAAAATCTTCTTCCACTCATTCTCAGTTTGATCTTTGGTTGCCAAAACTCTAGCAATGACTGTAATTGCAAGGGGAAGACCACCACATCTACGAACAATATCGATCCCTAAGTCATGTAGATTTTGTACTTCTTTTTCTTCTTTGATGCCCATGCTCTTCCATAGTAACTCCCATCCTATATCCGGCGACATTAAATCAACTCGATGTGTATAGTCCATTCCTGTTTCTACAGCAACAGTGTCAAATCGAGTTGACAATAAAACTACTACTGAGGATGCAGCATGTAGTGGGATTCTCAGTAGATTTGTCCATATGTCTGACTGCCACACGTCATCCAGCACAAGAAAAAAACTCTTATCCTTAATGGACAGTTCTAGCTTGCTTTGGAGCTCATCGGTTGATTCATCTGGCATGTACTGTACTTCAATTTTTCGTAGAATCTCCTTTAAAATAGCTATTTCAGAGAAATCTTGGGAAACACAAACCCATGCTTGTTTGTTGAAGCTCCCTTTTAGTTTTTGGTCATTGTATATTTTTTGTGCTAGTGTTGTCTTACCAACTCCTCCTGTTCCAACGATACCAAGCTTATAAGACCTTTTTTCCTTATGTGCAAGCACCAAATCTACTACTTTTCTGCAAGCATGTAAGACCTCCTTACCAACAAGGTTTGGCTCAACAAGGCTGGAACTTCTTCTCTGTTTTGGTACAGAAACTGTTACAGTTGATTGTGTACTCTTGAGTGAAGTAAATACTTTATCCTTTAAAATATTATCAATTCTTTTGTTTAAGTTTTTAATCTTCACTGCAATCTCATGACGTGTCTGGATATTAAAAAAGCAAGAGGAAAGAGAAAGGCCACTGCATGTATTTGAACTGCTTGATACTAATGAAGAATGGTCTGGCAATAGCTTGCTTCCTTTGGATTTGGCCAAGTCAATGATATCATCAGCATCATACATAGCATCTCTGACCTGACCAAGCCAATTGTTAACAACAGATTCTTTTATGCTCCTTTTCTGTGCATCATTAAGAAAGTACCGTATTTGCTCCATTCTTCTCTTCAGCTCTATGAGCTCTTCTTTAACACCTAAAATTAGTATGGCCTCCTCTGTAACAATATCTTGCAACTTCTTCGCGCATGATCCGACAAAAGATTCAAGTATGGTTGCCATCAGACCAAGATGGTTAGGGAGATCCACATAAAGAGTTGGAGGCTGGGCAATGAATGAGAAGACATGTTAACTTGGTCTCCAAATGTGATAACATTCACTAAATTTAACATATACCACTACTGATTTGTAGGGCAATGCTACGGTACTCGCACTACCTAATAGGAGGTAATAGCTCAAATCAGTCTGAACCGTTGATTTTTTATCATTTAATAAAATAAATAAATAAATATAACAAAAAAGATTTTTCAAATCCTGTAATCATGGGAGTACAAGAAGCAAGCGGTCATTCATTTCTAAGTTCGTGTGCACGTTACATGTTATTATATGCGTATACAAATTATACATGCATAATACGCCTAAGCTTAACTCGCATATACATCTTAACGCTAGCTAACACAATACTCAGGAGATGTATGTTACATGCGTATACATGTTATACATGCATCATACACCTAATCTTAACATGCATATACATCTTACATACATTTAAATACGCAAGTTAACACAGGAGGGACATGTTGCATCAAAAAATCGTGAGCTAACATGACGACGGTACCTAACACGGAGCGTTACATGCATCATCAAAAGCCTAACATGCTAATTAAAATAGATCAATCCAAAGTTCCAAAATAAAAAGATTTACCATTTCTAATAGATTACACATGCATCAATTAGATGTAGAACAAAGATTTTTATATATCTAAAAATTACCTTATTTATCCTATTTTACAAAATAAAAAATTAAAATAAATAAATATTTTACATATTACTTCCTAGTAGTCATTTGGGAGTGTCAGAGCAAAGCCCTTGTACAATAGGTTTTATATGAGTATAGTGAACTCACATCCAGAATTTTCGTGCACCTTGTTATTAAGTTATATAGGAATAAACATCATTTCTCTACCGTCAATAAATCATGCATAATGCCATTCCATATGGATTAGAAACTAATAATACACTAGGTACATGACGGTGGTGGTTGACATGATATATACAGGAATAAACATCTTTTGTCTACTGTCAGTAAATCACGAATAATGCCATGCCATATGGATTAGAAACTAATAATACACTAAGGAGATTTACTATGGTGCCTACAAATGACGTTAAGCCCTTCATTAGATCAGACGGCTAGAATCATCTATTAGTTTCTAAGAGGTAATAGGTCAAATAAATATTTAGTTAATTTTTAATTTTGGAAATAGGATAAAATAAGGAAAGTTCTAGATGTAAAGATCATTTTTAGATCTTTGACGTATATAAGATCTATTGAATGTGATAAATCTTTTTATTTTTGTAACTTTGGATATGACATAATTTAGGTAGCATATATAAACTACCTATTTGTTTATGCAAGTAACCCTGTCGTACGTACATGTCCACAAGACATATTACAACGTGTACGTGTACATGCCAAAAGACGTGTCCAACATACATGAAATTTACGTGTATACGTAAAACTTCACGTTACATGCTCAATATATAATGTGATAGCTATTAACGTTGGACACAAAACTTCACGTTGTTGATATTATTCAAGTATGTAACATATTTTTTTACTGAGTATATAATATGAATGGTGTACAACTTTAATGTAACTGCTGAAAAGCCAGGCTAAAAAGTATTGTTCGTTGATTTGTTGTGAGAGAAAAACGTTATACCATAGCTGATAAGTTCAAGCGAACAGGAAGGCTCCGTTTGGATCTTTGAATTGAATTCATTTTAAGAATCATAATTTAGACACATATTAATTAAGCTAATATGGTTGTATATGAATTATATTTGTATATTATTATTGACTATACGAGAGAGATACTTATGTGTTGCATTTCTATCGTAGGAGAGCGAGTTGAAGAGCGTATTATAAGTTACAAAGTAGAAATATAACATAGCGATCTATAGAACCAATTTCCATCGCACATCTTATGAATTTGAGATAGGCTTATATGTGAACCTTGAAAAGTGGTGGAATATCAAATTTCAAGCTAAATAGCCTAATTTATTTAGTAGATTTTAATTCCTCCAAATGAAAAGGATCCAAACATCAGTCCAAATTTTTTTGTACGTGTAGTGTATACATGTATATATTAGCAAAAAGTAAAAATAGAACTAAAATAGCAACTTATTCACGTTGAACCCAAAAGGAAGGGTCTGTCTGCACGGAAAAGGAAGGCACCACGCGCTTGACTCTCTCTTCCGTGAGGATTTAATGATGTTTACTTTTTTTCTTATATTAATTAATTAGATAATTAACTCAAAAATCCTTAAAAAATCATTGGCTTAGATTTATTTGAGATATTACCTCTTAATAAGTAAAGAGGGTACTGTAGCATTGCCCTACACTAGGTACATGACGTTGGTGGTTGACAAAATGAGTAGTAAGGTAAAATATTGAGGTATAAACCCCTGTCTTAGCTTCATTCTTGTCCCTTTCTATTTAAAGTGTTGTAAGTTAAGGTACTCTAGATTTGATGTTATCAATTTCGAAAAGTACTTGGCATGTTGAACTTGCACGTAAAACCTCTACTAATACTTCCATTAGTTACACATTTCGATCTGATAAAACATGATAATGGTCAGATTGCAGGTACATGTTGGATGTCTTACCTTAGAAATTTATCTTCCAACTAGAGTCAATAGTAATCCTCTTGTTGGCATATACAGTTCGTTTGGATTGTCGACCCAACCAGCGTACTGCACCGATGCTATGCGTGCAGATCAAAAGTAAATCCTTTGGGAAAAAAACCAATTTATTAAGTGGATAGAAGAAATTATCCGCCAATCACCAACAGAGAACCACAGATATCGCAGCTAATTAAACCTGCAAAAACGAGAAAGAATTAAATGGCAAATCTCTTGCTTGTCAAAACAAAGGTTGTTCAATGACTGGCAATTACTAGATGGTACCCATAACTAAAATAGTTCAGCAGAAAGTTAAAGCAAAAAGAGTATCACTGTATTTAAGCTGTGATGGTGGAGCAGTAAGTACCTGATTACAGGTCAACTGATAAGCCACTAATCAGATGGTACACATCAAATAGATCAGTATGTGTCGATGCTATTTTTCCTTTTTTGCTCCCAATAGGATCACTTTGGTGAGAGATGAACTCGCTCAACAGAAATGGGCACACAGAGCATTAAACATGTGGCAGCTCTGCTTGATCAGCACATGCAAGTCTAGGAATCATCTTCAATGAAGGAAATGAGTGTGACAATATATAAGAACTAGTAGTAACCATCTTGCAGAAGCAGTTCCTCCAGATCATTACAGGTGGGTACGTTTAAGATCTTCAATACTGAGGGAAGGTCTTTAGACACCAATGTATAGAACAAATAATGGAGGACAATCACCGGATGCCACGGCAAGTCCTGCAAAATGTGGTGACAACTAGAACAGTTTAGCAGGATCAGTGACAGACTCGTTGATCAATACCTACAACTAGGACAGCCAACTAGAAGAATTGTTACCACTGAATCAGAATTTTCAGCACAATTAGAACTAGAAAACGTAGGTCAACACAGGACAACTGGAAAGGCACTGATCAGACTGCTTCTTATGGAGATCAATTTGTCCCGATGTAAATTGTCGTGGTCCCGATAGTAGGATCTCTTCAATCTGTAGTCCTACAGAAACGGATGTAGCCTCAAGCTTCTGCTATCTCTGCGTCACCAGGCAATACTATGAGAACAGAAACCAACTAAATCAGACTACCTTCTTAACTAAGTAGAGGCCATGAAGTTTTTTCAAGAAATGACAACATACCTTAGGAAGAGCATCGTGCACGACGAAAGGTTGCAGCAATGGAGGAGCAAATGGAAACTCGAGAGACCTTGTGGCAAAATGCCTCTTACGAGTGGGAAATAAGATGTGCGGAAAAGCGTAGACTAAAAGGCAGTGTGTGCAAAGACCGCTGAACCTATGGTATTTGATTATTGAGAATACTAAGCAGCCTATTGGCTGTTTAATGGCATCGATAAGCCTATGGTTAGTTGCCCATGTGATTTGTTTACCTCGAGATTCGACAAGCACATGTGAAACTGGCAGTCACCGTAACCTAGACAGTTTTCGGACCACGGATTGGATTCAGGTTTCTTTAATAGAGTGTTTGGTTTGAAAAATAAAGTAGTCCGTTGTCTTCTCACTTCTCACTTCATCAGCCCATTGCTTACAAACTAACAATTAGTACTCGTATGAGAAATGAAGTTATTTGAGTATTTGATCAAATTTGAGAAATAAACTCATGACACGCCACCTAATCTAGAATGAAGTTACTCCTCGAACCTAACACACTACAAGTGTTAACCAAATGAAGACAGCTTCTCTGTTTGATTTTTGCTTGTACAAACTCGAACTGAACATGAAAATAAAACATGCTGCCAATGGCAGGTAGCTTAGCCATGTGCAGCGATTTAATTAACATAAAAAGTCGAGAAAGTCCATGTGCTAGAGTCAAGAGAAAGAAGCAAACACAGCTGGACATCGACGACCCCCCAGACCCTGTCCTTTGTGTGTGCTTCTTTCAAATTTTGAAAGCAGTCAAAATATTGGAAAGAGAGTAATTAAATTGGACTGTGCACGGCAACCACAGCCAGATGCTCCCACTCTCACGAAAATTTAATAGTGGAGAACATTAGACTAGATAAACTTGAACCAATTTGATGTGAGCCTCCTAGAGGCAACGGCATACTATTTTGAAACAATGGCAACGGCATACTATGAGCTGAGCAGTGGGGAGTAACCAGTGGGGTCCATTGAAACTAGTGAGCACTTGCTGCCTAAAAAGCAGTAAACTAAGACGCCAGCCTAGCTTTTGCCTGCTTATTGGCATCGACTTTAGTTAATTATATACAGCTAGTAAAGTTTAGGATGTCAAATCGGGTGTTATATGTGGCTATTGCATGAGGTATTCGGATACTAATAAAAAAATAAATTACATAATCCGTCAGTAATATGTGAGACGAATTTATTAAGCCTAATTAATCCGTCAATAGCACATGTTTACTGTAGCACATCATTGTCAAATTATGGACTTATTAGGCTTAAAAAATTCGTCTCGTAAATTAGTCGCAATCTGTGTAATTAGTTATTTTTTAGTCTATATTTAATACTCTATTTATATGTCCAAACATGTGATGTGATAATGAATAAACTTTAAGGGAGGAACTAAATAAGGGCTAAGGTTAGTGCGCATGTGAGCCTTTTTCCTTGAGATTCCACGAGGGGTCAGAGCGCATGTGATTCCACGCTGAATCATGTTAGCTTCGCACTACTTTTAGGCTGCATGAAGAAAAATAATCTGACAACGGCGACAACACAATCCGCCGATAATCATCATGTTCGCTTAGCTTATAAATCGTATTTTTTCAATCAATGAATAATATTTTTCTCTCATAATAAATCAGCCAACAGTACTTTCTGCCATGGCTTATCAGCCTGTCGAAAAGGGCAAATATACTAGTAGCGCCGTAGTTAGCATTGAGTGAGCCCCATCATGCAGGAGAAACGCGCTTGACAGTTGGCAGGCACACACCGAGTGTTCACGCCGTGTCCCGCCCCATGTGTACTAGTAGAAAGCTATCAACTACAACACATTTTGCGTGAAAACCTTTCAAACGACTCGTAGATTTGGTAATTCAACCTTCACTAACGCAACAATCACATACATCCAGCTTTTAATTTAGTATACTCTAACCATCGTAGCTCATAATAACAATTGGATCTATTGTAATTTATAGGTCAAAGCGGGGTAGTTGGAAAGTGGTGAGGCGAGCACTTCCTACCATCATAACCGATACAATTGGATATATTCTAATTTATAGGTCTCTGCAGAGGGGAGTAAGCAGAGAGGGGTGGTTGGAAAGTGGGCGAGTCGAGCACTTTACCTAAAAACTGTAAACTAATAAGACGTCAGTCTATCTTTTGCCTGTTTGTTGGCATCGCATTAGTGTATCATATACAAAAGTAGTAGCATATTTTGTATGCCTAATGTTAGTGCGCATGTGACACTGAAACCCACTAACACATGCCCGCTTCATACTTATCTTATCAGCTTCACACTTTTTTAGGTGGCCTGATAGAAAATAACATGACATTTGTACGTGAAAACAGGAAATGGGTGTATTTGTTTAACTTTAGAGCGATTCATTTTTTGTTTTGAAGAACAAGAAGACTGAAACAAGAAATTTCTATTATATGTAAATAAATAGTGAAAACACAATGCGCCGATATAGTATTTGATATCTTCTTGCTTATTGGCATCGACTATTATTAATGAGGTGTGCTGCGTTAGCATATCCCAAACTAACCTAGAAGTACAATGGATGTAGTTTGTGGAATTTTGTATTAAAAAACAGATATGAATCAACCGATGGGTAGTGGAACAAGTATGTAGCTCAGCCTATACATTCACCAATATTTTTCCCATGCAACGTTGCCAGCTCTAACGTACTCCCTCCGTCTTAAAAAAATGGTAAATCTGCTCTTAAGGAGTCAAACAATATCAAGTCTGACTAGATTTATAGAAAATAGTATGCATACTTGTATTTTATTATGAAAACATATTTGATGATTAATTTAGTGATAATTAATATGCATGATAAATATTAATATTTTTGTATATATTTGTTTAAACTTAAAATTGTTTAATTTTTCTTGAAAAACGAGTTTTGCATTATTTTAAGGCTAAAGCGAGCTTGCATTGCTAGTGCGGTGGCGGCCCACCCTTTCGTAATTAAGCAGAGGCCTTGAAGTTTTTTTTGCAAAGATCATTACATACCTTGGGAAGAGCACGGCGAAAGGATGAAGCAGTGGATCGGAGGAGGAAATGGAAACTAGAGAGACCTTGTGGCAAAATGTCTTTCGCGAGTGGGGAATAAGCTATGCCGAAAACGTAGACTAAAAGGCAGTGTCTGCATGATGGGAAGTGGTGAGCCGAGCACTTGTTACCATCATAGAGTGGGGTGGTTGGAAAGTGAGTGAGGCGAGCACTTGCTATCCAAAAACTGTAAACTAATAAGACGTCAGCTTATCTTTTGCCTGTTTATTGGCATCGCATTAGTGTATCATATACAAAAGTAGTAGCATATTTTGTATGCCTAATGTTAGTGCGCACGTGACACTGAAACCCACTAACACATACCCGCTTCATACTAACTGTCGATGTTTCGAACAAACACCGGCTAGTAAATTTATACTTGATGCGTATTAGGCTCGGATGGTGCACTAATGGACACAAGGTTTATACTGGTTCGGGCTGAATGTCCCTACATCCAGTCTGTTGCTGCTCGTGTTATTAGCGCCGAATGAGATTCGTAGTAGGGGGTACAAACAGTTGGGAGAGGGAGAGATCCCAAGTCCGTGATAGAGTAGTGGAGACGACGCCAAGAGCTCTGTTGCTGCTTGGTTGTGTAGTGTGCGTGTGTGTGCTTGCTTTCGAGAGTCCATCCTCTAGTGGGGAGCCCCGCCCCCCCTTTTATAGACCAGGGGGGCGCAAGCGTTTACAGACGGGGAAAGGAAAAAATACTAAGAGCGTAGAAGGTCCTTTGAGAGACCCGAGTCTTCCTTCTTCCCCACGCCTGCCCTGCCTATCATGGCAGACTGTGTCAGAAGTAGCGTATCCGTCGATCTTCGTAGGCCATGCCCTGGTCTTTTTTAGTAAGTGGGGCGTCCCATCCCGCCCCTGCGGGCGGCGGGTTGGATAGGATTGTCGAGCCCCGACCCCGTGGGGGTCGGACGGCGTGATGACTGTTGGTTGGCCCTTGGGACGTAGTGGTTGTCGTATGTCCGTGTCGGGTTCTTTGTCCGGAGGCCGAGGGCGGTGCCTACAACACTGTAGGGCGGAGAGCAGGCGCCCATAACATTGTTTCGGGCTCGCCACCCTAGAGGGGTCCAGCTTGTCTGTCACATCTCGCGGTACTTCCTTGCTTGCAGTGTGGGGCATGGCGTCTCGATGTTTGCGTTGACCCGAACGTCTTGTCTTACCCTGTAGCCGTCATCATGAGGGTGCAGGGCACGGTTTGTCAGGTGAGACGGAGCCAGCCTCCGAATATCGGGTGAGGCGAGATCCGTCATCGGCCGTTGGATGAGGTAAAGCCGGCCCTCGTGCATTGGGCGAGGCTGAGCCCAGCCCTTGGGGGTCGGGCGAGGCGGAGCGTGTCCCTCGGGGTCAGGTGAGTCATCCTCCGGCCGTCGGGCGAGGCGGAGTCATCCTCCAGCCGTCGGGCAAGGTGGAGCGGGTCCACAGGCGTTCGGGCTAGGCGGAACAAAAACTCCCGTCGTTCGGGCAAGAAGTGCAGCCGTGCTCTTGTCCGTTCGGGAGCTTTTAACATTCGATGATTATTAGTTCCACTTCCTTTGGTACCCCGGTATTAGGTCTCCGACAGTAGTCCCCGAGCCCTCGGGTGATTCGAGTAGAATCGTCCGGGGGGGTTTTCGATTTCGTCGGATTTAACATTCCAGAGGGTGCGCGCGAGCGGACCCGGTGGGTGTAGTCCCCGAGCCCTCGGGTGATTCGAGTAGAATCATCCGGGGGGGGTTCGATTTCGTCGGAGTTAACATTCCAGAGGGTGCGCGCGAGCGCACCCGGTGGGTGTAGTCCCCGAGCCCTCGCGGGGATCTTCATTTAGGGCTGACCTAACTGGGGCTTTGACTGCGGATCGGGACCCCAGTAATGCTTGTGCCCTTGATCTCGGATCGTTCGCGGACCCGTCCTCAGTTGGGCCGGCTATCGAGCCTCCGGGCCCTAGGTGGGCCAAAGAGAAAAAAATCTTTGTGACCTGCGTTCCCCAGATGGGAAGAGAGTCCGGATTTGCCTGGGGAAGGCGAACCATCCACCGTGATTTTCGGTGGGAGAGGATAGGGACTGCGGGCGCGTGTCCCGCGACGTGGCCCGGAGATCGAGGCGGACGGTTGCCCTTCTCGCGCCCGTCGCCCCTATAAAACCACGGGGTTCACCCCCAAGGTTCCGTATTTCGCCCCCTTGCCTTTACGTCTGAGACATCCACCGCCAATCGCCCCAGCCTCCTGCGCTCGCACTGCCACCGTCGACCGGCTTGCATCCATGTTGCGGCCACCGTCAAGCTTTGCACCTATCCTGTAACCGCCGTCGAGCTTGCACCCACCTTCTCCCCAATCACTTTAATGGAGTTGTGGGGCGGATCTAGCATCACCTCTCGGCGTTTGGAGGGCCTCGTCCGCCGTGGCCTTCTCCGTCCATTGTCCGCCGTCTAGGAGTGGCTGTTACCTGGTGACGAGGGTGAGCCAGCGCCGCCCGAAGGGTACGTCGTATCTTTCGCCATCTTTCATGAGCGGGGATTTGCAGTACCCGCGCATAGATTCCTTTGGGGGCTGCTGGATTACTATGAGGTGGAGCTGCAGCATCTTACTCCCAACGGGGTTCAACATATGGCGACGTTTGTTGCCCTGTGTGAGGGCTTCCTGGGGATCGATCCCCATTTTGATCTGTGGCGGTATTTCTTTACCATCAGTTTGTCGAAGAGGAAGATTGGGGGGAAGGATGTGAGCGTGCCGATGGGATGCGCCAGTGTTCATCTGCGCCATACCCGGTCGAGGGGTTACCCGTTCATGCGTCTGGCGACGTCTAACAAGGGATGGCACTCGCAGTGGTTTTATGTCAGGGATGATGTGAGTGCCACCCTGCCGAGGTACACCGGGCGCCTTATCGAAGAGGCTCCGGGGTCGTGAGCTTGGGGCGTCCAGTCCAAAGACAAGAAACACCTTTCCGACCTTCTTTCCGCCCTCCAAGCTCTGAAGGAACGGGGCGTAAAGGGGACAGGGATTATCGGTGCCTATCATGCGAGGAGGGTGGCGCCGCTGATGATGCGCACGCTTCCCCTACACCGGATGATGCCTAGGATATCATTTGAGGGGACGGTGCTTGTTGACGAGGCGCTCCCTTTCTCGGAAGTGGCGCAACGCATTAAGGAGGCGACGGAGCCGACGAAGGATTCCAAAGGCGACGTCCTCGACATTGTGTATCCGATGCCCGGACATCCCCCAATGTGGCCGGAACCTGGGTTCTTCGAATTCGTAAGCCTTCTTCTCCCGTGCTCTTTCTTTTTCCTGAATCTTCATCTTTTTTGATACTTGCTTTCGCGACGTTGGGACCAGCCGGGGGGGCTAGTCTTCAAAGACAGTCCGGTTCCGCTGCCAAAGGACAAGGCCGTGGCGGCGGTGAATCGCCTCGCGGCTGAGTGGGACAAGAAGGCAAGGGAGCAAATGAAGAAGGAGAGACGACTGAAGCAGGAAGCACGGGATCGGGGAGAGGATGTGAGCAGTGATGATGACGACGACGACGATGATGATGATGACGAGGTAGCCGTCGACGTGGATTGGGGCGCCCTGGAGGATGAGGACATGCTGATAAACGCCCACCCATCCGTGTAGGGACCCTTCCCGTTCCACGTGGAGGGAAGTGAGTCGGTGAGGTCAGTGGAAGCCGGAGAGTCCACCGCTTCGCACGGCGTGCCGGCCGAGGATCGGTGGATGGGGGGTGATGGGCCTGCCGCCGCCAACCCCGAGGAGATGGTGGAGGGGGGCGGCCCCGGTGCCATGCCCCATGAGGTAAGGGAGACAAGCCCCCCTGCCTCGGCGCAGGGGGCAGGCTCGAAACGGTCGCGTCCAGACGAGTCGGGGCAGGGATCTGGGGATCCGTCCCCGAAACACTTCCGCCGGCCGAAGGCGTCAGCGTAAGCCATTGATATCCCTGTTTTTCATCCTTTTTCCTTTTCTATTTCGACCTGATGTCTTTTACCTTCGTGTAGGTTCTTGCGGACGGGCCACTCCCTGGGACCGGCGCCCAAGAAGAGCCTCGCCATTCAGGCGGGAAGGATGACGCTGCCGGCGTCGTCCCTGTTTTGGGCATGAGCGGTGCCGATGTTGGGGCCGTGTTGGTTGATCCGACAGCGCCTGTGGTAGCGCCCGCGCCCTCAGTGGTGGTCGAGCAGGCGGCATCTTCCGTTGCGGGCGCGGTGCAGCCGGCCAAGGGTCTGGTATCACTGATGGAGGTGGTGCCTGAAGACGCAGCACAGCCCGCGCCATCGGGGACCCAGGCTGAGGTGGCTGTGACCACGCCAAGCTCGGCGGGGCCAGACGTCGCCGCGGTGGCGTCCGAGGGGGCGGTGCAGTCGGTGCCATCGGCGGCATAGGCCGCGGTGGACGAGGTGGGCCGGATGGAGGTGGACACGGCCGGAGGGTCGTCGGGCGTCGTGGCGGTGGCGCATAGGACCAGGAGGGAGTCGCCCCTGGCCCCTCTGTCGGGGGGCAGCCGCTCCCCTGCACGGGGAGAGTCACAGCTCCGGTGGATGGCCACACAGGATCCATCGTGGGCTCTCTTCTCCCTCGACGATCACGCCGAGAGCCTGGAGCGGGAGAGTCTTGACATTGGGATCTCGACCGTGATGGATGCCCTGAACCAGGCCGCGGGGGCCCTACGTGAGATCGTTGTTCCTACTAGCCAGGTATCCTCTTGATTTTCCTCCTTGTTTTCCTCTTTCTTCGCATGTTTTTGTGTTTTCATATTTCCGATACCGGTCTTTTTCTTCTTCAGATTCTCATTGCTCGTAGTCGGGATAAATCCCGATTCCTCTGTGAGCAGAAGGCGGAGTGGGATCACCTTACCGAGGAGGCCCGGCTGCGAGTAGATGTGAGCGCGTAGCTTGTTGCGGCCCAGGAGCGGGAGGCCGAGGCGCGTCAGGATGCGGAGGAGGCCCATGTGATGTTTGCGGACCTATCGGCGAGGGTGAAGCTGGAAGAGGAAGAGGCCGCCAGGATTCTGAAGGGGCGGGACGAGCTGTTAGAGAAGGATGCCCAGGCTAGTAAGCGGGCTACCGAGGTCCTGAAGGAGCTGGAGACGGAGTGGGATCTTAGGCAGAAGGCCGAGAGTAGGGCCATGGCCCTTTAGCAGAAGGTGGACGAGGACGTCTAGGTGATCCGCTCCCTCTGGGCTGATCTCGGTGATGCGGTGAGCCGAAGGTTGAGCGCTGAGAACGTCTCTGTCAGGCTGGAAAAGGAGCTCGCCCATGTGCGAAGGACCCTTCAGACTGAGAGCGACGAGCATGATCTTCTGCAAGCTACGGTCGGGGTGGTTCTTGATGCCCTGAAGGTGGCAGAGCCGGTGGAGACCAGCCCGCTCGTGGCCCGTGCTACAGGTATCACGGCGCGGGTGGGCCAACTTGAGGAAGACACCTTTCGCGCCGGGATCACCCAAGCCTTTGCCATCGCCCACTCTCATTATGATCGGGAGATCAACTTGAAGGTGATGAGCCAAGGCCTCATGCCTGTTTACGAAGACCCTGAGCTGGACGAGACGGAGAAGGCGGTGGCACCTCTCGCGCGGGACCTGGCGGACAGATTGAAAGAAGCGGTTCTCCCTTCGTGGAAGTAGTTTAGCTGGAGAAATTTGATGAACACTTTTATGTAATATGTGAACAAGTGTCGGTGCTTTTGCGTGCTGAAAACAGTTTCATGGATTTGTCTCGTGGTTTTTCGTTTTGTTTGTTTCATTTTTGCGATGAAAAGAAGTGTTTTCTCCCCTGGCTCTTGTTTGACGCGAGGCGGCCTCGTACCTTTTGCAGGTTGGCCTTCGAACCTCGGTCTCTCGATGTCGGATCGAGCGGCTTGAGTCCCCGAGCCCTGTTAGGGTCTGATAGGGGTCGGCCATGTTTCGTGCGTTACCCCGTCCTCGGTTTTTGCGATCGAGGGGCTGAGTTGACGACACTTGCCTCAACGGCTCGAGCGTCGTGCTCAATGAGCTCGCTAACGGGTACGTTTGTGTGAAATCTAGGTCCATCATTTGCTGACGGGGTCGGTAGGGCCCTCTGGTGGCATTTCACTGCTTCCTAACCTGCCTCCCGGCAGATGCCTGAGCCGTTTTGATAGGCTCAGGGGGCCTGTTGGCCTCTCCTCGACGGAGATTCTGTGGGTTTGGCTCGGGGTTAGAATCGAACGAGAAAAGGTCGAGTCGCCCCTGTCCGCTTCTGAGTGGGGTCAGGCGGGGCCGCTGGGGCTCGTCTCAGTTATTTCTCCCTAGCTATGTTTGATGTGAGGTGGCCTCAAACCCTTCGCGGGCTGGCCTATGAACCTCGGTCGTTTGTTGCTCGTATTGAATGAGGCGACTGCCACTTTGTGACGCGACATGAAGTGTTTGGATGCGGTAATTGCATAAGTTTAGTATATGGTAAACTTGAAAGCGGGGTTTGGTAATGTTACCTTGGCGGTGTGAGTGACGGGAAGCTCCTACCGAACATGTCTGCATGGGTTTCGAGTCCGATGGCGTGACCTGCATGAGCATCGCGATTTTTCGTTTGTGTCTCTTGGTGGCGACTTGAGCCGTCCGATTGACCTTTAAGCGAGTGGATCCCTCCAAACTTTTTCGAGAAGGTGGGAGGCGAGACTCGTGGTGTGAGGGACTGTGAATCCTGGTTACGCTGGTGAATAAGAGATACCGTAGCCGTCGGGGCATAGGGTTTGGAGGTTCAGCCAGTTGTAATCAGCGTTTTATCCCCACGCGCCGAGCTCCTGTTTCCCAAGCGTAAGGAGGGGTCGGGCGAGGAGAATGTCTAAACTGGTAGACATTCTCGAAAGCCCCCGAGGGATGTCCGTGCCCCTATCGTTGCTGGGGTCGGACGCTCGGTAATAAATGTAACAGAACCGACCAAATCATAAGAACATAAGTACAAAAACAATCACCGAAGCGATCAAATTCCTGTACTTAAGCTCCCATAATCCCGGTAGTCCGGAAATCACGAAGGATTTCAACCAACTCTCGACATACAAACCAAGACCGTACTGATTCAACACAACACATCATCCGTTACAACATTTCACAAGTAGCATTCGGATTACATCCATCAGAGTGCAAATAAATATTACAAACCAAGTTTAAATGCGCGGAAGCAACATAGTTTAGTACATAACTTCATAGTTTCAAATACATTGCCAGGATCAGAGTCATGTCCCACAAAAGCATTATCAGGTACAAGAACTAGTAGAGATCGCGCCCAACGGTCTAGTCTTCATCCCCAGCAGGGAGAAGGCAGTACTTGCAGCAACCAAAGAAGAACTGGTCACCTACAACAGGTGGGAGATAAACCCTGAGTACGAGAAGGTACTCAGCTAGACTTACCCGACAAAAACCAGAAATAAAAGACACCAAGGATCATGCAAGGCTTTGAGGTGGGCTAGCTTGACACGATTGCATAAAAGAGCTTATGATTATAGTAACCAATTTAAACTTAGCATTAAACTTATCATTAGTTACCGTCCACTAGATTAGCACTGTACTAGAGCACTCACTTATTAGGAGCAAACAATATTAACCATAGCAGGTATAATAAGGCTGTCATCATCATATCATCATTTCCGAACCATTAAGTTATTAAGTGTATCTACATTGGAGATAAGCCCGTCAAGTTCTCACTAACTTGGGAGAGACGGCGATTGAATCGGATTACAACTCAGGTGAGGGGTATTCTAACTCTCACCCCGGCATACTTTGCAAGGGTAGCCGTGGGTCACCTTTGGAACATCTCGAAACCAAATTGCAGGTTCGATCAACGCCAAGACTCTCGGGGATTACCCTTCCGCCGGGACGATCGGGACTTTTAAATCACTGCCCTTGGACTCACGCCCACGGCTCCCTTCCGAGGCGCACTTTATACTTATCGACTCCGGCCCGAGGTGAGCTACTCGGCCGTGGTCGGTCATCGGACACTGCCAACTAAGAGAGAGGCATGCGTTCAACATGAACAGAAAGGCTCCAAGAATCAGTCCTTAAGCGACATAGACGGAGTCATCGCAAACCAAGCAAGCCTCCGTCCGGTCTTTATTTCCAATTAAGATCGGGTTCTTTTCCACGATAGCAAATATAGCCAACCGTGCCACATGTATCTTCCTATATCTCGCAGTGATGTGAAATCACCCGACTTCTACCGCGTTTAAGCAGGGCTAAGCACTACTCGAGCCTGAGCTACATAGGATTCAGGGTAACAATATCCGGACAAGGATTGGGTAACCAATGCAAAGCAAGTGTTTGCATCCAACACCTAAACTTAATGCAACAATATATGTAATAATAATATCAGAATCGCAGTTCGGAAAATAGGAGGCTTAATATGCTCAAGGGCTTGCCTTTCACAAAGTTGCAAGGACGGTGGTCCGGGCACTCAACGGCGACCTCGTCGGCACTTCTCCCAAGGTTGCTCCTCTTGAATCTCCGGTGTCGGCTGCTGCTGCTCGCTCAGTTCCTCGAATTCTAGCAGGGTTACTCCTTTCGGTACACCTATTGCATGCCGATGCAAAAGATAAATATCATGGATGCATAAGGAATGACATGATGCTCATGATGAATGAATCACAAATGAGTGTTTACGAAAACATCATCTTTGGACACTGCGTTCACGAGAGTAATTAGCTCTATTCAAATCACTTTAAGCATGTATCCAACTTAACTTAAATAACAAGAGCAACTTACCTAACTTGCATAACCTAAGATAAAGATGTTCATCTTCAGTTAAAGGCCTAACACCTAGGAACATTACCACAAACTTAGAACTAGTAAATACATACTTAAAATTAGAGTTAAAGCTTCATATGCAAACAAGTAGTCAATTAATTCAATCATAACCAGAGTTCTATAAATCCAAATGACTTGCAAGAGGACATTCTGGAAAGCTCATGAAATTCTCTACAATTAATTTGTAAACATCAAAGCATGATTCTTAAGTTAACCAAATCAAATTCCTGTAAACCTAGAATCTGTCCCGCAATGGCAGGGTTGCTAACTTAATTATTTAATGATGATGCAAAAGCATAATTTGATCAATCCAAGTTTACCAACTTGTTTTTCATACCCAAGAAATATTAGAAAGTATAGTGCCAACTTCTAAATAATTTATTTAATATCCTTTTTCAATTTATTTAGTTAATTAGGTGATTTAAGCAATATATAGTAAAACTATTCATAAAAATCTACAAAAATTACAGTAGCTATCTCATGCTGCACATAGACTACCATAAAAATTTCAAAGCCATTGGGAAAACATAACTTGCTGTATCCAAAATAACAGGTGGTATGTCTAATTTTAGCATAATTAGGAAACCTTATTAAAAAGTGTCAAGCAATAGATTTCCCATTTTTCCTAGCACCATTATAGCATAAGAATAGCACTCATCAAATTTTACCTTCACTGGATCTATAGAACAATTATGAAAATTCTCACAAGATCTACCCATTAATAAAAGGAAATTCTATAACTTAAAAACTACACATGCACTAGCTCTGAAATTTTAACCAGGGCTTCTAACAAGCAATAATAGACTACCCACAAAATTTCATAATTTTTGGACCACTGAAACTCAAGATAAAATTCAAACAAGTTTGCATGCATCTAAAAACACATTTCAAAGTCCTATTTAATTCATCCAGAATTTCTAAAACATGTGCTCATATAATATTTTTATTAAATACTAGACATGACCAGGAACACAACAAAATTGGAACCATACTATTTGGATCTACCAAACTTGAGTTACATATTTTTGAAATTGTGCACCAAACTGTGAAAAACAGTTAAACAAAACAAACATGAAAACCGAACCGCTACTGGGCCAGCCCGAAGAATCACGGCGGCCCGCGACTCACGCGCTGGCGTGGCCCAACGCGACGCGGCCCACGCTGGGCTCCCGCCTGAGCCTCGGCGGCTGACAAGGAGGGCCCGCGTGTCAGCGAGGGAAACAGGGGAAAGGAGCGAACGGCGGCGTAGTTCACCGCCGGTGGCTCCTCCGGCGAGACCATCTACGCTACGACGTTCGCCTTGATCATGCGCATCTAGTGGTGACCTCAATCGGTGCTAGGGTAGTGGCTAGAGGGTCGGCGATCGACACAAATGACGCCGATGACCATGCCATGGCACGCCGGCTCCGTGAACCGACGGCGACACGACTTCTAACGGTGACTCTACGAGCTTCGGTGGTGTTCCTATGACCTAGCGCGAGGCAGAGGAGGGGATGGAAACGGCGCGAGGACAGCTGGCCGCGTGGAGCGCCAACTCCGGCGAGCTCCCGCCATGGCTGCGGTGGGGAGAACGGTGAATACGCCCTTACCAATGCACGATCGACCCGACGGTGAGGTGGAGATGGTAAAGGGGATCACGGCGAAGCTCTAGGTGAACGGAGCAACGCGTTTTTGCAATGGCGTGGAAGCTAGGTGGAGGCGAAGGTGCGGCTGGCAATGGCGGACGGCTGCGGCTCGGTTCTGTTGTTGTGCTGGTGGGGGGGCGAGGAAATGCGAAATGGGGACGGACGAAGTCGTCGGACAGGTGCTGGGTGGCTTCGCAGACATGGTCTGCGACGCTTGAGACGCGACAACAATGGCGTGGCAATATGACAAAGAAGTCGGCTGACGAGTGTCACCCACGCATCGGTGAATTCTCAAACTTGATCACTGTAGCTTCGATTCAGTGTTCCCTTCTGAGCCTGACAGCGATACTTTGACAATGATTATTTCCTAATCCGTGGCGATCTAGACTATGCCATAGTTAACAAAGTTGCTCATCTATACGTGAACTACAACTCTTTCCACTGGAGCTCAAGCTGGTTTGGCTCGGTTAGGGAGATACACGGCTCCAAACATGGGTACACGAAACTGTACTTCACTTTAGGACTTAGAAAAATTTGCTAAGTATGAAATCAGCATGTACTTCTGACTTGTGGGCCATGTTTGAGCATGTTCTAGCCATTTTCATGAGTTGGTCATAAAACAACTTTTGTTCCTTGATAAATTTGCTACAACTTTTGTAAAGAGTGCACAACCATGCAAAACTCTAAGTTAGACTTTTGAATCAGTCAAACAGTGGCACTCTAGGGTTCATTTCAAGTCAAACCTCCATTCAAGGGCAATTTTGTCATTTTGACCTACATGAACAATGTCCAAACAATTAACCTAAGTGTAGTTAAGGTGTAATAGACCATGATCAACCATTTTACAGAATTGTTATACCACTTCTAATGATCACATGTGATACAAAAATTAAAACAAACAATTCATACATATGTTTCAATAGAATGTTTCACATGTTGCATGACCTTGTTGTTATCCTATACTTGTCACATTACTACCATGTTGCCATGCTTCAAGATATGAGAAATTCATGTTGCATTCATATGTTGCACTACTACCATTCACAAGCAATCCAGTACGAAACAAACAGAATATGCGAATGTTTCATATGTATGTTTCAGGGACCATGGCATGATGACATAGATAATGCACATGTTTATGAAATGACATGCAATTTAGTGGAAGCCTAAACACCTAGGGTGTTACAATAAACTTAACGCGTAAAGAGAAAGAGAAGAGGTGCGGGTGTGCCCTGGTTCTCGCGCCCGATGGGTGGTGGCGGGCCATGCCTGCATTATCAGGTGGTGTCCCATCAACCAGGCCGTGTCCCGTCGGTCCAGGTGTGTCCCCTCGGGTTCCTGTCAGCATTGATTTGCTGCCTGCATTGAATAGGGGGGAAGGCAGAGAGTTTTTCGCCCCCACCTTTCGTCCTTCCATATCCGCTGTGCCTTTTCTTTAAATAGGGAGGGGGGAGTTCTTGCCTCACTGCCCACCCTACTTCTGAGCCGCTACCTCTTCTCCCTTTTCCTCTCCACCGAAAATACTCGTGTGTCGCGGTGGATCCTGAGTGAGAGAGGGAGTGAAGCCAGAGAGAGAGACTCATAGATCCGCTCGTGAATCCGGGGCGTGATGTCGAGGTGGAGGTCGTCCAACGTAGATGAGGTGGTGCGGGCTGTTTTTGCCGAGAAGAGCTTGCTGCCGCCGAAGGAGGAGGGGTACTGGAGGGTGCCGGGCGTCGTCAGCCTCGCCGTCATTCGTTGTGGCCTCCCCACGGCGGGAGGTGCCTCCTGTTCAAGCGCCGTTGTCGGGGTTGCGGCTGATGATGATGGCTTAGTCCCCGGATGCCCCGGCGGAGGGGGACCATAGTCGCTGGCGTGGTGCTCGATGTTGCAGACGATGGCGTCTTCGAGGATCCTGCAGAGCGGCGGGACGTTGCCGATGGAGAGTGTGGCGCGGCGGCCGTAGTAGACAAGCTGGCCCGTGTACATGCCCTCGACGGCGATGAAGAGCTCCTTCTTGTGCTTGTGCCTGAAGGGGTTGGCACGGCGGCCGTAGTCGTAGCTATAGTCGGGCTAGGCAGAGTCTGTAATCGAATAAGTTTGTGGGGAAGTCCCTGAGTGGATAGCTCTTTTTTATTTTAAGAGTGTATTAGCCCTTTTCGTGATGAAATCACTATGTAAGTAGTGAATTTGTGCAGAAAAAATGAACAAATTTTTCATCATTCGTTATGGTAAACAGTTTTTTAGTTTTCGCTTCCTGCAGAAAAGGTTTTTGGTGCTTTCCAATTCCTCCTACGGTCCAGATCACAAAAGCCTGGAGTACGGGTGAAATGATTCTGATCATGCTGGTGAGCAAGGAGGCCGTAGCCGCTGGGGCGTGGGTTTCCCGCAGTCCTACCAGTTGTACTCAGAATTGGGTCCCGAAGTCCTGGCCTTTGGGATCCGATTATGGAGAGAAGTGGAAAACTTATAGAAAGTTTGACACATGTTTGCAAGGTAAACATACTTATATTATTTGTACCAGCCCCCAAGTGAGGTCTGACCCCTTGCGACGAGCTGGGGTCGGACATTACTAAAGATCAGGGATTTATAAAGACGAAAGCTGATAAGGAAAAAGTATGCGTATATTTAAGGGTAGAAGCGACGTAGCTGTTCGATGTTCCAAGCGTTGGTGAAGACCTTGTCATCGATGGTTTTCAACTTGTAGGCGCCTAGACGAAGTACTTTCGTGACGACATACGGCCCTTCCCAGGGCGGTGAGAGCTTGTGACGGTCCTTGCTGCTATTCACGAGGCGGAGAACGAGGTCCCCGACGTTGAAGGCTCGGTTGTGTACCCGTCGTCCGTGGTACCGCCGTAGCGCCTGCTGGTACTTGGCCGAATGGAGGAGGGCGATGTCGCGGGCTTCGTCTAGCTAGTCCATGGCGTCTTGGTGGGATGCCTTGGCTCGTTCCTCGTTGTACGCTCTGATCCTTGGTGCTCCGTAGTCAAGGTCCGTCGGGAGGACGGCCTCGGCTCTGTAGACCATGAAAAAGGGCGTGTAGCTGGTGGCCTGGCTGGGGGTTGTTCTCAGGCTCCAGAGCACCGCGGGGAGCTCGGTGACCCAGCGTGCGCTGAACTTTTTCAACCGATTGAAGATCCTAGGCTTGAGGCCCTGTAGGAGCATGCCGTTAGTGCGCTCAACCTGCCCGTTCGTCCGGGGGTGTGCGACGGCTGCCCAATCGATCCGGATGTGTTGCTCATCGCAGAAACGAATGAATTTCCTACCGGGGAACTGCGTGCCGTTGTCGGTGATGATGGAGTTCGGTACCCCAAAGCGATGGATGATGTCGAGGAAGAACATCACCACCTATTCAAACTTGATCACGGAGATTGGTCGAGCTTCGATCCATTTTGTAAACTTGTCTATGGTGACAAGCAGGTGGGTGAACCCCCCGGGCGCCTTTTTGAGTGGCCCAACCAGATCGAGCCCCCAGACCGCGAAAGGCCACGTGATAGGGATCATCTGGAGGGCCTGGGCTGGGAGGTGAGTTTGCCATGCGTAGTACTGACACCCTTCGCAGGTGCGTACGATTTGCTCGGCGTCGGTTACTGCAGTGGGCCAGTAGAAGCCTTGTCAGAATGCGTTTCCAACCAAGGTTCTTGGCGTGGTAGTGTGACCGCAGACCCCACCGTGGATGTCGCTTAGCAGGAGTTTTCCCTGTTCGTCAGGGATACAGAGCTGCAAGATCCCGGTGTGGCTCCGTTTGTAGAGTTTGCCTTCTATAAGAACGAAGGACTTGGCGCGACGTGCGAGCCGTCGAGCTTCCGTCTTATCCGTTGGCAGAGTGTCGTGGAGGAGGTAGTCGAGGTAGGGTGTCCTCCAGTCGTTCGGAGGGTCGGGCGTCGGGCCTTCTTCAAGCTCCATGACCTCGGGGTCAGACAAAGCCGTTGGTTGGTCAGCCCCCGGGGCTGGATCAGATGAGCCGTCGTTGGCCCACTCCGACCCTTCGTAGCGCACCGAGGGTTTGTGCTGGTCGCTGGCGAAGACTCCCGTGGGCACCGGCTCTCGGCCAGACGCTGCTTTCGCGAGTGCGTCGGCTGCTTCGTTGAGGTGCCTTGGGATGTGATTGAGTTCCAGGCCGTCGAACCTGTCCTCCAGCCGTCGGACCTCTTGGCAGTACGTTGTCATCTTGGTGTCGTGGCAGCTCGACTCCTTCATGACTTGATTAACGATTAGCTGGGAGTCGCCCCGAATGTCGAGGCGTCGGATGCCTAGTTCAATGGCGATTCGTAGGCCGTTGACGAGTGCTTCATACTTAGCTACATTATTTGATGAGGGGAAATGGAGGCGAACCATATACCTTATTCGGACCCCGAGGGGTGACACGAAGACCAGCCCCGCGCTGGTGCCCTTCTTCATCAGCGACCCATCGAAGTACATTGTCCAGTACTCTTGATCGACGACCGCTGGTGGTGTTTGGATTTCGGTCCATTCTGTGATGAAGTTAGCCAACACCTGGGACTTGATCGCCGTTCGGGAGGCATATGTGATGCCTTGATCCATCAGCTCGAGTGCCCAATTCATGGTTCTTCCTGTGGCGTCCTAGCTCCGGACGACTTCGCCGAGGGGAAACGATGTTACGACTGTCACGGGGTGTGACTCGAAGTAGTGATGTAGCTTCCTTTTGGTGATGAGGACGTCGTACAGGAGCTTCTGGATCTAGGAGTAGCGGGTTTTGGAGTTGGATAGTACCTCGCTGATGAAGTATATGGGGTGCTGTACCTTGAGTGCGTGCTCCTCCTCTTTTCATTCTACCACCAGGGCGGCACTAACCACCTGTGTGGTGGCCGCTATGTATAGTAGGAGTGCCTCTCCGTCGCTTGGGGGACTAGGATCGGGGCCTTCGTCAGAAGCAGCTTGAGCGCGTCAAGTGCCTCCTGGGCCTCGGGTGTCCACTCGAAGAGGTCGGCCTTTTTCAAAAGGCGGTAAAGAGGAAGACCTCGTTCGTCGAGGCGTGAGATGAATCAGCTGAGAGCGCCCAGGCACCCTGTGATCCGCTGGACCCCCTTTACATTCTGGATTGGGCCCATCTTAGTGATGGCTGAAATCTTATCTGGGTTGGCTTCGATGCCGCGCTCGGAGACGATGAAGCCAAGCAGCATTCCCCTCGGGACCCCGAAAACACACTTCTCGGGGTTGAGTTTGATACCGTTTGCCCAGAGTTTCGCAAAGGTTTGCTTGAGATCAGCAACGAGGTGGTCAGCCTGCTTGGACTTTACTACGATGCCGTCGATGTAGGCCTCAACGGTTCGCCCGACGAGGTCTCCGAAGCATCTGAGCATACATCGCTGGTATGTCGCCCCAGCGTTTTTCAAACCGAATGGCATTGAAACGTAGCAAAACGATCCGAAGGGAGTGAAGAAAGAGGTCGCGAGTTGGTCGGACTCCTTCATCGCAATTTGATGGTAGCCGGAGTATGCATCAAGGAAGCAGAGGGTTTCGTGCCCTGCGGTGGAGTCAACTATCTAATCTATGCGTGGCAAAGGAAATGGATCCTTCGGGCACGCTTTGTTGAGACCGATATAGTCTCCACACATCCTCCATTTCCCGCTTTTCTTTCGTATGAGGATGGGGTTTGCCAGCCACTCTGGGTGGTGTACCTCCTTGATGAATCCGGTGGCCAATAGCTTGGCTATCTCTTCGCCGATGGCCCTGCGCTTCTCCTCGTCGAAGCGGCGCAGGCGTTGTTTCACCGGTTTGGAGCCCGGGTGGATTTTTAGGGTGTGCTCGGTGACCTCCCTCGGAATGCCTGGCATATCCGAGGGCTTCCACGCAAAGATGTCTTTGTTATCGCGGAGGAAGTCGATGAGCACGCTTTCCTATTCGGGGGAGAGCGTGGTGCCAATGCGCACCGTTTTTCCCTCGGAGCTGCTGGGGTCTATGATGACCTCTTTGGAGCCCTCTGCTGATTTGAATGACCCGGTCGATTTTTCGGCGTCAGGCACCTCCTCGATGATCTTTTCCCTGAGGGCAGCGAGATCCCCGGAGGCGACGATTGCCGTGGCCTGGCCGCAGCATTCGACCTTGCATTCGTAGGCCCGCTGGAAGGAGGTGCCGACGGTGATGGCCCCGTGGGGTCCTGGTAGCTTCAGTTTGAGGTACGTATAGTTGGGAACGGCCATGAACTTCACGTAGTATGGTCATCCTAAAATGGCATGGAAAGTTCCGGGGAATCCTACTGTCGGATACCACAAGAAGGGGTACCCTAAGCAAGAACTGAAAATATTGCTTAAGCCTTGCAAAAATCAAAGCCAAAGGACAACCACGAGGTCTCGACAGATTCTCCGACTCGCCCAAGGCTTGCGCCGAAGCCTCAGACGAAAGGCCAAAGCCCTCTGCCCCGCCGAGGCCCTCTCGTCGAGGCCCCCTCGCCGTGGCCCCGCCCCGCAAGGCCTCGGCTGGGATACCAATTCTCCGTTTCGCCCGAGGCTGGGCTCGGCAAACAACCTCGTCACCTCCGTCCCGACCGACTCCCCTGACAGAACGTCACGTCCAGTTAATGCGCCCCACTACTCCCGCAATGTCAGCCGCACGTCGGCACTGTATAGGCAGAATGACTAACGGGACAGGGGACCGGAATACTGCCCTGTGCTGCCGAACTCCTGCGCCAAGGACAAAGTGGCGTGGAGGGTCAAATCCGGGTCCCAGTAGTCTCGAAATCAGCATGAAAGACCAACTGCTCGTCCTCCGCCTCGTCCGAGACCCCCCAGCAGGGCCCCGGACGTACTTTTCCTTCTCTGCCTCGGCCGAGACCCCCCCGCTAGGGCCTCGGACGTACTATTCCTTCTTCGCCTCAGCCGAGGCCGGGCTCGTCCCGCATCCTCGTCGCCTCCGCCTCAACCATCCCTCTGGCAAGCCGTCACATCCGTTTAAGTGCGTCCAGTCGCACCTACTGCGTTAGTCACGACTGACAGGGTACAACAACAGGGGCGATGGGACAGCGGTCAAATCTCCTTTTTACCATCCCCTACTGACGGTGCAGGGGTTACCGTGCCCTGTGGACACACGCTCCGCACTTCTCCGCCTGAACCAGGTACGACGCAGACCACCGAGACCCTCGCATCATACACGGGTCACCTCCGAGGCCTCGACAAAGCAGGCCTCGGCACGATCAGCTACAGCACCCGCCAGGCCTTGGCACTCCACCCAGTCAAGAGCACACAAGGCACGACATGCCTCCTACAGTGGAAGCCATACTGACTAGACGTCAACAAGGACCCCCACGACCTCAACAACCTCGGGCCTGGCCAGCACGGCGCGCTAGTGATCAAGTACCAATTGCCATTCCTGGCACTGTGCTGCTACAGGGATAGAGTACTAGATCTTCCTTCTAAGGCTCCACGTATAGCTCTCTCAAGTATTACCGGCTCCCTCCTTACAGCTATAAAAGGGGGCAGCCAGGGCCATTTCGAGAGGAGAGAAGAAGAACACCTGATAGCACACACACATACGCATCCCAGCCGCCTGAGAGCAATGTCTCAAGCCGCCCACATGACACCTCGCCGAGACCTGGGATTAGCTCCCTCTCTCACTGTGCTTGTAACCCCCTACTACTAGCACTTCGGTGCAAGGAATACAAGATCGATCTCTCAGACTGGACGTAGGGCATCGATTGCCTGAACCAGTATAAACCTTGTGTCTCTTTGCATCACCATTCGGGATTAGAGGCACGCAGTTCACATTTACTGGTTGGTTGAGGACCCCCCGGTCCAAAACACCGACATTTGGCGCGCCAGGTAGGGGATCTGCGTGTCAGTTTCGTCATCCCAACAAGTTCCAGATGGCAAACCCCGTACGTCCGTTACGTCTCGGCACGGTGATCTGGTTCGGGGGCCTAGAGTTCATGTCTCTAGGGCATGAGTACGACATGGTACTCCTCACGCCCCGAACCCCACCAACCGACAGCGACGTCACACACCGGCATCCCAGGCACAGGCGGCGCCCGGGCGGCCGCTCTCGCCGTGCTCGCCAGGCACGACACAAGCAAGACCACCCCAATGCTACTCGAATCCAGGACGACATGCCGCTCCCCGCCGACATCCTACGACCAGTTGTTGGCACAGGCTCCCTGGCTGGGGACCTGTCTAGCCTAAGCTTGGATGAAGGAAAAACGCCGATGGCACATGGCGACGCCCAGTCACCAAGCTCCGCTCCACCACTCCCTGAAGAGCCAGTTTCAGCGGAGCAAAGTCCGGCGACGGCACCATCCTCATACCCCTTTGGGTTGAGAAATGCCACCACCTCTTATGCTTACGCTTACGCCGCCGCTCACAAGGATCCCCCGGAACACCGCCAACGCTTCACTCTCGACCTGGGCACCCACGCCGACTCCTCGGAGGAGGACGAGGCATGGCCCGGAGTGGATTTCTCTGGACTCCACGACCCCAGGGCTATGCGCCGTTTCCTGGCCGCAAGCGACTACTGCTTTGGCTACTCCGACTCCGACAATGAGGGCACCTACGACCCCGCTCACGAGTGTTTCCACGTCGGGCTCGGGATGCCGAGGGAAGGCGAGGAAGACGAGGGGGCGGGTAGCCGTTCCCCGCTTCGCCCAGGTACAGGCGCTGCCACACCTCCACGCATTCTCCTACCGGCAGCACGGAACGAGAACCCTGCTCTTGCGTGACCTCAACGTCCAGACCTAGAACAGCTCCGTGAGCTCTAGGCCAAGGTCGAACAGGACCGACTCCTTCTACAGCAGCTTCGAGACTCTCTCGAATAGGAGCAGCGAGGTCGCGGTGAAGGCGGAGGAGCCCGATGAAGGGCCCGCGATGTACATCATCGCATCCACGACGACGACGAAGGGAGCGAGCAACCCCCAGTCTTCAATCGTGCCAGCCAGAACATCACGGCCGCGGCAATGCTGGTCCGCGCGATGCCTGAGCCTTCTACCACGGAGGGGCGGCGGGTCCACGACGAGCTCCGAGAGCTCCTAGAGACCGCCGCGGTTCAGCAGGCCGAGAGTTCCGCCTCCCGACGGCACGGGGGCGTCTCGAACCTGCCCGCGGCGCCGCCTCGGCAAGACAGGGAAGCCTCGGCTCGTCCCGAGGCCGCTCGAGCACCGATAGCCCACAGGGCCCCCGTGCTTCTGGACCGCCTCGGCAACCAACGCGAGGTGCAGGGAAACCATCATGTGGCAGTTCGCCCTATGGGGGCTCGACATGGTCAGGCCTCTGCAAAAGGCCCCCGGGGGCTACACCCATCTACTAGTATCAATCGACAAGTTCTCCAAATGGATCGAGGCTCGTCCGATCAATCGAATCAAATCCAAGCAGGCAGTGCTGTTCTTCACTAACATTATCCACAGATTTGGAGTCCCCAACACCATCATCACCGACAACAGGACACAGTTCACTGGCAAAAACTTCCTGATGTTTTGCGACGACCACCACATCCGTGTGGCCTGGTCGGCCGTAGGACACCCAAGGACCAACGGCCAAGTAGAGCGTGCCAACGGCATGATCCTACAAGGCCTCAAGCCAAGGATTCATAACCGGTTGAAAAAGTTTGGCAAGAAATGGCTTGCTGAACTCCCATCGGTCATCTGGAGCCTGAGGAACACCCCAAGCCGAGCCACGGGGTTCACGCCTTTCTTCCTGGTCTATGGGGCCGAGGCCATCCTCCCCACTGACTTGGAATATGGTTCCCCGAGGCTACAAGCCTATAACGAACAAAGTAACCGCACCACCCGAGAGGACGCCCTCGATCAACTGGAGGAAGCCCGAGACGTCGCGCTACTACACTCGGCCAAATACCAGCAGAGCCTACGGCGTTATCAGGCCCGATGCGTCCGAGGCTGAGACTTGAAGGTAGGCGACCTGGTGTTGAGGCTAGCACAGAGCAACAAGGGCCGCCACAAGCTGACCCCGCCATGGGAAGGGCCGTACATCATCGCCCAAGTACTAAAGCCCGGGACCTACAAGCTGGGCAACGAGAAGGGCGAAGTCTTCACCAACGCTTGGAACATAGAACAGCTATGTCGCTTTTATCCCTAAATTTCCAAGCATTGTATATGTCGTTTCTCGAAATACAATTAAAAAGCGTTCTTTAGTTGGTCTAATATTTCGAGAAACCCCCCGAGCCCATCGTAGGTCTCGGCAATACAGTAACACGACAAGGGAGGCTCGGCTCTGCCTCGGTAGAACCAAGCCTCCCTCGGGGGCTAGATGGGGGACTCCCCCTAGGTCCCACGCACCATTCTTTAGTCATTTTTCGCAAAAATTCCTACGCCTAGACTCTAGCATGCTCTGACGAATCGGTTGTAAAAACCCCTAGGACCAAGGTCTGTTTCCTAAGCAAGAGGCCGGTAGAGTCGCGAGACGGCCTACGCCTCTGGGCCATGGCACTCCCTCACTACCTCTCGCCCAAGGGATGGCTTAGGCCCCAAGGGGGTGTTTTGCAAAACGAAATCTGATCAGGAGCAACAGAGGGCAGAGGCTCGGAAACATGAGAAAAACAACTAAGAAACACAAATACTTCAAAAATAAAGGCCTCGACGGCCACAAGCGTTACGATACAAAAATAACTCCTACTCTATTTTTACATAGCCCCCAAGGCCTAGATCAAGGCTCAGGGCCTCCAGCACCAGCAGATGGTAGGGGAGGAACCACCTCCTCTTCAAAGAGCGTCACCAGCGCCGTGCCGAGGCCTTCCGCCGCCTCCATCAGCTTCGTGACCGCCGTGTCAGCCTCCTCGTCATCTTTAGGTAGGACATACCCATCACTGATGGCCGGGAGGTCGACGCCGACGTAGTGAGAAGAGATGACGGCCAGCGCGCGCTTGACACCCGTGTGCAGCGCTCCTTAGAGCCGCTCGCGCATCTGGTTGCTCAGCGCGATCAAACGGCTTCCTAGGGAGCTGCCTGACTGAACCCCTTCAACCTCCAAGGCCTCGCAGGCAGAAAGGGCAGCACGTTTCAGCGCCTCGTGCTCCCCGATCTCGTTATCAAGCACCGTCTGCACCGCGCTGGAAGCCTCGGCTGCCCGAGTAACCTCTGCCTCTGACTCTGCACCATGGAGAACAGAGTAAGGTTGAGCGAGGGGAAAAACAACCTAAATTAGGAGAGGAAGCCCACGGTACTCACCCTTGGCCTTCAGCTCCCAGTGTCGGGTCTCGACCTGACAGGCCTTGGCTTTCTCCTTCCAGCGCAGGGCCTCGGCCCTGGAAGCCTCGGCCTCCTCCTTCAAGCGTTGGGCCTCGACCCGAGAAGCCTCGGCCGCCCTGGAAGCTTCACTCCCCAGCTCTGCGTCACACAAGGGAGTTAGGGAGCGAACATAAGGAAAAGAAAACAAAATGAGGGGACTAAGACTCACCCTCGACCGTCCCCCTCCAAACCACAGCCTCGGTTCATGAGGCCTCAGCTGCAGCAAGGGCCTCATCCAAGGCACCTTCTGTCAGCTGGTGCGCCCTCTGTTCCTCCCCCAGCCACCCCTCGAGAGCCGCGGCCGAGGCCGTAGCATCAGTAGCTCAGCCCTTGAAGGCATCTCGATCGCTGACCGCGCAGGTAAGCTCCTCCTCCAACTCCTTGACCCGCGCCGCCAGAGGGGCGAGCTGCGTCTGGGCCGTGGCCGCCTCGACCTCCGCGTCAGCACAACGAAGGCGGAGGTCCTCTACCTCAGCGCTCCGCGCCAACAGGAGCTCGTTGGCACCGGCGAGAAGGCCCTCCTGCCGCTGAAGCTGGTCCCAGACGCCCCTCTCCCACTAGAGAAAGACCGACTTCCCAAGGGACCGGGTCTCGAGCTCCTGGGGAAGCAGAACAGGGGTCATTGATTGTAACAAAACCAGAAAAGGACCACGTCGCGCGAGAAAGCAAAACGCAAACACAGGCGACTCGGGCAGGTCATATCAGCCACCACAGATGGGCTGTCCATAGCGACCAGCTCCACCCGGTGGACGCAGTATTGCTCGAAGGTGCCCCAGCACCCACCCTCGGCTGCGTCCTCGAGGGCGAACAGAGGCTCCCCCTCAGGGTCGTCCTGGCTCCGCCACAGTACCCGCGGGTGATCCCACCCGCGAGGCTCGGGTCGCACCCGCATGAGGGCCGAGTTTCCCTCATCCAAGATCGGTGCCGGCTGTCCCACGGCACCGGCATCCTTGGCGTCGACCACCTCCCGCGCCCGGGAAGTATCGTCGGAGGAGGTCGGATAGACCTCTGTCTCCCGGGAGCTCTCTCGCAACAACGGCGGCCCCTGAAGCAAAGGCGCCACCAAGGCCTCCGCCGCCTCCTAGGTAGATGGCCTCGCCGCCATCACGACAGCCTTGGTGGTCTCGGGGGCTCCGGCCTCCGCCATCGTGGCCTCGGAGGACGCAGAAACACCGACCGTAGCCACTGCGGCCTCGGCAGTCTTAGACGCCCTGGCCTCCGTCGCCTCAGCCTCGGAGACCCCAAGGGCCTCGGCAACTAAGGGCACGCCGGCCCCATCTGACTCGTGAGCCTGGCCCTCATGGGGCGAAGGCACTCCTCTCCTCGTGCATGTAGGGGCCGCCTCGGCAGCCCCTCCTTGGGCGGCCGGCTCCTTCGGATCGACCCTCGCCAACGCCGCGCCGCGTTGGATAGCGGCTTTTGCCACCGCCACCCAGTGGGCGGAGGAGCGAGGCTTCGCCTTGGCGCCTTAAGAGGCGCTAAGGGAAGCTTCGTCCATGAGCCGCTTCCGACTAAGGAGAAATAACCAAGCAGGTCGGGCGTGAGACCAAAAGGTCGAGCGGAAGACACTATGACCCTGCCAAAAATACTCTTACCTTGAACGGGCGGCAACCGTTTCGCCACTGACAAACCTCGTCGCAATGGTGGGTGGGCGGCGGCGAGGCGTCGCCTCCATGTCCATCGCCGCGCCGGTCGGTCCTCGGTGGACCCGGCGCCTTCGGTCCTCTACGAGGCGGTGGTGTCGCCTCCACCGCCACTTGTTCCACGACAGCACCTTGAACCCACCGGGCCGACGCGCGTTTGCTCAACGCCCGCGCCTCGGCGTGTGTCATCCTCGGCCCCGGAGCGGACAACCGCCGACCCCGGGTCCGCCTCTCCTCCTCCCCCTAGGAGTACCGGGCTGCTTGCCATCGCCCCGGGCACCACCTCCACTACGTCAGGAAGATGGTCCAGGGGACCTCGCCCCACCTTGCTCCCGTCATCCTCAAATCGAGGCCTCCGTCGGCAGCGGACGTCAACGGGATTCCTCCAACAGGGGAGACCGTCCTTCCGTTGTTGTGGCGGCGCTTATCCAGCTCCTCGCACGCGAGGATTTGCTTCATGCGCTTCGCCTCCTTGGCGTCTTTCCGTTTTTTCTATCCATCGGTGTGCGCGCGGTTGATCGCCCGCCGCCTCGCGTCCTCGGGAACGAGCGGCGGAGATGAGCGTACGTCCCTCATCCCCTACAGCAACGACGGACGCGCATAAGGAAACAAGGGGTAAGGGGAGGCTAAGGAGGCTCGGAGGCTACAAGCGGCGCACGACTTACCAGCGAAAGGAACCCCCGCGATGGCCGCATAGCTATAGGGGTCAAGTTGCCGCCCCTCAGCTTCGCCTCTACCATCTCCCCCACCCGACGAAGAATTTCCTCGTCGGATAGGGCAGAGGAGGACATCCGGGTGCCCTCAATGGGCTCACCCGGCTTCATCTCGAACACCCACCGCCGCCGAGCCATCAGCGACAGCACCCTCCGACGGTGGAAGGCGGCCACGACTACAGCCGCGGTGAGACCGTGGCCCCGCAGCCTCGCCAGCCCCTCCAGAAGCGGCTCCAGCTTGGGCTGGTCGTCCTTCGGGACGCCGTACTTCCATCTCTCTGGGCAACTCCCCACAATCCGCCCAGTGTAGGGGGGAAGTCCTCCGTCGTCGTTGCGAAGGTAGAACCAACTCGTGTACCACCGGTGATTGGATGACGCGAGCTGGGCCAGAATGTAGAGGTGCAGGCGGTCCTGGCGCACTTGGAGAGTCTTGATCGGCCGCCCTCGTCGCCTTCCTCGTACCCAGCGTGCCCATCGGCTTGGTAGTATGCCCCCTTGCCGGAATAGGTGGAGCCACAACTCCCAATGGGGAGCAATCCCCAAGTACCCTCGCGACGGCAACAAAGATAGCCGCTGGCGATGGAGTTGGGGTTGAAGTTGTGGAGCTCCACACCATAGTAATAATGGGAGCACCCGCATGAACCGATCCACCGGGGCGCCAAGGCCGCGCTTCGTGAAAGGAGATGAAGCTTACGATGTAGCCGTCGCGGGGCCTCGGCTCTCGCTTCGCCGTCTGAGCAATCCACTCCGGCTGGTGGGGTACATCACCGGGCGAAGAGTCCGCCGTCAACAAGCGGTGAAGCATCTCCTCGGTGGACGTCCGATGGATCCTGGGGTCCGCCTCGACAACGGCGATGTCGCCCGGCCATGGG